>MU223224.1:1257745-1316811 GCA_018584345.1 Thuja plicata | reverse complement strand
ATTTGTTAAAGTTATTGAAAGGTGACGATCTTACAATAAC
This sequence comes from Thuja plicata, assembly GCA_018584345.1. Lineage (NCBI taxonomy): Eukaryota > Viridiplantae > Streptophyta > Pinopsida > Cupressales > Cupressaceae > Thuja > Thuja plicata. Next base: position 1,316,771 of record MU223224.1, on the reverse strand, counting down.
TTGATTCTTTGCATGGTGGATTAAGTTCCTTAAATAGACCATGGCCATCTATCATGATAGACATCTTATGATGGCTGAAACAGATCATGATAGATGATTTTTTCTTTTTTTGCATGGTGGATTAAGTTCCTTAAATAGACCATGGCCATCTATCGTGATAGACATCTTATGATGGCTGAAACAAATCACGATAGATGATTTTTTCTTTTTTGCATGGTGGATTAAGTTCCTTAAATAGACCATGGCCATCTATCATGATAGATGGCTGAAACAGATCACGATAGATGATTCTTTGCATGGTGGATTAAGTTCCTTAAATAGACCATGGCCATCTATAATGATAGACATCTTACGATGGATGAAATAGATCATGATAGATGATACTTTACATATGAGATTTTAGATGAAATTTATTTAATGTACATAGTGATATAACTCATCTGGATTGGGCTAGATATCATTAAATGAAAAGTTCAACAAAATCTATTAAACTCTCTCTCAAGAGGGAGTGTTGAAATATGTTCGTTCATGTTTACTAAAATGACATAAACAAACTATTATATATATATATATATAATAAGATATAGAATATATATACATATATATAATGAGATATAAAATATATATTAAATTAAATATATAATATATATTATTATAATCAAACTATAATTATGTTATATATATATATAACATAACATAACATAATAAATTAAATCGACTACATACATGGCTTAACCTACTAGTCACGATACCTATCGTGACTGACATACATGGCAGTCATGATACATTGTGACTGTTCATGCATGACAGTCACGATAAGTATCGTGACTGTCCATACCTCCCTTAACTAAAATGTCGACTGTTATAATATGCTGACTGTTATACTAAAACAGTAACAGTCGCCAATGATAAAAGGATGTGACTGTTAAAAGCCGATACTCATTCAATTTAATATATGTAGTTGATATTCGTTGTACAATCAATCAATCAAAAAAATGGCAATTGAATTCTACAGCGAATATCAACTATCTATAATATATTAGTATTATAATATCTTCTGATCCAATTTCCTTAACAAGAACAAGGTTGACCAATCAATGACCTTTCACCCAGATCAAGCTCACATGGATTGAAGTGGGATGAATTTTAACCACCCTTCGTGGATCAATCTTGGTTGTCCATTTCAAGGAATTTTCTATAAAAAAGATAGCTCCTCTTGCTCAAAAGGAGGCAATTTGAAGAAGCAAGGTTATAATGTTATTTTGGTTTTAGGTTTTGATCATGTTGTAGCCTCCATTTTAATTGTAATGTAGTTGACACATCTTAGCTCTATTATGATTTCTATATTCATTCTCCTTATTTTATAGCTACATTCATGCTTAGCTTACTTCATGTTCAATGTGCATCTAGCTTGGTAGTTTCCATGCATTTCATTTCCAAGGTTTTGTGGGAAAAGTATGAAAGTTCATGCATCTTTCCCATTTGTTGGATCTTCTATTTTGGAGTCATCTAGTCACTGAATCTAAATGCCAATCTGATGAGCATCCTCCAAGAATCAAACTCGCTTCAACTAGGAAGTAATAAGCCGCTCTTGAGGGTAGTTTTCACAATGATTTGGATTTAATTTGATAATGCTAACCCTTGAATTAATGGTTTATTGAGTGTTTGGTGTTTAAATTTGAAGACCACATTTACCACACACATCACACTCTCCAACAAACAGGATCCAAAGAATTCTATATATGTCCTTAGGAATGATTACCATTTCCCCGTTCAGCAAGTGGAATATATTGTGCTCGCTATGAAGTCACTCTACTAAATTTGTGAGCACTTTGTGGTTCACATGGATATCAAGCATCTATAATAACCAACCAAATACACACTCACTAAGGTGACCTCACTGTACGCCCAAAGAATTCCTCACTAACCACATGGTCGGAGCATAGGTAGATCTAAAATGGATGTCTGGTAACTGTGCCTACAAAAGGAAAACAATGCAAAACCATTAGTAATTGAGAAATTTAGGCTAAAAATGATGAGTATACCAATCAAAAAAATATGAAAATCTGAAAAATATTCCAAAGACTTTAAATCTATCAATGAAAGAGATGAATTTTTATGCTAAGAGCTTGGAAAAAGTTGATTGTCTCCCATACGACAGACTATAGTAAAGGCTACTGGTATGAAGACTTGTATGAGTCAGGAATCAAGATAGTACGACAAATCAACATGATACAACAAAATAAAATTCCTCATGCAAAAAAAGGGTCAGGTAAAAAGATCATACGAGTTGTGGGTCACTCCCAAACGACAAAAGAAATGGACATATACAAAAAACTAATTTTTCATAGTTTTTCATACGGGCCCTCTCACTGGCTCATATGATGAACCGATCCTACAATTGAAAATCATGCAAAATAATGAAAACAATCAACCAAAAGCAAGTAAAATTGGAATTGAAGAGATAAGATTTGATCACTCACTAGAGGCGGATAGTTCTGGGGCTGGCCGCGCCTCCGCATGCACTCAAATCAATGATTTATTGCCAGGACTACCATTTTGTCTAAGAGAAGGTTTTTGACTTTTGAACTCGAAGGATGAAAATGATTTGAAATGATCCTTTTGGGCCTTATATAGGTTTTGACCTAATTTTCAAAATTGGTCTAATGAGTTTTAAAATTGCACCCTTGGCTAATTGGACAGGCGTAAATTTATTTTCGGGAACGAAATCAAAATTTGACAACATTTTGAAGGTCAAAAATGTAGATTAACCTATTTACTCAAATGCAGCTGATCACTGATGCTTTCCTCACAACATTCCTCTTCGATGTCATTCCTAATCGACTAAATCAAGCATTCTCTATTTTAATCAAAGTAAGTCAACCTTGGTCAACCCAAGTCAACTATCAGTCAAAATTGGTCAACCAGACTTTAAGTCAAGCTCAAATATGATTCTTCTACATCTATTTAGATCATTCAATGCTTCCAATCCATTACAACCATGCTTGTCACCCTAACCTCATTTTGATTTTGATCCCGAGGGGGCAACATCAATATTTTGATTCAAGTCAACAAGTTCAATCTCTAGCGGCATCAAAGCTCCATATCAAACTAGGATTCCTCTAAGTGATTTAATCGCTTCAAATCAAGTCACTTGAATCCATAGGGGCATATCAGTTTCATCGCACCGCATCAATATGATAGTACTTCTTAACTAGTTAAATAGTTTCATCAGGACCCATATCAAGTCAATTATCCTAAGCAATCAATCAAATGAGGGTTAATCTCATCGCACCAAATTAGGTTGTTTAGTTCATTTAAATCAATCCAAAATAGAGAAATCTTCTCTAGGGATGGATATTCAGTTTCATCGCTTCACATCAAGCTGAATATTTGAACCTTTCTTTCACTCTTTGCTCAATCAAGTCTAGAGTTGATATCTCCAGATCTCTCTATCAGACTTTGCCCAATCAAGTTCATCGCTGATATCTTCAACTTTTAATCAGTCTTTGTTCAATCAAGTTGGGAATCGATTCTAATCTGTGAGATAGTTTCATCGCTTCACATCAAGCTATTTCTTGATCTTTCATCAAATATTTTTTGAGTCAACATGTTGCTCGCACATCAATTCAAAGAGGGGAAAATGTAACCACGTAAAATTGGTCTAGTAAACCCATAGCCCCTATTTCAATTAATTGGCCTTAAGAAATCATAAATCAAAGGCATTTATTGCTAGACCCTAATTATGGGAGCATTTAATCAAACTTGCTTACATAATTAAACACAACTTGTTGAATCAAATTATTAATCAAAGCTCAAATCACTTAATTTCTTAAACTAATGAGTTTAATTAAAAGTCCTAAACACTTTTAATTAAATGAACCCATTCACATATCCTCACACATGTGTGAGCACTTAAAATTCAAATAAAAAGAAATTAAAAGGGATAATTGCCAAATTTATCCCATTCTCCCCTAAACAGGCACAAGGTTGACCAATCAATGATCTTTCACCTGGATCAAGCTCACATGGATTGAACTGGGATGAATCTCAACTACCCTTCATGGATCAATCTTGGCCGTCCATTTTGAGGAATTATCTATAAAAAGGATAACTCCTCTTGCTCAAAAAGAGGCAATTTGAAGAAGCAAAATTTTAATTCTATTTTGGTTTTAGATTTTGATCATGTTGTAGCCTCAATTTTATTGTAATGTAGTTGATGCATATTATTTCTATTATGATTTATAGCTTCATTCTCCTTGGTTTATAGCTGCATTCATGCTTAGTTTACTTCATGTTCTATGTGCATTTAGCTTGGTAGTTTCTATGCATTTTTATTTCCATGGTTTTGAGGGAAAAGTATGAAAGTTCATGCATCTTGCCCATGATTTTAATATTCCATTTTGGATTCATCTAGTCACTAATTCTAAATGTCAATTTGATGAGCATTCTCCAAGAACCAAACTTTCTTCAACTAGCTACGAAGGAAAAATCCACTCTTGAGGGTAGTTTGCACAATGATTTGAATTTAATTTGATGATGCTAACCCTTGAATTAATGGTTTATTGAGTGTTTGGTGTTTCAGGTTGAAGACCAGATTTACCACACACAATAGTAATATCATCTAAATAAAATAGCACTATTTTATACATCAACCCTTTAAATTCCAAGTTCATGGCCTTCTGAAACATAGCACCAACATTAGACAGCCCAAAAGGTATCTTTTGATAAGCCATTGTGCCCCACTTGGTTGTAAATGATGTCTTGTACCTATCCTCCTCTTTTACAAGCATTTGATTATATCCAAAAAATCCATCAAGAAATGGAAACTACTCTGAACCTAAAACGACTTGTAAGATTTGGTGCATAGAAGACAAAGGATGCCTATCTTTCAGTGATGCTCTATTAAATCATGGAAATTGACACAAAGTCAGATTTCTCCATTATTTTTCCTAACTAGGACAAGATTGGACACCCATGAGGTGTGTTTGATGGGAAAATTAATGCTTCTTTGAATCATATTCTTTAACTCTTTTACCATAACATGTTCAAGCCTTGGATTAACTGGTCTTTGTTTCTGTCTAACTAGTTTTGCATTTGGTTCAAGTTCAATAGTATGTTGTGTAATTCTTGGATCAAACCCTTTCAAATCAGAATATTTCCATGCAAAAACATCACCAAATTCTTGAAAAAGTAATAAAAAATGATGTCTTCCCTCCAAGGTACATACCTTGCCTAATTTCAGCAACTTACCCTTGAGAATTTCAATGTCTTCATAGTGGTCTTCATTGATCTGCAAGCTAGCCTTTTATTTTCTAAGCTGATCATCAGCATTGAAAATAGATTCCAAGTGTTGGAATAGTCCCAAGGATAACTGAGAGGGGGGGGGGGGTGAATCAGTTATCAGTCAATTTAATTCTTTTCTCTTTCTTAAATGTAATTTGATATAAAGTAAATGCACATTCAGATAACACAATAGAGTACTCAATAATTTTGGTTATGGGGAAACCAAATAGGTAAAAACCTCGATGGGAATTAGCACCCACAAATAATTGCACTAGTTTATAATGATCCCTGTTATAAGATCTTACAACCCTGTTAGGAGTTGATCTTTACAATGCAAGAAGTATAGAGACCTGGTTAAAGGTCAGACCCTGTTAGGAGTCTTTTACAGATAACTCTGTAAAGGGTGAGGACTCACTATCCAATAGCTCACTGCTAAGATGGTGAAGGATACAACCTTCAGTACAACAAATATACACTATATCTAGTAAATTAAATGTTTGAGTAGACTTGCTGTCTTGATCAGTTCCAATGAATTGCAATCAACTTCTGTTTCTTCACATAGATCTTCAACTTATTCTTTCTGACTTTCTGATTTTCTGTCTTTTCTTTTTCACTTCATTTTCCACACTTAACGAACATATCTGAACTGCTATATGTATCTTCACCAAAGATAAGGTCATGACTGTATCTGGAAACACTTCATCAACTTTCTTGTTGGCTCAACCAAGCATGCAATCAAGATTAAGACCATGCAACACAAACTGAATAGGCATGACGCTTCACAAAGTCGGCTTCACCAAATTAACTCTAACATCAATATTATCTTGAAACACATTTACCGCCTTTGGATAATTATCTTTAACTCATAACTAAACATGAGTACAAACACTCATATATTGAAGATAGGCGCAACTCAAGAGATACTGTATTTACGTTGGCTCTTAACAGATAAACTCCAGAAACTGTAACTTCCATAACTGATTAATCATAACTTAACTTTAACTACATATCTGACTCAGCGTAAATGCACATAGAAACTAGAAAATGTATACACCATGGAAATAAACATGCATAGCTCCAAAAAATCTGTACTGATAATTGCATATATGATACTTGATGTATATTATATGTTGTCATTAATGGTAAACATACAATCAATTATTTGCATCGAGGCATATCTCCAACAATCTCCCCCTTTGACATTGATGGCAACATATGATATCATTAACTCAAAGTGTCTTCCTTCTTTTTACAATCTTCTCAATATCCTCATCAAAGGTTCCTCTTTACTACTACTGCTCTGTATACTCCCCCTTTGACATCAATGACAAAGGGTGTTAAACACCATTAAGCATAGGTACTACCCCAGAAGTAGAGTAGTCAACCATTCATTAGTCACCAAAGACTGATGTCCTTGCTGCAAGTTCTAATTAGACTCAGGAAAGGGAATTACTCCCAACTTCTTGAGATACTCAAAAGTATCTTTTGATAGAGGTTTTGTAAAAATAACTGCTAGTTGTTCTTTGGTGCTCACATAATCCAACTTTACTTCTTTGTCTGCAAATTTTTCTCTTAGGAATTGGTATTTGATCTCAATGTGTTTTGTCTTTGCATGCATCACAAGGTTCTTTGACATATTGATAGTACTAGTGTTGTCACAGTAAGTGACAATAGGATAATAAATCTGAATACCAAAATCTTTAATCATCTGTTTGATCCAAACCATTGTTGAACAATTCAATGCTGCTGCAACATACTCAGCTTCTGCTGTTGACTGAGATATACAATTATGCTTTTTACTTGTCCAAGTGACCAATCTATTTCCAAGATATACTACTCCTCCTAATGTACTCTTTTTGTCATCAACACAACCTGCCCAATCTGCATCTATGTACACACAAAGTTGTATATTCTCTAAGTTAGGATACCATAAACCATAGTCAATAGTTCCTTTTAAGTATCTGAATATTCTCTTTATTTCCATTAGATGATTTTGCTTGGGTTCAGCTGTAAATCTTCCAACAATGCCAACTGCATTAGAAATATCAGGTCTAGATTGAGTAAGATATATGAGTTTTCCAATCATAGACTTGTATAGGGTCTTGTTAACTGCTATGGAATCATCATCTTTAGAAAGCTTACTTCCTATTATCATGGGGGTGCTTACTAGTTTGAAATCTTCCATCTTGAAAGTCTTCAATATCTCCTTCACATACTTAGACTAATTTATGAATATGCCTTTGTCTGTTTGTTTTACATTCAATCCAAGAAAGTATTTGATAGGTCCAATCATGCTCATTTAAAATTCACTTTTCATTTCTTTGGTGAATTCTGCACTAATTTTGTCATTACCTCCAAAGATAATGTCATCTACAAAAATAGCAATGAGTAGTAGTCCTTCATCTGTCTCTCTTATGAATAAATTACAGTCTGCTGCTCCTTTTCTGAATCCTATCTTTGTTAAGTAGCCATCAAGTCTCTCATACCATGCTCTTGGGGCCTGTTTAAGTCCATAAAGTGATTTCTTTAATCTACATACCATGTCTAGTTTATCTAAAAGTTTGAATCCTTCAGGCTTCTCTATGTAGAATTCTTCCTTCGAGTCACCGTTTAGAAAAGCTGACTTGACATCCATTCTATATACTTTAAAGTTCTTGAATGTTGTATAGGCCAAAAACAACTTGATAGCTTCAAGTATGCTCACAAGGGAAAATATATCAGTGTAGTCTATTCCTTCTCTCTGCGCATATCCTTTACATACTAATCTTGCTTTGTTCCTTACCACTATGCCTTCTTCATTCATTTTGTTTTTGAATATACACTTAGTTCCAATCACGTTCTTGTCATGAGGTCTAGGGACCAGTTCCCATGTTTCATTCTTGATTATTTGATCTATTTCTTCTTGCATGACACTTTTCCAATCTGAATCTTTGCACGCATCTTCAACACTTAAGGGTTCAATCTCTGAAAGTAAGCATACCTCTTCATCAGCGGTGGAACCTTTTTCTCTAGATCTTGTCAAGACTTTTGTGCTCTGATCTCCAATGATATCTTCCTTAGAGTGGTATTTGGATGTGTATTTGGTAGTTGGATCCCTCATCTCCTTGTGAACAGTCTAATAGTACTCCCAATGACACTGATAATCCTGAAGCAGAAGAAGAATTCCTTCTCCCTGTCAGGGATGGAGAGACTAGTGCTTTTCTAAGTCTGGAAGAAGTGCTAAGATGACAAGAAAGAAGCCTCCATTTACAGAGAGATGAAGATAAAATTTCTATTGACAAGTCACTAGAGTTTGATCCACATATGACTAACAACGACCCTTTTTATGATGATCTAACTCTTATTGATCTAAACATTGAAGAAATTAACTTAATGAAACATGTCATGTCGGTTAATGGTCTTGATGCTAACATGATGTTGTCCTTCCCAGAGTTTGATTCATTGTCTTTGATACACCCAGACCTCATTGATTGGACTAACACAAATCCTATGCCTATCCTCAACTTTCCGAATGACTATACCCTAGCTTGCTATCTCAATGCTTGTGTACCTTACCCTTCTTCCACCAATGCAAGGAGAGAGAACATGTCATAGGAGGACACAAGTTTCTCAGTCAAAAACTGAAAAATAAAAAGAAAAATGGAACTGACAATGAAAACCACATTGTGGCAGTGTCAGATCTTAAAATAGTAAAAATACAAGACGTATCCAATGGTGAAAACCTCTTAGAGGTGCCAAAGGATGAGATTATTGATATCCTCCCTAAGCACTTTCAAGAAAGGTCTTCAATTCTGATTGAACCAACACAACTAGAAAATTTGGGCACCATTGAAGATCCTCAAGTAGTACACCTTGCACAATCTTTGTCAGAAGAAGAGAAGAAATAGTTTACAGAGTTCATGAGGGAAAAGAAAATCAAATTCACATGGTCTTATACAGATATGACTAGACTAGATCCTATTTTAATAATGCACCACTTATCTATAGCTCCCGTGATCAAGCCCATGAAACAAAAACTTAGAAAGATGCATCCTCATGTTGCATTACTAGTAAAGGCAGAGCTAGAAAATTTATTGAAATCCAAATTTATCAGAGTCATTGCCTACATAGGATGGATCTCTAATGTGGTTCTCGTATCTAAATCTAATAAATCTATCAAGATCTATCTGGACTTTAGAGACTTAAACAAAGCATGTCTGAAAGATGACTTCCCACTACCTAACATTGACATGATCATAGACCTCACAGTAGGCTACCAGATGTATTCATTAATGGATGGATTCTTGGGATATAATCAAATCAAAATTGCTCACGAGGATCAAGAGAAAACTACATTCACATGCGCATGAGGCACCTTTTGCTAGAATTTCATGTCATTTGGGCTAAAGAATGCAAGCGCAACATATCAAAAAGCAATGACTACTATATTCCATGACATGATGCATTAAAACATGGAAGATTACGTAGATGATACCTTGGCTAAATCCAAAGAAAGAAATACTCACATTGATGACTTAAGAAAGATATTGGATCATATGGAGCAGTTCCAACTCAGGCTCAACCCAAAGAAGTGTGCCTTTGGGGTTCAATCAAGGAAGCTCCTAGGGTTCATTGTCTCAGTGAAAGGAATTGAGGTAGACCCCGCTAAAGTTAAGGCTATACTAGAGATGGATCCTCCACACAACATCAGTCAAATGAAGACACTACAAGGGAGACTCTATTCAATCATGAGATTCATGTCCCAACTTTCAGATAGGGCACAAACCTTTACCAAACTACTACACAAAGGGGTCACTTTCAAATGGGATGAACACTATGAAGCCAACTTCAGAGAATTGAAAGGATACCTAGCTACTCCTCCTAATCTTATGGCACCTATTCATGGGAAACCATTAATCCTATACATTTCAGCTACAACTACATCCTTAGGAGTATTGCTAGCACAAAAGGATGAAACAAACAAAGAAAGAGCTATCTACTATATTAGTATAACACTAGTCACCTATGAGCTCAATTACAACATTATTGAGAAATCATGCTTAGCAGCCATCTTCGAATCACAAAAATTGAGACACTACATGCTGTCACATACAATAAGGCTCATTGCTAAGATAGATCCTTTAAAATATATCCTAAGAAAAACATCATTAACATGACGTTTGGAAAAATGGGTCCTGATTCTAAGTGATTTTGACATTGAATATGTATAAAGGAGAGCTATTAAAGGAAAGGTCCTTGCAGATCAATTGGCTGATTCACCACTTCAGGATGATGAGCCTTTGAAGATTGAATTCCCTGATGAAATAATCATGCATCTAACTAAATATCCATGGAAGATTTACTTTGATGGTTCATTCACTCAACAAGGCTCTGGAGCAGGGGTCCTATTCATAACTTCTCAAGGTTACAAAATTCCCAAATCTTACAAATTGATGTTTCCATGCACAAACAATATTTCAGAATATGAAGCATTGGTAAACGGCCTTAAGCTAGCTATGGATTGGAAGATTGTAGAGTTGCATGTGTATGGTGAATCCCAGCTCATTATCAATCAAGTTAATGGAGATTACCAGACAAAAAATGAGAATTTGATGCCCTACAAGTAACTGGTTGATAATTTAAATAAATATTTTGTCTTCATCACATTCTAGCAAGTACCCAGAATAGAAAATAATGCTGCAGATGCCATGGCCACATTGGCATCCATGTTACAACTGGAAGAACATCAATTCCACTATGACTTCTTGGTGGAAGAACTCTCTTATCCTCCCTTTGATACCCCTAAATACCAAGTAATCTATGCTTTAAACACCCCAGACCAATCTCGATATGCCAATATCATTGCCTATCTCACTGACCAAACCATTCCTAATAATCTATCTAGAAATGAGAAAAGAGCTTGATTAGGACAACATCGCATTATGTCCTCATAACTAATAACTTATATCAATGAGGTCTAGATAGTACGCTTCTCAGATGTTTAGAACTTAAAGAGTTTAATCTTGCATTAAAAGAAGTCCACGAAGGTGTATGTGGATCACACTCAAATGGATTTTCATTGGCTAAGAAACTGCTCAGAGTAGGCTATTACTGGCCTACAATGGAAAAAGATGCTATTCAATTCTTGAAAACATGTCATAAATGCCAAACACATGGAAATCTCATCCATGCTCCTGCCAAAGAACTCATACCTTTCATTACACATTGGCCATTTTAGCAATGGGCCTTTGACTTGGTTGGACAAATATATCCCAACTCTTCAAATGGGCACAAGTTCATCATTACAGCCATTGATTATTTTACGAAGTGGGTCAAGGTTTTGCCGCTAATCAAAGCCACTGGAAAACAGGTGGCTATGTTCATTCTGAACTACATTATTTGTAGATATGGGGTACCCTCTTTAATTGTAATAGATAATGGGGGCCAATTTAAAAATCAAGACATTTATGACCTTTGTGAACAGTTCCATATCACTCAACACTGCTCCTCAATCTATTACCCTCAAGGTAATGGACAGGTTGAGGCATCTAATAAGAATATTCTCAAAATCCTACACAGAACTGCGAGTAAGTCTGCAGAGACTGGCATCTACAACCAAATACGACACTATGGGCCTACAAAACAAGCATCAAAACACCTATTAGAGCCACGCCATTTTCCCTAGTCTATGGTGTTGAGGTAGTACTATCTATTGAGGTTGAAATCCCATCTTTATGGATATCTTTACAAGGTCTTGTTACTGATGAGCAGTACCACATTGATAGGGTGAATTATTTGGACCTACTAGATGAGCGCAGACAGGTGTTCGACCATCTGAAGGTATACCAAGCACGCATGTCCAAAGGGTATAATGAGAAGGTCAAGCCATGAAAATTTGAAGTAGGAGATCTCATCCTAAAGGAGAATCCTAAGAACCAGCCTAGCAGAGAGTAGAAAGGAAAGTTTGAACTTAACTGGCTAGGACCTTAGTTATGTTATCAGTGCTACTTTTGGGACTAGAGCTTATCAATTGGCTACACCTGAGGGGGACATTCTTCCAGATCCTATCAATACTCTACATCTGAAGCGGTTCTACGCTTAATGTTCAGCTAGCAGAGCCTATACAGTGAAATAGTTCTCATAAAATACCAAAAAAAATTAGAAAATTAATCCTGAAGAAATCCAAAAACAATGGAAAAAGTCCTGAAGAAAGGGTATCCTTGGTGAAAACCTGGTAAATAGGCACCTTGATACTACAAAAACATTCAAAAAAGAAAAAATAGCATTAAAAAATGAAAAAGAGAAAAGTGCCTTGATGAGCACCTGGTAAAATAGGCATCTTGGTAGCAAAAAGAAAGAAAAGATCTCGCCAAGTGGTGAAAACCTGGCAATCAGGCGTCACTTGTGTTCAACGCTCCATCTATCAATACACTACTGATACTAAGCCTTCATAATTTCACCTATGCTAAAATGCTAACTTTGTGTCCTAAATGACTATCTTATCCTCGCTTGGGATTTGTCTGCATTTCTGTCTTAGGATCAAGTCATTCTGCACTAGGGGCATCTTTTCTAGTCTGATAGGTTGCGTCTACTAAGTCTTCGTAGGATGGTTTGTCTTGTAATATGATACTTTATGATACTTTCACTACCACTATCACTTTCACAAAAGAAAGATGAAACAAACATGACACTAATGGTGTTCCTAAAACCTACTTTGGATTACGAATAGGAACAATGATGTATACAGACATTGGAAACATATTGCTTGAAATCTGACTTTTTGATTGATGAATCTCTACTGCGCTTGAAAAATGAATCAATAGTATTTATCAATACTACTTAAACATAGTTTGATCTTGCTTTGATTATAACTCTTTTAGTTTTGATGATTCAACTAGGAGCATCTAAGCAGTTATAAATTTTGTTTGAATGATTCACAATTGATGATTTTTATGTCTTCCGAGTTACTCCATGATGTTTGTGCAAAGGCAAAGAGTCGCAAGGATAGGGGGCATAACATTTTCTTGGTTTTCTACGTATGGTGGTTGTTCCAAATGATCCTATAAATTTCACCTAACTTGGATGTTTATGGTAAGAACTGCCACTATGGGTGGATAGCTGCATATATCTCGATCTTTGTTATGTGTAAATTACGGTGAGGTTGAAACAATTTCCTTGTCTATTTTCTGACTCATATTCTCGCTAAAGTATATGAAGAATAATGTACCCAAGGACATGTATTTTCAAGGTCATTGCGGGTCCAATATCTTTCCTTAAATAGAATCTAATATATTAAAAGGAAGGTGACTATCTTGTCATCCTAGCTTCTATGCCTTGATGCCTAAGTCTATTTCTGACATTCCAATATAATGTAGTATTCATACTTTCATAATATCAGTGGGTATTGGTGATGGTTGTACTATCAGGTGGTCTCCATTCCAAAAAGTGCCCAATGATGCTAAAAATGTTACAATATTTGCAAATCAGTGGCAGTCCTAAGAGTCTACATATAGATGTATTTAGAGATTGTATGATACATTTTGTGAAAGAAATAACAGCATAGGGAAATTTGTGCTCAAAAATCATTTCTATTTTCTTCATCTGAAATCCAAGATATTTAAATATCCATGATTCCCAAAATCTTTGATCAATCGGGAATGAAACCAAACTCACATTTTTCACGTAATTAACTTGGTACCCAGGTGTTTATTCTTAAACACCCTCTCTTTTTCACTTCTTCTACTCTATTCTTCTTCCTGCAGGTGATACATCATTTCAACAAAGGGATTTTATTCTTTTCCTTCGATTTCGTTCTTGAAGGGGCATGATCACTCTATCATCAATTAAATTTTTGTTGGAAACAACATTAAAATGACTTCGTTATCAAACAAACTAGGGGAATGATAGTTTCCTTGACTAAGTCAAAACTATTGGATAGAAAGCTTTGGTTCTCATAAGCTCGATATCTTGTGTTTCCTCATTTTAAAAGATTCTTACTAAGCTCCTAATAGCTTCTTAGTGACTTTCAGATGACAACCAAGTTCAGAATTAGTATTATCAATCTTTGGATGACAACCAAGTTCAAAATTGGTATCTTTAAAATATTTTATTGACCTTTTTACCATAACCAAGTTCAAAGTCAACTCTATCAGTTTTGTTTGATCAAGTGCGAGATGGATGTCATCAACATTTCATTCGACAACCAAGAATGGAATTCTCAATCTTTCTGAAGTCAAAATAAAAAAACTTTCTTTGAATCAATGCGCTGCTCACACATCAATTCAAAAAGGGGCAAAAGTAACCACCTGGATTTGGTCTATTCCAACTATAGACCCTATTTTCCCTAAGTGTGATCATACCCCCAATTATGTCATGACAATGTTACTTTGGCATAATTCATTTTAAATCAAATTTAATGTCCTAGGTGATTTTTATCACTGAATTATATTAATTATTACAGCCATACAATTCAAATCAATTAAATCAAATCAAATACAAATATGGCTATAATATTTAATTATAAAAGAATTAAATAAACCCTTGAATCAATTTCTCACTTGCAAATGAACCCATTCCCATAGCCTAATTAATTTAATTAAAATGGCTATAGTCCCCTTAATTATTAAAAAGAAATAAAATGCTTCAATAATTAAATCCTATATATTTAAATGAATTATGTCAAATAATTCATTTCATTTATATTCCCCTAAACCCCAACCTAACCTATCTCAACCACTTCTACCCTGGGTTCTAACCCATCTCAACCTATTCCCCCCATGATAATCTAATTCTAATCCTAAATTCTATCCTAACCCACCTCCTAGTGTTGTCACATTCCATTAAGGAATGATTAACAACTCCACCCACTTGAGAAAGTCAAGGAATCTCAAGATTCCTTCCTCAAATCCACTTTCTCAAGCCACTTTCTTACACCCTTCCCATGCTTCTTTAAGGCTTTTATTAATGCCTCATTAATGAAGATTCCTTAAGCCCATGTCTCTCCCATGCCTATTGAATGCCCAAGGCATTTATTTCTCTTACGCTTCATTAATGAGTTTTTCAACTCCATTAATGCACCTTGTCCCCCCTCTCTCTCCTCATTCTTCTATAAATAGAAGGAATTTTTGAGAGAAAATAAGCCTTCATCTCATATTGAAATTGCATTGCTATGCTGCTAGGATTCTTCTAGATTCGTGTTTCATTTAGCTTTTCATGTTCATGCATTGTTATTATCTCCATTTTTAGAGCTAGAATGCATTGTTTAATAATTAAATAGCTTGCTTTAATTCAAATATTTCATGCTAAGTCGTATATGTCACCGATAGTAGCATAATATAAGGGCTATTATGTTATTAAACACACTCTTCTTAGTTAGAAAGAAATAGGTCAATATTAGTGGTTTTATATGCTCATCTAACCCCTTTTTGGCTAATGCAATAATTTATTGAAGTGTCATGTTGCAGATAATAGGTGCACATTTTAACACACACACTTAGGAGTGATAATTTCATCTATAATTTGTGATTCTTCTTCACTTGGTTCAGGATTGTTACATGAAACATCAATACAATCAAACATTTCTTCAATAACTATGTCCTTATTGATGGATCTGGGCTCATCTTCAATCATGGGATCATAGTCATAATATCTTTCTTGAATCATAAACTTCTCATCAATCTTCACATGAGTACTTTCAATGATCTTCTTTAATCTTAGATTAAAATATCTATAGGCTTTGCTTTTAGTAGAGTAACCAAGAAAAATACCTTCATCGCTTCTAGCATCAAACTTGCCAATGCTATCATCCCTCTTGATGTAGCACTTGCTTCCAAAGATTCTGAAGTATTTTACAGTGGGTACATTACCAAACCAAAGTTCATAAGGTTTCTTGTCTACACCTGGCCTCAATTGTATTCTATTGATAGTGTAAACTATTGTATTGACTATATCTCTCCAGTAGGTATGGGCAACCTTTCCTTCAATCATGATAGTGCGCGTTGTGTCACGTATTATCCTATTCCTCCTTTCTATTATCCCATTCTACTGAGGGGTTATGGGTGCACTTAACTGTCTTTTGATTCCATGTTCTTCACAGTAGTCATAAAACTAGTTAGAGGTGAATTCTCCTCCTCTATCAGATCTCAGACCTTTTATCTTTAATCTAGATTCATTCTCAACCTTAGCTTTGAATACTTTGAACTTCTCAAAAGCTTCAGATTTTTCTTTTAAGAATGCAGCCCACATCATCCTTGAGAAATCATCAACAAACAAAATAAAATACCTTTCTCAGTAGTATGATCTTGTTTGAGTAGGTCCACATAGGTCTATATGTATTAGATCTAATTTGTTTTCTGTAGAGTCTTGTTTGCTCCTGAATGAGGTCCTCACATGCTTCCCCATCACACATTCCCTGCACATGGTGTCAGCTGGTCTTGCAATGCTAGGAAGGTCTTTTACTGCCTTTACATTACTTATCTTGACTATGTTGTCAAAATTGATATGACAAAGTCTCTTGTGCCATAGACAATTGTCATCTACTTTTGCAACAAAACAACTTGCTTCTGAGTTGAGCTGAAAAATATTACCTTTGGTCTTTGAGCCTGATGCAATCATGTCTCCTTCTTTGTTGTTAATGATGCACTGGTTGTTTTTGAATTCCAACTAATTTCCTTTATCAAGCAACTGTCCAACACTTAGTAAGTTACGATGCAAACCATCAACATAGAGAACATCATCTATTTTTTTCTTTCCATCTAAGGTGATAGAACCTCTGCCTATGATAGGTTTGGGAGTGTTATCTCCAAATCTAACCATGCCACCTTTGTACTTGTCCAAATGTACAAATCTTTCTTTGTCTCCTGTCATGTGGTGTGAACATTCACTGTCAATGATCCAGTCAGTTCTGATGTCACCTTTAGAAACTAATGCTAACTCTTGTTCATTTACTTCATCTTCTTTGTCCATTTCTTCAAGAATCTTCTCAATGTCTTTAATGGCAATGAATCCAATTTCATCTTCTCTTGAGTCATCATCAGTTACACCATCCTCAATATGATAACATTCTTTAGTGTACTTAGGTTTGTAATATGATCTGAACTTATTGACTCTTGTAAGGCACTTGGATACAAAGTGACCAACTTTGTTGCATGAAAAACATTTGAATGGTAGTTTTCCTTCATATTTCCCTTTACCTTTCCTTTCCTTCTTGACAATCATAGAAATTATTTCTTCTAGTTCTGTATCCACTTCTTCATTATTACTAGAGTTGCTTATAGATTTCTTGTTGTGGACTGTGGCTTTGAAGGTTGTCTCACTTTTAGGTTTTGTCTTCAATCTAGATATCTCAAATGCAGATATTTTGCTGATCAAATTCTCCCTCTTGAAGTCTTTTGAAAATTTCATAGTCTCATCTAAGATATTTATCTTGCTCTCATAATCTCCTGTCAATGTGGTCATTAATTTATCCATTATATCTTCCTCTGATATTTCTCCACCATTGTTTCTTATACCTTATACTACTTCATTAATCCTTTGATTGTAAGCTCTGATGTTTTCTTCAGGTAACATCTCTAAGCTATTGTATCTTTTCTTCCATGTCTTTCTGTGTGCATTCTTTGCTTGGATGTCTCCTTCAAACATATCTTCTAAGTATTTCCAAATAGAGTATGCTTTATCTGTCTTCTTGATTTCAGAGAATTCACTATCGGATAGGGCATTGATTAGGGCTTCTTTGGCAATTGCATTATTAGTGAACACTTCCTTTTGTTTCATGGTAGATCCATCTGCTACAAGATCTTTCAAGGTGGGAACTTCAATTTCTTGAGTGACAATCTCATGGATCTCAAATCCAACGCACTGAAGATGTGTTATCATTTTATTCTTCCAGTCAAGATAGTTTTCTCCATTGAACTTAGGACTCTCTTTCCTGAAGTATGCCATCTAATCTACCTTAAGGTGTTAGGATTTCTCTCCAAGGCACTTGGCTCTGATACCAATTATTGGAATAGTCCCAAGGATAACTGAGAGGGGGGGGTGAATCATTTATCAGTCAATTTAATTCTTTTCTCTTTCTTAAATGTAATTTGATATAAAGTAAATGCACATTTAGATAATACAATAGAGTACTCAACAATTTTGGTTACGGGGAAACCAAATAGATAAAAACCCCAGTGAGAATTAGCACCCACAAATAATTGCATTAGTTTATAATGATCCTTGTTAGAAGATCTTACAACCCTGTTAGGAGTTGATCTTTACAATGCAAGAAGTACAAAGACCTGGTTAAAGGTCAGACCCTATTAGGGGTCTTTTACAGATAACCTTGTTAAGGGTGAGGACTCACTATCCAATAGCTCATTGCTAAGATGGTGAAGGCTACAACCTTCAGTACAACAGATATACACTATATCTGGTAAATGAGCTGTTTGAGTAGACCAACTATCTTGATCAATTCCAATGAATTGCAATCAACTTCTGTTTCTTCACATAGATCTTCAACTTATTCTTTCTGATTTTCTGCTTTTCTCTGTCTTTTCTTTTTCACTTCATTTTCCACACTTAATGAACATATCTGAACTGCTATATGTATCTTCACTAAAGATAAGGTCACAAAGGTATATGGAAACACTTCATCAACTTCCTTGTCGGCTCAACCAAGCACGCAATCAAGATTAAGACCGCGCAACACAAACTGAATAGGCGCGACACTTCACAAAGTCGGCTTCACCAAATTAACTCTAACATCAAGATTTTGTTGAAACACATTTAGCACCTTTGGATAATTATCTTTAACTCATAACTAAAAATGAATACAAACATGCATATACTGAAGATAGGCGCAACTCAAGAGACACTGTATTTACGTCGGCTCTTAACAAATAAACTCCAAAAACTGTAACTACCATAACTGATTAATCATAACTTAACTTTAACTACATATCTGACTCAGTGTGAATGTACATAGAAACTAGAACATGTATACACCATGGAAATAAACACACATAGCTCCAAAACATTTGTACTGATAATTGCATATATGATACCTGTTGTATATTATATGTTGTCATCAATGGAAAACATACAATCAATTATTTTCATAGAGGAAAATATCCAACACCAAGCTCACTAGGCCCTTGGGAAGCTTATTGGTCTTCAACTGAATGATCTAATCTTTTTACCGATCCCTTAGCCTTTGCTAGTTTGTGTTAGAAAACTCCGCTTTTTCTCTTAAGAAGTTGTCTATTTTTTGGTTTGTATAGAAAACTTGTCAATTTTCAGTATTATTTGGCATAGAGGACCTCGCAATTACCTTAACATAGTGTTGTACCATATTTCCCCTGATCTCAGTTGGTATATCATATTGTGCACCAATTTCTACTAATCGATCAACATGTTTATTGATGCTCCTTGGAATGGACAGCAAGTTAAAATCTTGAAATACTTCAATAATGTCTTATACTCTATGCTTGTAATACTTCAGTAATTTATTCTTAGTGGTATGGATGCCTCTAACCTAATTCACAATAAGCTCTGAGTCTCCAAATACCTACAAACAAAAAATACCTCTTTTTTGGGCCCACTAAAGACCATAAATTAATGCTTTGTACTATGTTGTATTATTAGTACAACAAAATCTAAATCTGAAGGCTGAATAGTATTTCTCATGAAAAGGTGAAATGAACATACAACCACCTCCTACACCCATCTTACTATGCGAACCATCAAAAAAAAACTTCCAAATACCATTTACTTATTTTAATTTTTGATCTATACTTTTTATGACATTAGGAATAAAATTAGCAGATTCATGAATTAGATAGTTACCCAAATTGACCTCTATTGGTTTTTCTATTTGCATATCATGATGATTTTATTCTTCCCACTCATCTAGAATTATATCTAAGATATCTTATACTTGCATTTCAGGATCATTAACAACATGAACATCTTCATAATCAAATAAAATAGCAGCAGATGCATTGACAATACTTGGATTTTATGGTTCAATACACTATTTTGCAATTTCTTCTGATAGAAATGTAACTTTAGGCCCATACCTGGTCCTAAACAATATGTGTGACCAATCTGATGACAAATACCCTCCTATCTTGGTTGTAAAATCTTGTGACAAACATATAGAAAAATATGAAGGTAGATCAATCACATAGATATCTTGAGGAATCAAAAAATTGGGGCAAGCATGTAAAGTTAGATTTAGATTTTTTATGACCCCAAGAGTATTGATGAAAGTCCCATATAATTGTACTACCCCCTTTTCCATTGGCTCATACTGCAATCCCAACTTGTCTACAATTTGTTTGGGAATTACAAAACTAACAACACATGAATCAATCATGCAATTATGTACTACGTGTTCTCCTATAATCAGAGAAATATAAAAGGGGGTGATTTAATTAGATTGGGTTGATGCTTAATGCTTTTGGCTTCATTATAAACAATCATAAATTTATGTGGTTGTTGATCTAGTACCTCATTTGATAACGAAAGAGATTGCAGTTCCTCATGCAACATGTCTCATTGTCCGAGGAGCTAAGACATCCCATATAAACACATTTACATTTGTTTTCTTCAATTGTTCAACAATATTGAAATTAATGGTACTAGCCTTTGGTGTATTTTTGGTATAGCAAAAACTTTTGATCCTTGTACTTGCTGATATGAGGCTTTTGGTTGATCCTTAGTAGCTGTTTGATGACTCTTTGATGCTTCTTGAGGCATTTATGCATTAGAAGGTCCTTCTTGACCTTGAACACTCAAAACTTGCCGATCTTTCCCTTTATCAGCTTGTTTTCCATCATTAGAAGCCTTTGTTTTGGACCTTGTATTGGATTCTACAGGTACTTAAGTTTGATTTGTGCATAATTAGCCTCAATATATTCATCTTCTTCACAATTCATCAGTGCAGTGTCAGGATTACCTTTCTGATTAGTATCTCGAGGAGTGTCTTGTTGAGATACCTCATTTTGTAAAGCAAGTGCATGACTCATGGAATCCTTGGGACAACTTATCCAAGAATGAGGTTGATTACAAGAAAATCATTTTTTTTGTTTCTTGTGCAACGTTGTTCTAAGGTACAACTAAAATCTCCCATGAATTTCTTGGAATCATAGGATTATATGGTTGAATTTCCTTTTGATTGTAATTCCTTGTTTGAACCTGATTTCCACCTTGATAATTAGACCAATTCTGGTGATTATAAGGTGCTTGGCTTGGTCTATTCACCTATTTTTGTTTTCTCTCCAAGCTTGTAATTTTGTTACCATATGTCTACAACATCCTTTGCATGCTTTCATTTTGTTCTTTGAGATATTTGAACTCATGAAAAGGGATTGTCGCAACATTATACTCAACTACAACTTGAGGATTGTATGCTTGAAATATCAGGACAACAACTACTATTGGTGGTAAAACATGTGTGGTTGGCTAAATTTCTAGAAAAGGGGCATAGGAGGTCTGGGAGAAATTTTTCCTACCTGAGTTAAAATATTTTCCACCCTAATTATAATATCAAATGCTATTGGTATTTTATTACCTCCCATGGACTAAATCAACACTAAAATATCACTATTTAGTGCCTTAAGGTAAAATAGAAAAACATACTCTTTAGAAGGCTTTACTAGAGCTGGAATTTCGTTCTAGGTTTTTTGGAAGCGATAATTGAAATTTGACATTTTTTATATGTATCCCTTTTGATAGTAGTCAGTTGTTCTACCAATGAAAGGTGATAAGATCTATCTTCAAATTGTTGACTGAATCGCTCACCTAATTCATCCCATGTAGAGATAGAATTAATAGGAAAACCACATAACCATTGTAGGGCCTTACCCTTGAATAAATCTTTCAGAAGATTCAAGGCCACATCTTGTTTAGCTACCTGATGAATTCCACATAAGGAAGTCCCATCCCTAATGTGTTATATGGCTGTCACATGATCTTCTCTAGAAAATAATGGCAGTCCTTTGAGAGCTACGACTGGAATATCATGGTGATTTGCAATGTTCAATGGACTTCCTTGGTTAAAACTAAAAGCCACAAAAGTTTAGTTTATGGGTGGTATTAAGTGTGCCATTTAATTTTCAGCTGGTAATATGTGTTGTATAACAATTGGTATTTCTTGGCTCACTGCTAGAAAATGACTTACAATTGATGGCAAAAATGTACCTTCTTCTATTAGGAATGTATTTAATATTGGAAATTCAAAATTAGAACTAATAGGCACTATGGAGCTACTAGGAAGAAAGAAATATTTAGGCAGTTGATCTGTTGGATTCTCAAAACTTGCAAAAAGAGGGTTTTCAAAAGATGTAACTATAGGATCAGAATTAGAAGGGTCTACTCTTTCAGTATTTTTAGTTATTATTCCACCTCTTCTTGCTAGCCTATATCCTCTTCTTGCTGGTTGGAGTTCTTGATAATCAAATTTCCTTCTTATGGATCTATTTTGTACTTTTATCATAAGTTTCAAATACTAAATCAGCTACAAAACCAAATTATAGAGTTGCCAGTGCTAAAAATTGTCTTCCTTGAAGCCCCAAAGAACCGAGTGTTAGATCAGGTCCCACCGGGCATGCCATAAATGTTAGCTATCAAGATTTGCACCTATAACAAGAAATAAATTCTTAGCTATCCTGTTGTAACATGGAAACAATCTCAATGGTGGGAAGGGTGCTTAAGACTAAATATCTAGGATTACAAGGCCATTTCCTTATTGATATTCACTTAAAAGTTAATGATTTTGAAGGGGAAAAGGGGAAGAAATATTTCTTGTGAAATAAAATTCCTATAAACTAATGGGTGATGCACCTAATGAATACCAATATGACTTGTAGTAGGAAATCCTCACAAAATAACTTCCTAAAGACACAAAGTTGCTCACAAAATCAATTAGATAATATATGCAAAATACATTCTTATGAAAAGGCTTGATATTTGACACCTTGAAAGTAAAACAATGATGTTTTGTCAATTTCCAGCATACAAATGGGAGGCACAATAAAAAAACCTACATATGAGTTACCCAAATCTTGCATCCAACACTGAAAAAGATTGATAAAATAAAGAAATTAACACAATATCTCACCAAATACATACAATCATCAATTTAATGCAACAAAATTAAGAAGGAAATCTATTATCTTTATTTAGTAATGATGGAAACTCTACTACAAATCATCCAACGAATCAATACAATCTCCCAGAATTTGCAAGATGCAAAAATTTGGGCAAAAGTTAGAACCCCTAAATATGATATCTAAACAAGAAGATATAGACCCCCAAACCCAAGAAGGGTCGAACATAAGTGAAACTATAGTCAAAAGAGAGGTGGAACTTCCCAACTCATGCAGTTAACACCCTCAAAATCCTCCTCAACTAATATTTTGTTTAGTATACATCAACTAGAAAGTGAACTACAAGGTAAACTAATGAAGAACTGAAGATAACATCCCAAAAACTTGCATCCATCCTCAGATTTCACCAAAAAAAACCTGCATAAAAGGTGGCAGAACTCACAAAATATGCACCAAAATTATCCCCAACTACTCCACATGCATGCATAGACTAACTAAACCTCCAAATTTGGCTAATAATTGCCACATCACTTGTGAACAACTGATGTGGGCCTCTAAACTGAAGTGAAACTGATCAAAATTGCATGAAAAGCCTCCCTAATACTTGACCTATTCTATGTACATTATTCAACTCGCCAACTTATTTGAAACTAAAATTTTTGTGGTTTCCATGAAGCCATGATATCACCACTTGGAAATTCACTTATCAAATAATCTTTTCTTCACCTTTTCCTAATTCTACTTACTCGACAACCCATATTTCTCAATGAATCTTGACCAATAACTGTCTGTAACTTCCATCTGCCTCTACCTTGTACTTTCATAAATTGCCTTCCTGTGCTACCATTCCCAAACACTTCCTTTTATCCTTCTGGTAATTACCCTCCTAAGGTGTCATTCCCTAACACTTCATTTTATCTTTTTAGGAATTGCCTCTCCCTACTTCCATTCCCCATTACCCTTTAACTCTTTAGGATTTTGGGATTTCCATCACTAGCCTTCTAATCGTGATGATTTTGCACTTCAAATGCCCTTTTCCTGACTTCACACTATGTAGGTCCTAGCAATCCTTCAAAATTTCAAGATTTCCATCACTAGCTTTCTAATCTCGATTAGCCATTCAAGAATCACCTTCCTTTACTACTATTCACGAACACTTTTATAAATCACCTCAATGTGCTTCTATTGCTGAACTTCTTGATAATTGTTTCATCCTTTGCATATACTTTTCCCTTTCAGGAATCACCCTCCTACGCTTCCATTCTTGAAAACTTATATACTTTGCACTTTGAACCTTCATAAATCACACTTTCATGCTTCTAATCCCAATGAGTTAGAGACTTTTAACTTCAATTTTTTGTGATTTTCAGAAATTTCATTTCCACTTAAATATGCGACCTCACAACCACCATTCATCTCTAGCTTGTGGGTTGGGCACGCAACAACATCTCACAAACTCGCCAGCATGAGAATAATATTCTTTTTCATCTCGTGAGCCAGTGATGAAGAATAATTATAGACACATGGCAGCCTATCGCTAACTCATGAACAACATTTCTTAATTTCTCATGACCTCGCAACCTCACAATTAACTACCCTCGCGATATCACATCTTGTTCTCTTGACCACTAGAAAACCTTGCGATTAACAGTTATCACTTTATCACAAACATTTTCTGCTAACCACAGATGACTTCAAGACCTTGTGACTAACCACTATCGCAAGCTCTCGGCATTATCTGCTAACTATCTTTAACCATCGCAACACAATGACAACTGCTACTTGTGAGCTCGGGACCCAATTTCTTAAGTGTAATCTGACCTTGTAACATACCATCTCTCACCATGTCACCATCTACATGTCACTCCAAGCTCTCTTTTTATGTGCTATGTCATCATCCAGATGCCATGTGCACAACTGAGACCCACAAAATATTCTTTGATGTCTCGTCCATGTCATTATCCAAATGCCTATGTGTGCATGAGTGAATCAAAAGCGCTTGCTTTTGGTTACTAAGTAAGTGATAGAACACAAATAAAAACATCTAAAAATAACTTCATAGGGATAATGTGGGATAAATCCCCCTTATGGAATTTTGACCTACTGCTATGATTGTACCTTCACTCAACAACACTCTCTATTCTAACCTTTTAGAAGAACCAAAAAATACTGAAATGTACCCTAATACCATGAAACCATGACTCTCTTAGCCTCTTACACCAAACTAAAATGTTTCAATACAAAAATTAGTGTCTCTTTGACATTTCATAACTTATATTCAACTTCTCCAAGCTAATTTTCTCCTGAACTGAAAAGTTTCATGACATGGTGGCATGTCCCTTTGACAGTTTAACATCCTTGTCCTTTGATATTCAATTATTGAACCTATACCTACACATGGAGAAAACATATTATAAAAATAATTGTCTCTCTTTTGGTCTCTGCATTTCTTCCTTGCCATTGATATAGATCATATATTTGTCCATCTCCTGAAGATGGGTGCTAGATTCTTCATTGCTTATCTTTCCAAATACAATCAACTCTTTCTATTTTGAGCCATAGGTGAAAAATAGGTAACAATTATCACATTCTAATTTATGTGTTATCTCCACATTTAGTGCACTTGTCACTTTATCATCTTCCACATGTTGCACATACTTCTTTGCATAATGGAGGAAGATCCACCTTGTGTGGGTGACAAGTTATCTCCCAGTTATCATGGTCTCTTATTGTCTTGTGTTTATAAGAAAGCACTTCTACATTGTACTCATATTAATTAATCTATCAATTATGGTATTATAACCCAATTGATTCATTATTGCATCATTGATGAGAATAAAGATTATTCTTGTCCATATTCATTGGCCTCTAGATCTTGGGTTGTTTCTATAAGCAAATTCTTACATGGTATTAGAGTCATTCAATGTCATTGTGTAGTCATCATCAAAGAGATCTTGGAGCATTCGTGGATGCATATTTGAAAATATAAGGATCAACATCTAGTGAGAGCATCCTACACCAGAGTCGATCTCACTATTATGTCTAACAAGATTTTTATTGACTATAAATTCACTTATATTAAGAAATAATTGATTTTATGACAAAAAAAACTTTGGCTACTCACATGTGAAATCAACCTATGACAGATCACATAGGGCCCTATGATCATAGTCTTCTCGAGCATACCAATTTACTATCTTTGACATTAAAATGTGTAATTTTCTATCTAAACATTGAAAACATCAAACATAGAACATATGTGGGATACAAAAAACACCCATACTCAAAACAAGGAATTAGTAAATCCACACAATATTCTCAAAATTTTCCACTTGGCATACACCTCAAGTACCACCTCACACAAGGAAAAGACAAGACCTGCCATGCAGTGTGTATGGGAACGACATGTGATGATTCAAGATCATGACACTTTGGATGATCACCCAGTTAGTGCTCATCCACATCAATGCTAGACATGATCCAGGTTAGTAGATCCAACCCAACTAATAGGTGATATGTGGTAGTGACATCATTTGTACACAAAGGAGTCTTTTTACGATGAAGGACAAATGACCATCAAATTTGGACCCATAAATTTTTTACATCAATACTATGTGAACATTTTTTGAATTTTATTTGACCCCTCACCATTGGCACTTTTAATTTTGTAGGGAAATTTTGAAACCCCACAACTCAATCATTCTAAGGCCTCTTTTAGTGTAAATTTTTTTATTTGGGGTAGAAGTTTGGGTTGTTGTCTCTTATGTAGATATTTTATGTTTTGGTTCACATATTTTCTGTAATTTGTAGTTTTTTGTGACTATATCTATCCAACACTTGATTTTGTAACTTCCAAGGCTCTATTCATGCTCATAAGGACACAACTTTAGGAGTTTCTTTTTTGAAAGTGCTTAATTTTTTTTCTACTTAACATTTTTGCTATTAGATTATATCCATTGTGAGTGGGTATATCACTTTTAGTATTTGGTCTATTTTGGCACTTATATTTTCTTGGATCTTTGAATAATATTATGCATTATTCCTTTGAGTCTACTATGGCTTATTTTTGGCAGTTATACAAGCTTTGAAATCAGAAGTCCAGTTTTCATTGTTTTGCAAGTGACAATTGTACATGCACTAAAAATAAAGTGTCAAAATAATCATTTTAGGGGTGGTTATTTTATTGAGTGATTTTCAGGGTGTATCTTGTATTTTTTATTCTCTTTATCCTCTTTTATTTTCATTAAGGGTTCTCCTAAGTTTACTCCTTTAATTCCATATAATTATACATGATAGAAAATACATGCTCGGAGTAAATTAATGGAGAAATTACTACCTCATTACATTGATGGAACTATTATTGCATCATATGATTCTAAAAATAATCCAAATGCTCAAGTTGAATGACTTACTAAAAATACAATGGCTCTTGGAACATTGAAAAATTATATTTAAGTTGATCTCCTTTTCCACATTGAGAAGTGCAAAATAGTCAAAGAGGCTTGGAGAAAACTTGCTAATTTGTATGGAAAGATTGATGAGGTTAGAGGCTACAAATTCAAAAATGATCTCACATGATTAGATCCTAAGGAAATTTACACTATCCAATAATATGTAACCAAGTAAAATGAGCTTAAAGTGCAACTAAAGGATTGTGACATTGACAAGAAGGATGCACAATTGGTTTTTAATTTGTTGGAAATTCTTCCATAAGATCATGCCACATTTGTTTCTATCTTCCAAACCTGTCAGTTGATAGTGGGTAGTTCATTTAGTACACCATCATTTGATGCCTCCACATAAATTTTGATACTTGAACAAGATAAATTGATCATTCTTGACCATTTTTGGTCCCCATCAGATTCTTCAGATAGTATTTTCAGCACAAGATTTTAGTTGAGAAGATAACATAGATAAAATGGACAAAATCTTTGGGATACAGATTTTGGTGTAACATTCCTCATGCTACACCAAAATAAACATGCAGTCCTTCAGTAGGGCCAAATTCTTGATTTCAGAAAGACTTGTCTATGGTCTCACCGAAATCTTTCACAGATTTTTATCAAGCTTAAAGAGAAAATTTTGGAGTAGAAGGTCTCACGTATCACCGATGAGGTTTATCAGTTAGAGTCTTTTTGATCTAAGGTTTCATTGATGATTAGAAGGGAAATTTTCTTTTCGTCTGACTCCCTGATAGAATTCATTAGGGTAGGTCTCCCCGATGAGTCTCTTCATCGGGGTATCGACAGTGACAAAATAATGCATCCTGATGTTGTGAGCTACGTTGATATTTCTCATCGATGGAGGCCTTTATGATATGATCAGCTACTATTTTTCATTGGGGGAATGGCCTTTTTTTACTCTGATATTATTTTTGATGACTAGAGAATGCACGATTTTCATTGGTGGGACTTTCTTGTGGTTTTCCCAATATCTGATTGCTTTTAGTCATAGAATGTTTTGCTCATCCCAAGAAGCTTATCATTAGGGAAGTTCTTCTTGATAATCAGCTGAGTCACTTTGGTGCCAAAAAACATAGGTATTTCATTGGAGGGGTTGTACTGATATAGGAAAAGTAGAGAGGCGGTCACATTTACTCCTACAGTTATATTCAACAGTTGCTTGCACTTGTCAACTAGATATTCAGGTGGCACCATTACAACAGTATAGCACCAACATGGGGGTTGGTTTGAGTCACTTCTTCACGTCATCAAAGATATCATCACATGCTTAAATATAGATAGCCTTTCCTTTTATCATAGGGCATTGATTTCAAACTTCTCTCAACTACCCCAAAAGATAAACGGTACCACCTATTGTATACACAGAAGAAAAAATTGAATGTTGTATGTTTCTCAACTACCTCTTCATTGATCTTTCACAACACTTTGATTCTTGATGTCATTATTTTGCACATGCCAACATTGGTTGATTTTGTTGTTATCTTAGAGGCACATTTATCAGAACGAGGACTTTAGAGGCCATAGTTATTGTAGACATCTCTTCTTGTTGCAAGGACATTCATTTTCAACCTCTTCCTGTCACTTCTAGGTGCTCAAATTGTAGAGATCAGATTTCTTTTGATCTGATATGTTCTCTTCTATAACTCAACCCTAAGTGGGGTTTGAACTCAAATGTCTCATTCTGATTTATGCCTACTCCATAAAATGAAAAGTTTGTACATTTTTATAGGGTTCTTCTCTGTTGGAATTCATAGTAGCTATGCTCTGCAACTATTTTATTTTGCCTTCCATTAATGAAATTTCCTATTTTTACCTCTTCTCACCATTCTGGTATTTAGTGCAATTATTTTCCTCATACTGAATGTTTCTTTCCTATTTTCTTATGTATGCTAGATAAGTGAATACATCTTCCTTGCAGTATCTCATTAATTTTGGTTTGTATATGAGTATTTAGGAGATAGATTAGAGTTTAGAAAAATGTATATTGGGGTTTTATTTATGTTAAGAGCAGCTATAGGTAGAGAGAGTAACCATATTTCAATTTGGTGCATCATTATTTCCCTTTCTATATTTCCCTTTCAATATGTCCTTCTCCCTTTTCCTCAAAAGGAGTAGTTTTAGGTGCATCTTGATTGTAAAGGAAGCCGACCTTCTCTGATGACTCAACCTCACTTATCACTTGTCCCATGCTTGGAGGTTATTTGCATGTTTCACGAGGTCACCTAGGTCACTAACCACCATCTAGGAAAGGGTGCATACTTTTGTGTTAACAATCATGGTGGGTTTTCTCAAGTCATCTAAGTCACATGCTTTGGTAGCTCATGAAGGGAATCAAAGGAATCAAGGGAAATGAAAGAACCAACAATAATCCAAGCCAAAGCCATAAAAGGATAGAGTACAATATTTTTCATCCTCTCCTAAGGGGAAATTATCCAAGGAATTTCCTACTTGTGCATATTGCAAGAAATTCAGGCATGATGAGAACAAATGTTATGTCAAACAAATTAATGAGTTGAAGCATCTTCTTAATAAGAATAAAATCAATTTTAATTCAACAAAATCAAGGGGTTTATTAGCTTCTTCTTCACAAAAAACTAAATTTGATAAGGGAAAGAGTCACACTTTTGGGATAAGTAAGAACAAAGAAAAATCTCTTTGTGCTACTACATGTCATTATTCAAGGAGATGACTTCTAAATTTATGGGCTTCCCATCATATAGAATCTTCACAGTCTATGTTCTCTTCATTTGAGCCTTTCCACATGCCACCAATTTTTATGGGAAAACATACATATATAAATATGATTGAGAAAGGATCCATTGATATTGGGGAGGGCACCTTCAGTAATGTGTTGTGTCTACCTCACTTAACCAATAATCTTATTTCCATATGTCAAATCACTCATGGTGTAACAAGGAAGACAATGGATTTCACACCTGATTCAATTATCAATAGAGACTTGGAGAGTGGATCTATCATTTCTATTGTGGTGGTGGATTGTACATCTATTTTTACTTCTTTACAAACTTTGTTTCTATTGATAATAATGATTCTTCAAATGATGATCATACATCTAGTTTGAATTTATATATTGAGGAGAAATTTGTCTACCTGAACTTGGGTATGTTCACATGTGATCAAGTTCTTGAGCCTTCCATTCCATCTCCTATGGATATCACGTCAACTATTCTCCTGATGATGTTTTTGTTTCTATAGTTATGACTTAATGTGATTCAGTGCAGCAAGATATAGATTTTCTTCCAGAAATTGTTGCTTAGGATGACTATTTGACATACAATACAAGTTTGTTTTTGGAGTCCTACATTTTAGATTTGAGAGACCTCATTGATGATATTCATCTTCTCTTTGATGGAGATGATCCTTCTTTAGTTATTTCGAGGGAACAATTTGACTCTCTTCTTAATTCTCTACATTATCTTCCTTCACAGTTTGACATGATTATGGATAATTTGGAGCAACATTTGGAGGAGGTCTCTATTAGACCCGAGATCATATTACTGAGAGGTGGGGTGAATCAGTAATCTATAAAATAAACCAACTTTACAATCACTTAAAATTTAATCACCATTCACAAGATTAACCTTAATAACAACAAATGAAATTATAAGTATCCAAGATCATCCAAAAATTTGAAACACAAATTTATCTCATCAACACCCAAATAGAGAAAAAAACATGATGGGGATTAGTACCCACTAAAATGATGTACTCTTCTGAAGTATTCCATGTGAGGAGCTTAACCCTGTTAGGATTTTATAGAAACATTGTTAGGTGATACCTGGTTAAGGGATTTACCTTAGGCCTATTAGAACCTTTACCCTATTAAGAGCAGCCTTTTTAGAGGACTTAAAACACAAGCTAATGTGTCACCTTGTTATAGGATTTACAATAAAGATTTGTCAGGATCTATCCTGTTAGGGGATTTCAACTGTTATAACTATTAGGAAACAACAACAATAATCTACAAAATAACACTATATCTTCATGATCAGATCCACTGAAGCACACAATCTCTTTTGAGCATACTTAACTCTTCCCTGGCTTGATCACAATATGCACCTTACACCACATTTGCACAACACATGATCAACACACTTTGCATTCAATATCAACCTTTATATAATGAACTATTAAGTCCACCACCTTAAAATGAAATTATAAAGCATCTTGCTCAAATTCAACATGCCAAAAAATAAAATTAAATACACAAAACATATTTCCAAGACCACGTCGTCCTACATAATGATTTACATATGAAATTGAGCCAAAGAGTCAAACACATTTTGACCATAATCAAACTTCCTCTAGAATCTTCTCCACAAGATAACATCGATCAATGTGATGTCAAATCGTCACCTCCAATCATGAAAACATGTCACTAGATTGTGAATAATTCATCATTAATCACCGCCGCATTGATATCGATCATCAATACAAGATTTTCCATCAGTAGCACAAAAACACAAACACTTAACCCGTTGGATAACATGGTCTCTGCTCACCGATCACTTATCCTTCTCACTGGTCACTCAAATTAGTTGCGATTTCAACTGTAGCATCTGAACACTGTTGATCACCATATCTTGTGACCACGCCACAAGATACAACAAATATTTGACAAGAAATTAAAATCTTCTATCACCTACCATTGATTTTCCTAGAAGTTGTACTGATATACTCCATTGGATTACAAATCTCACATAAAATTACTTCATCTATAGAGGTCATGAATTTGACATCCAGATACATACCTATGTCTCCCTTAAAGATAGCAACCACTGAAACTCATTGAAACTCATCATTCATCACAAATATGCTTGACAACATACTAAGAACACAAAGTCAATAGTTGATATCAATGACCATATAATACCTTATCATCTTGTAATCAAATCACTTTGTCACCACCAAAACACACTTACCATCACTGCATCAGATATGACAACAATCTCCCCCTTTGGCATTGATGGAAAATTCGATGCTTTACCAATGATAGAAACACTCTCTTCAACAATAGAATACATCAACATCTTCAACTTGAAATATTAAGGAGAAAGCAAATGTTTCCACTTTTGTCTTTACATGTTCTACAATTACTCCCCCTTACACTAAACTTCACTCTTTGTCAAACAAACATACATCTTCACATCATCTCCATGCTTCTCAGATTTTGAACATACATCTTCTCCCCCTTTACAAACAATGCCAAAGGTGCCAAATAAATGTCATATCTCTTTTGCAGTACCTGACTAACCAAAGAACATCACTTCATAGACTTCTCCCCCTAAGGAGTAGCCTCACAACATCAATCCACACATACAAATATTCAATGAATACACTGGGATTGATTCAACTGCATCTTATTTTAACTAAGAGAAGATAGGGGAATGACCCCTAACCTACCTCTTAGGTACTCAAAATTATCCCTAGGCAATGGTTTAGTAAAAATATAAGCAACATGCTCCTTATTTGGCACCTACTCTAACTTTACTTCCTTTTCATGTACCTATTCTCTAAGAAAAGCATACTTGATATCTATATGATTAGTCTTAGAGTGCATCCTAAATTCCTTCCATAATTTGCTTAACCCACACTATCTGAGTACAATTAAATACAATAGCAACATAATTAGCTTAAGTTGTTGATTGAGATATACAATTCTACTTCTTACTTTTCCAAGATACAAGTCTATTTCAAAGAAAGAATGCACCTCCAATTGTGCTCTTTCGATCATCAAAATTACCTGCCCAATCAGCATCAGTAAACACATCAAATAAAAATCACCTTTGTGTCCATACCAGAGACTGATGGACCTCCTTAAAGGCCATCTTTTCAAATGCTTTTTATTTTCTTTTCAGAAATTTACTTGCAGAACAGATACTTAAAATTATGGTTTTATATGTATATTTTGTATATGTAAGGACATAACTAGTAAAATGGATGAAAAGGGAACATAGTATATTTGCTTGGAACTAATGGATAAAATGATAAGATGTAGTAGTTATATGCTAATGAATGATCCTATTTCCTATGCTATGTTTGTGGGTAGTTTCCTTCCTGTAGAAGTGTGCCTTGAAACATTATTAATTGGAATCTAAAACTTCTTTCTTGATATTAATGATGAAAATATGTATGTCTTGGAGGTTTTGTGTGCATTGATAATTCTGCATGGATCAGTCATGGTGAATTAAAGATCAGCATTGTGATGCTGAAGGAGTCAAAAGATATTCATTGCTGCAAAGATGCCATCAGGTCGAAGAGGTTGAGCAAGCGGTTGAAGTAAGTTAAGGCGTCATTAGAAGATCTTCATGGGAAGAAAAATTCAATTCAATTTCCTTTTAAAGAAAGCACGCGGATCTAGAGGCACCATGTACTATATTTTGGGAAGACTAATTCTCTATGGATGATATTTCTAGTATGAAGCATTATAAATCTGTAACAATCCTGATTAATGGATTGATCTTAGATTTAGGGAGTATTTGTATATTTCCTTTAAATAAGATGACTATTGTAACTCTTTGGAGTTAGTCAAGTTAGTAGTTATTTCTGAATAGAAGTTGATACAATAGTTATACTATTTATTTTATCTAGTGTATTTTCTATGAATGAATAGAATGCACAAGTTGAGTTCAATTCTGATATCTTAATTGTGTTTCTATTCACTCATCCAAGGGGGCCCACTTGGTGAGTGAATTCCCTTGTTAGAATAGAATTCATTTCCATGTTTTAGATAAGTAAATAGAACTCTGTTATTCCTGCAGCCACTAGTAGCAGAACTAGTAGAATGTTCCTACATGATAGACGGGTAGAGAAATTCCTATATGTAATTACTATTTTCCTAGAGTAAGAGAATTTATTTGAGTTAGCATAGATTTCCTAAAACTTAATGCATTTTAAATTCATAGGTTTAGCCATGAGAATCAATGGAGTTTGAAGCATATACTTTGCAAATGTCATTCCAAGTTTACGTCCCTGGTCAATAATTAAATGAGACTGAATGATCTGATTAGCAACCATTTAGTGTGTCCAATCCTAAAATAAGAAGTCTAATGCTTTGGGTATCTAAGACAATTTTTTAGCCAAGAATGTTTGGCACCGCTACCGAGGATGGTTTTAGTACAAACTTACTTTGGTGTTCATGTTTCCATTTTTCATAATTTAGGACTGAGTTTCAAGTATTCCTTTTATGTATAGAAGAAGAGACCCTCATGGGAGATTCCTTCCTCACAATCACTAGGTAGAACCATATGATATTTTTAATCCTGAGCCAGAGGAACCCTGAGTTGAGAGTGAAGAAGAAAACCCATTCGAAAATCCATTTGCTGATTCCCAAGGAGAAATATCTTCTCTGAAGGATCACTACATTTGCATGACCTATTTCATGAACCTGAGTATCAAGACATACCTTTAGCCCTTGTCATCTATCAACCACAACCACCAAGTCCTCCCCCAAGGATGGATCAGCCTACCTTTCCTTTCCCCATTCCTTTCTAGTATGGTAATCATAATCTGAAGAACATACCTACCTCCGCACTCCCAAAATTTTATGGCCTCATCATTGAAGACCCTGAAACTTTCCTTTTTGAGTTTGATATTCTTTGTAGGAGCTATGATTACACCAATGAGTCCCTTAAGCTGAATTTGTTTCCATATACTCTTAAGGAGGCTTCTCTAAGGTGGTTCATGGGGCTAGGAGCTAATGCTATAGCAAATTGGGATGCCATGAGCAACATGTTTCTTTCCAAATATAAGGAATATTGTAGGGGGAAAGATTTAAAAGGGGATGATATTTTCAAAATGTCTCAAAAGGAGGATGAAACCTTGGAGGACTATGTCTCAAGGTTTATTATCAACCTGTAGTGGAATACCCAACATCAGTTGAACGAGGAGTCTCAAAAGCGTCTTTTTCTGAAAGGTGTAAATGATGGGAGTATAGAAGGTTTGGATCTTATGGCTATTGGAGACATCACTCAGAAGAATTGGGCTGATATAAAGAACATGTGCCTGAACTATTCAAGGGCTACTATGAAGAAAGGGAGAGGAATAAGAGACTTTCCTCATAAATCTAATAGTTTGGGAGTATCTAAATTGAAGTTGTCCAATCTTTTGTCTGACTTTAAGCATGAAATCATTAATGGCGTTGCTACTTAGATGGACAACATGCAAGCACAAAGAAAGAAGGATGATGTAGATGCTATGCTGGTTGAGTTCTTCTCCCACTGCAAAGAGAAGAAAATGAACTATAAGTGTAAAAAAGCTGTGTCTGTGGACACTAGCTCAATGCCCACGGAGTTTAAAGCTATAAATGAGGAAAATGGAGAGGTTTTCTACGTTTCTCAGAGGTGACCATGGGATCAATGAGAAGGTATGCCTCAAGACCCCCTAAATAATTTTTCTTATAATAATAGTAGTCAATGGAAAAACCATAACCCTCAGAATTCTAGCCCTCAAGGATAGAATTGGAATTATAACTAGTCTAACCAACAGCCACAGTATAACCAAAAATATTAGCAACAACCTCCATTTAACCCATACCAACCATAATTCAACCAATATCAGTAGCCACAACATAATAACCAATGGAAACCACATGGTAACTAGAAACAACAACCTTAGGGGGGACCCAATGAGCCTAACCAACAATAAGACATTATGCCTCAACCTCAGAAACAAGCTATTATTCCTACACCTCTTGCAACCAATAGTAATCCTCAAAAACCAACACAGTTGCCTGCGCAACCAACTCCAAATCCTAATAACAAGCAGCAAGCTTACTCCCTGCAAGTGAATGATATTCACTTAAGATCAGGAACAACATTGCCTGCACCTAAGGAGCCTATAATAATTGAAGTTTTTGATGTTGAGGAAGTAACTAAGAATCAACCCACTGCTACTCCACCTGTTCACAATCTACTCTAGTTTTCAGAAATCCCTCTTATCCGCAGAGATTGGCTCAAACAACACCCTTAAAAGAAAGCCCCATTGCAGCTAATTTGATTGACCAACTCAAGAAAATGATTATTCAAATACCTCTATTAGATGCCCTCAAAGAAATT
Source organism: Thuja plicata (assembly GCA_018584345.1). Taxonomy (NCBI): domain Eukaryota; kingdom Viridiplantae; phylum Streptophyta; class Pinopsida; order Cupressales; family Cupressaceae; genus Thuja; species Thuja plicata. Next base: position 1,279,877 of record MU223224.1, on the reverse strand, counting down.
TCCATCTATAATAAAGTAATCAAGGAAGCCTGTATCAAGCACCCTAGTAGGAAGAGGAAAGATCCTGACACTGTCCATGTTCTTAAGCAGCTCTTTGATATCATGATTAGTAAAGTATTAATGCCTAAATACTCTGATCTAGGCAGCCCAGTGGTTACCATTCATATTAACGGTATCCAAATATAGAATGTCTTGATTGATTTAGGAGCATCCACCAATGTGATGACTATGGAAGTTTTGTTAAGAATTAGTATCATTGGTTTAAGGGAAACACCTACAATACTCTAGTTAGCTGATAATTCCACAGTGAAGCCAGATGGCATGGTGGAGGAAATTGTTGTCACACTTGATTCCTTGGATTACCCCTCATATTTCATAATTTTTTCCCCCAAAGCCACACTATGAGGATATCCATTAATCTTAGGAAGGCCTTGGCTAGCCACAATAGATGCTTGCATTGCATTTCGCTCAGGAAAAATGAAAATATTTGATGGGATCCATACCAAGAAATTAACCCTGTACTCTCTAGCCAAGCCTCAATCTAACCTAGACCAAGTTATCTGGCCATACCTAGGTGATGTTGCCCTAGAGGAAAATTTTGTACAACAGCTCATGTTTATTGGCAGAGATCCATTTATGGTATCCCAAGAGGAAGATGACATACTAGTGGAAATTCTTACCAACTAGTATGGCTTTGGTGCATCCTCTTGTCATGTCCCTAATTGTTCCCTCCAAACTATATTGCCCAAACAAAACCCACCTAAGCTTCCTGCAGCACCTGATTATCTTCATACCTTATTACCACATGAGATCAAGTCACCCTCATTTGAAGAATTTATGATGCTGGATAAAGTTAAAAGAGTAGAAATAGCCTTAGGAAAGGAGTTGAATGTCAACAAGACCCTCACCAAGTCTCAGATGGCCAGTCTTATCCAACTGTTGAAAGATAGACAATAATCTTTTGCATGGGACTATACTGATATGAAGGGGTTAGACCAAAATATTTGTACCCATAAGATTTATATTATCCCAAAATCCAAACCAATTAGACAAGCCTATAGGAGAATCAACCTTGCTCTAAGAGATATAGTAAAGACTGAGCTACGAAAAATCCTTAAAGTTGGCTTTATTTATCCCATTTTTTACAGCGATTGGGTCTCTCCTTTAGTTATTGTTCCAAAAAAGGGGGAAATGGAGAGTTTGTGTGGACTATAGGTAACTCAACAAAGCCTCTAAGAAAGACCACTTTCCATTACCTTTCATTGACCAAGTACTTGACAACCTTGCTGGTAAAAAGTATTTTTCATTTTTAGATGGGTTCAGTGGCTATAACCAAATCCAGATAGCACCTAAAGACTAGGATAAGAAAACATTCACCTATCCATGGGGAACATTTGCTTATTATGTTTTTCCATTTGGATTGTCTAATGCACCTGCTACTTTTCAGCAGGCGGTAATCAGTATCTTCTCTGACATTTCTGCTGACTGTGTTGAAATATACATGGATGCCTTCACTGCATATGGAACTACATTTGAGGAGGCTCATGCTAACTTGAAGAAATTTTTTAAAAGATGTTAGGAATAAAACCTCTCCCTTAATAGTGAGAAGTGCTACATGATGATGGAAGAGGGAGTTGTCTTAGGGCATCACCTCTCATCCTTTGGTATCCAGGTTGATCCTACAAATATTGTAGTCATCACTACACTTCCAACTCCATTCAAGAAGAAGGATGTCAGGAGTTTTCTTGGTCATGTTAGATACTACAGAAAATTCATTAAGGACTTCAGCCAACTTGCAGCCCCATTGTATACCCTGTTGAAGAAAGAAGCTAAATTTGAATGGACAGTTGATTGTGAACTGTCATTTCAGCAGTTGAAAGATGTTTTGACTCAAACACCTATTCTTACAGGACTTGACTGGAAGCTACCTTTTCATATTCATAAAGATGCCTCAGACTATGCCATTGGGGCAATGCTAGGCCAAAAGGAAGGTACAATTGAGCATGCTATCTATTCTATTAGTAAAAATATGCAAGGTTCTGAACTAAACTATAATATTACTGAAAAGGAATTACTAGCAGTAATCTATGCACTCAATAAATTTAGACATTACATTACTGGTTATGAATTTTTTGTATACACTGACCATTCAACAATCAAATACTTAATGAACAAACCTGCCATATCTCATAGGTTAGCATGATGGTTACTCCTCATGCAGGAGTTTGATGTAACAATAATTGATAAACCAGGTAAGGCTAATGTGGTGGCTAATTTATTATCTAGATTACAAGTTCCAGATGATCTTGGAGTAATTGATGACAACTTCCCTAATTAGAATCTCTTCTCTATTAACACTTACAACCCATGGTATGCCAATATTGCAAACTACCTTGCTACAAGAAGGAAACCACCTAATTTCTCCCCAAGAGAGCGTAGACTTTTGGTTAGAAAAGCTTCAATTTCTCATGGATATCAGTATTTATGTTTTACACAGATCCTGACCAGGTCACCCAAAGATGTGTCTGCGAAGATGAGACTTATGACATCCTTCGGGCATGTCATGATGAACCATGTGGTGGCCACTTTGCAGGGAACAAGACAACATACAAGATATTGACAACAAGTTACTATTGGCCTACCCTACATAAAGATGCAGCTAAGCATGCCAGGCACTATGACCGATGCCAGCGTATGGGGTGCCCAACCAAGTTAGATGAAATGCCCTTGTAGCCTCAGGTGGTGGTAACACCATTTGACAAATGGGGTATTGATTTTGCGGGAGCTATCGAGCCATCTTCTCATGGTAAGTCATATATCTTAGTATGCACTGATTATACAACTAAATGGGTAGAAGCCAAAGCAATGAGGCATGCTAGAGATCATAATGTAGTGGAATTCCTTTATGAATATATCTTTACCAGGTTTGGTGTACCTCATGAGATAGTAACAGACTAAGGTGCACAGTTTACTTCTAATCTTATTATTGAGTTGATGCATGAGTACACAGTAAGGCATGGTAAATCTTCCCCATACCATCCTCAGGAGAATGGGTAGGAAGAAATAAAAAATAGGGAGATCGAGTCAATGTTGACTAAAATAGTTATTGTTCACAAGAAGGACTGGGCTACCCATCTTCCTGAAGCCATTTGGGCTTACCAAACAACTTGGAAAATAACAACTAGTTTTACTCCTTTTGAACTGGTTTATGGAAAATCTACATCTATGCCTATTGAGTTTCAACACAAAACTCTCAAGATGGCATTGGAATTAGACATTAACCTTACTAGGGCACAAGAAGATAGGCTCCTACAGCTTAATGGACTAGATGAGTATCGGAAGTCTGCACTTCATAACACATAATTAATTCAGAAGTAGCGAAAGAAGTGGCACGACAAATTCATCAAGGACAAGAAATTTTCCATCGGTGATTGGGCCCTACTCTATGATTCATGCTATCAAAATACCCTAGGAAAATTTCAGACCCGATAGATAGGCCCTTATTAAATAATCTCAGTTATTGATAATGGAGTGGTTCAGCTTTCCACCATTGATCCTGTGCGATTCAAACTTCTTGTGAACGGGCATCACCTCAAGAACTACCACAAGCCCGCAAGTCGAGAAGACTTCCTGTAGCAGTTCCAGCATGTTATGCCCTACATACCCATCCCTACATTTTGTTGGAAAAATGTTGGGTCCCCCTTTTTTTTCTTTTTCCCTATTTATTTTCCTTCGGCCTTTGCTTCCGTGAGGGTCATTTTCTTTGCTTTTTGGTTTTCCTTCCTCCGGGACCCTGTCCTGGAGTATTTTTGTCTTTTGTTCTGGCCATATTTCTGGACTCCAGGATTCTCTGTCACCATTTCCCCTTTTGTTATAGGATGAGGTTCCATGGGATCCCTGAGCATGGAGTCTCGAGGTTTTTCCTTTCTCGGTATTTGTGGAAGGAAGCAACATGTTTTTACCCTAGCAGTATAAATAAAGATTTACTTGTCAATTTCACATTTACCGCAAACAAGATTACCCAGAGCTATTAAGAGGGAAATTGTGAATTAAGTGCGGATTACTTTGGAAGTTTAAAAGTGCCTTGCAGTTGAGCTGATACTCGATTTTGTGCATGTTCCTTGGCCTCCTTGTGAGATTGTTGGTGTTTGTGGCCTGTGAAAGCTTCCTGGTTTGTAGAGCACCTCACGTGCTCCTCCTCCTACATTTCCTGGTGTTAAGGTAGGTCCTTTGGCTCTCCTCTTCCTGGTTTTTCTTTGTTCTATTTGTGCTTGGTTTTCCCTCTTTTTGTTTTGTCCTTGTTTTTTTTCGCTCCGCTTTCATGTTTTTTGTCACCTCCTGTTGGTGGGATGGCTATGCAAGAAGGTTGTCCACCTTCCTCATGTTTTGTTCTTCCCTATAAATGGTGTACATTAGTGTAGATGCTATAAATTCTTAAAGTTCCTATGTAAAGGTCTTAGTCTCATTGTAAATTGTAGGTAGTTCCTATAAATTGTGTCATTTCCCAGCTTCCTTTGTATATTTGTTCTGTACATTGTTGTAGTGACCCCTCCCATGGTGATCTTTCCATTCTCTATGCATAATAACCCAATTTTTGAGCTCGCCCGCATGATGTCCATTTGGTTCAAATTTGACACCTCACCTATTCAAGCCATGGTGGTTTTATCTATCCTTTTTCACTTCATCATTGACGATGGGCTTAATTTCCCCATGAGTGAGGATTCAAAAACATCCCATTTGGCATTCATTTCACTCATGTCAACACACCTATTTCCATTAAGGGCCATTACATCATTTATCATATGACCATGTGACAACCCATGTCAGCCAAGTATGGCTCACTACCTGGTCACTTCGATAACGACTAGTTTCTCTAGATTTTGGGTGCTGAGAATTCCCCGGGCCTTCATCTCATTTTGTCACATAAACCAATACCCCGGGACCTCCGGGTGTCGATCAGAATCTAGTTGGTGTTAACTGTTATATTCCAGGATTTTGATGCACACTAATATTTTTGAACAGATGCACAATGGTGGTGAACTCCCCAGAGTCCATAAAACTATTTTATATTTTTATCATATGTATTGACAGTTGTCCGGTCTTGTAGGTTGTAGATTATCCAACAAAATGTCTAAAGTAACAACTCCTCCTGGAAGTCCAGAGCTTCCAACTACCTCCACTTGGGAAGCCACAAAGACTAAGGCAGAAAAGATGCTAGCCAAGCTTCCATTAACATCCAAATACCCGAGGGAGGGTGTCATTGTGGGATCCAAAGTGGACTCCAGGCTGCAGGGTATCATCGATACCGAGCCCAGACTATGGGATGAACTATAGGGCCTTGTCCAGACAATGTACTAATAGAGGGCTACCAGAGATGATATGGCAAAGAACATAGCCACCTTCAGCATCATCAAAGATGCATGTTTCTCCTACTCGGTGCAAGCACCAGAACTGCTCCTTTAATTGGTGAAGCACTACAACGCCCCCACCCAGGTTGTTTTGCTTTCCGATTCTCTACCACTGAACTACCTGGCAACCATTGTTACTCTAGATGCTGCCACTTTTTATTTAGGATTGGGAATCCCCTAGTTCAAGGGATCCATTTTTATCTCCTAGTCTATGTCACTGAAGGAGTTTGAGTAAATTCTCACTCTCGCCCAGCAACATTTTAATTCTCACTGGCTAAAGTTCCCAAGAAGGGACTATAAGAAGATGAAGCTAGAGATTCCCCGCAGAGACTTCAAGGAATGCATACAGGTAGGAATCATCTTTTTGTGAAGGCTCTTTAGAGAGCCCCATGCCAGGGAATTTTCACCATGGATGTATTATTTCCTTTACTACATCACCACCTACAGTCAAACCTTTGACTAGGCGACCATCATCGCCAATCATGTGGACTTCTAGTTAAAGAATGTCCTCCAGAATTCAAAGTTCTAGATGACCTCATATGTATTATGGGCACTGGCCCAACAAAGACCCACTCTTTTGGGTTTGCAGACATTTGGCATTCTTGGGAATGGGCCCGGCCAGCTTGTCCCATGGGAGCATTATCCTTGGATCTAATGGGAAGCCTCTTTCCCCCATTTTTGTAGGTTAAATGACACGTTTATTTACCATAACATTTTGACACTTACTCAGGATTCCAGGTACCGGTTGTCACAAGAGGCGATGACCTTGGTGAGTACATACAGAAATTATTTCATCCAATTCCAGCAACATTCTTATATTTGGGTAACCGGGTTCTTCGAGAAGCCCTACCTCCTCCCCAGGCATTGCAGGGATATGATTATTCTTTTGGAGTTCTACAGGAAAATCTTGGAACTCCATGCATTCTTTTCCTTGAAGAAGGTTACATCCATTCCATTCCCAATCACTTGTGGGAACTATTCATGCAGTCTCACAACAGCTAAGGAAGAAGATAATGAATTGAAGAGCCTGGGACTGGTGGAATTCCACCTTACAATGAATAATTCTGATCTAGTTGATAAGATAAGTGCAGCACTACCCCGGGCATCCACATCGCGTAAAATTCACATTGAAGATTTCTGGGTAGATTGTTAGGATGGTTTTGATTTTCAGACCCAACAGTATTCACAGATGTCCAAAGGCATGATGAAGAGCCTCGACCTTTGGTACTTTTTGAAAGATTTTTTAGATAGTGGGCCTCTAGAGGATGCAACATACAAAGACCAGGAGATTGACAAGCTGGATCACCCTCCAATGGGTTGGGCTACCCTAGAGAATTTAACAATTGAGGATGTGAGTCGCAGCATCATAGAGAACAACCACAAATACTTTGAGAAAGTGTGCAAGAGGAGCACCCATAAGGGTCAAATCTTGCAGGGGTCTACTTTGACCTCTGGAGCTAGATGACCGAGTAAAGACAAGGGGAAGGAAAAAGAAGACACCTTGGCCCAAGTTACTCCCTAGAGTCTACTCCCCATTTTGGAGCAAATTCATGATCATTTGGAGGCATCCAGACAAATGAGTCAAAAGCTAAGCACTTAGCTGACTCATGGTCTTCCAATCACTCTAGTGGGATCTTCCCACCCAGTAGGATCCTCTTCATTAGCAACACTCATGAGCTGGTAGATGGAGGCACAGTCTACAGATATTCTGGATGTCAAGGCCCCATTTCAATTAAGAAGAAAGAAGCAAAGGGTAGAGAATCCATGGAGCATAGATATAGGCCCTGACATGCCCAATGTTCCCCAACTAGAGGTTATTCCAGACTCCCCTGAACCAGAGAATCCCTTGGAGACCTCTCCTACGTACAATGATTTTGATGACATCTTTGGGACTGATGAGCTTATGAATTTATAGGGGGAGATAGGAAAGGCGATGAAAGAAATAGCCGCGTAGGAAGTAGAGATAATCCCTGATGAAGGGAGACACTAGAAAAAGAGGTGGTTCTATAGAAGCAGGTCCAAGAACATGAAAAAGAGCCAAAATAGGAAGAAATACAAAGGGATCCACAAGATGTGGAGGAAACACTAGTCCAAGGGACCAAGATAGATCTAAGGAAAACAAATGATGAGCAATCGACAACTAGGGAAACTAAACCTTTGGGATCAACTGTACCCCCAACTATCATGCTCCAAATCCCTTCAATTACTCCAAGTGATCAAGTGCCCTAGAGTATGACATTCAAAGAGGTATTCTCAGCGAACCAACAGTCAAATATTGTCAGACACCTCCACCTCCTCTAGAAGATGTGTGCATGGAGAAGGATGTCCCAGCGAATGACGTCGAAGATGAACAACAAAAATAGGATGAGGGGGAGAACCTTGAAGATATAAATATTGATTCAATAGATGTTGAAAAGGATGGGGAGAATCCCAATAATACAGATGATACTAGTTTCGGCAGAGATGGGGTCCCCGACACCATAGACTAAAATGCCACCAGGGTGGAAGACACTGAGAACCCTAGGGAATAGGAAAAGGAGAAAGATTCTGATGCAACCATGGATACCAGGGATAGACCACCAGACCCCAAAGAAGGCCCTGATGCTTAGGCCTTAGCAACAAGACTATCGCAGCTGCCATAATGGCTGATAGAATCCAAAAAGAGAAAAGCCCCAGTGGCAGCAGGTGTTCCCCTCTCCTTGGCCGAGATGAGGGCCCAAAATCAAGAGGCTAAAAAGCCCAAAAAGGCCTGGACCATCCATACCCTCCAGACTAGTCTAGGAGGAAATACAGTTGCAATAGTTGCAACCCCTCCCCTAGATATAGATGCGGAAACAACAAGGGCCAAAGACTATGTAGTTATAAAAGTGCCTCTGGGGAGGAGATATAAGCAGGGTGAAATGGACCTGCTCAAAGAAGCTAGCCGGGCAATTGAGGCTCGGTATGAAAAACAGGCACAGAACATGGAGGGAAGGGAAAAGAATGAAAATATCTTTGGGCTTCTCACAGAACTTACACAGCCACTAGCTGAGATCCATTCAAAATCCTCCACCTCCAGAACACCACTCCCACGGGGTGACTTGGATGCTCTAAGGGCCATAAAGAAGAAGGCGCAAGCTATAGATGGGTGGATCATAGAGAAAATCAAGGTTGTAAGGCAATTCTTAGAGGCGACACTCCCAGACCTTTATCTGGTCAGTAATCTTGTGGGCCAGGTAAGCAGCATCATCTTCCTATGGGAAAAGGATATAGAGAAGAATGAGGAGTGGAGGACCAGATTGGAAGAAGTAATAAATTTTGGGGAGGAAGTCATCACAGAGGCCATAATTTTGGGAGAAGAACCCTTCGGATTCCTCCGGGCCTAGCACTCCAAACTTGGCCTCAAAATTGAGGTAAGAAAGCAACTAGTTACGACCCTAAAAGATAAGATCAGGGTGGTCCGGTATTCATTGGACCTGTATAAAGCATTCGTTGGAAGGGTTTCACAAGTTGATCCCTTCACCACTGGGACTTGCGCCCAGGAGGATTATGTCCACAGTAAATTTGATGAGCTGATGGAGTCTCGATATTAGTCTTCCAGAGACTTTGATGAAGGAAAAATGTCAAGAATATCCAAGATGATGCTCCAGGCTCATGACTCCATAAAGATAGCTGAATAATTCTAGGATGGGGCCAGAGATATTGAAGAAAGGTTCAGAATCATCAAAAATCAATGGGATAATGTCAAGGACATAGATGAGGATGACATTGGCCAAATTTTGGAGGCCTTCAAGAAAAACAAGGAATAGTAAAGTTCTCTGGACTCCAGAGATTTTCATTAGTAGGGTGTAATTTTTAAAATTCTTCATTCTTTGGGCGTAAGCTCCCAAACTCTGGAATTCTGGATCAAAAGTTTTGTATTCTTTCAGTGACCCATGTCCAAGTTCCCGGAGCTAAGAAATGAGTGTCATCAGTTAATAAAGGGGGTCAGTAGGTAGGTGATCCTTATAAGGCATGTCAGATGGAGGGATGGTTCTAACAGGTGTTTTCCCCAAGGTGTCACTCTAGCATTAACTACCTAGTGCATCAAAGATAGTTATTCATATTTTTTATTGATGAGGCGTGTAGCCTCAAACTCTGAGAAGATCAGATTTCTTCTATTTTCACTCCGGCACTCTTTTCTAGGCCAATCCTTCCAACTTCCTTTCTTGTCTTCTTCCTATGTCTTTTCAAACCTCTTCTCTTTTTGAGGTGATTATAAGTGGTGCAGGTAGTACCGGCTACCAGATAATGTATTTTAATGTTTAGTGTATAGTTAGATTAGGTTAGTTTTAGAGAAAACTATGTGTATAAATAAGAAGTCTGACCTCATAACAACGGTCAGCAAAATTGATGATTTTATAGTCCAATACTATTAGCATTTCATTTCTCATTAGTTGCAAGAGATCAATTCTTAGTAGTTCTTATTAGTTAGATGCTCCCTAGGAGCCATTGATATACACACCAGTGATGTTTGAATACTCTATTAATGAAGAAGGAAGAATAATTTTTGGCAATGATGTTGTTGATGTTCGGATCTCTGAGTTAGAAATACCTTTTTGTTTTGTATGTTTCTAATGTCCTTTTATCTAATGTTTGGTTTAGCTTATTGATCTTATTCCCTTTGCTATTGAATATGTATGAACTGTTGGTTCTATATGCATTCAGTATTTAGTATAGTTCTTTGGATCATTGTTGATGTTGGAAATATGTTGCATGATTATAAGTAGAAGTAATAAACTCTTAACTCTAGCCTATCTTTTTCTATTTATTTGGTAAACTTAACGTGCTTGCAGGAAACCCTAATCTATCACCAAAATCCCTGAAGAAGATGAGTAAAAAACTAGCTATCCCCCAGAACAAAAATAGTCACATGCCCAACTTAGCTCCCCAAACCGTCGAGACCTGACACTCAGGTGCTTGAAGGTTGGAGAACTTATTCTCTGGAAAACCTTAACAGGAAAATTTTTCTGGTACCCCGGTACCCAGTGAAAACTTATCATCTATTGATCAGACCAGTCACAAAGTCCCATCAACACAGCACACAGATGACAACAACACTCCAACAGCAGCAACATATGGGTCTTTGGCCCAGGTTTGTTTTTGGAGTCCTGTATTAAAAATTTGAGAGACATCATTGATGATATTCATCTTCTCTTTGATGGAGATGATCCTTCTTTAGTTATTACGAGGGAACAATTTGACTCTACTCTTAATTCTCTACATTATCTTCCTTCACAGTTTGACATGATTGTGGATAATTTGGACCAACATTTGGAGAAGGTCTCTATTAGAACTGATATCATATTACTGAGAGGTGGGGTGAATCGGTAATCTATCAAATAAACCAACTTTACAATCACTTAAACTTTAATAACCATTCACAAGATTAACCTTAATAGAAACAAATGAAAATTATAAGCATCCAAGATCATCCAAAAATTTGACACCCAAATTTATCTCATCAACACCCAAATAGGGAAAAAAAATGATGGGGATTAGTACCCACTAAAGTGATGTACTCTTCTAAAGTATTCCATGTGAGGAGCTTAACCCTGTTAGGATTTTATAGAAACACTATTAGGTGATACCTAGTTAAGGGATTTACCTTAGGCCTATTAGAACCTTTACCCTATTAAGAGCAGCCTTGTTAGAGGACTTAAAACACAAGATAATGTGTAAACTTGTTAGAGGATTAACAATAAAGATTTGTTAGGATCTATCTTGTTAGCAGATTTAAACTGTTGTAACTGTTAGGGAACAACAACAACAACAATGTTCTACAAAATAACACTATATCTTCTAGATCAAATCCACTGAAGCACACAATCTCTTCTAAGCATACTTTACTCTTCCCTGGCTTGATCACAACATGCACCTTACACCGCACTTGCACAACACATGATCAACACACTTTGCATTCAACATTAAACTTTATATAATGAACTATTAAGTCCACCACCTTAATCAAACCCTAAAATGAAATTATAAAACATCCTGCTCAAATTCAACACGCCAAAAAATAAAATTAAATACACAAAACATATTTCCAAGACCACATCATCCTACATAATGATTTACATATGAAATTGAGCCAAAGAGTCAAACATATTTTGACCATAATCAAACTTCCTCTAGAATCTTCTCCACAAGATAACATTGATCAATGTGATGTCAGATCATCACCTTCAATCATGAAAACATGTCACCAGATTGTGAATAATTCATCATTAATCACTGCCACATTGATATCAATCACCGATACAAGATTTTCCATCAGTAGCACAAGAACACAAACACTTAACCCGTTGAATAACACATTCTCTTCTCACCGATCACTTATCCTTCTCACTAGTCACTCAAAGTAGTTGTGATTTCAACTATAGCATATGAACACTATTGATCACCATATCATGTGACCGCGCCACAAGATAGATCAAATATTTGACAAGACATTCAAATATTCTATCACCTATTATTAATTTTCCTAGCAGTTGTACTGATATACTCCATTGGATTACAACTCTCACACAAAATTACTTCATCTATAGCGGTCATGCATTTGACATCCAGATACATACCTAAGTCTCCCTTAAAGATAGGAACCACTGAAAGTTGTTGAAACTCATCATTCATCACAAATATGCTTGACAACATACTAAGAACACAAATTCAATAGTTGACACCAATGACAATATAATATCTTATCATCTTGTTATCAAATCACTTTGTCACCACCAAAACACATTTACCATCACTACATCAGATACGACAATAGTCTCCCTTTTTGGCATTGATGGAAAAATTCTATGCTTCACCGATGATGGAAACACTCTCTTCAACAATAGAATACATCAACATCTTCAACTTGAAACATTAAGGAGAAAACAAATGTTTCCACTTTTTTCTTTACATGTTCTGCAATTACTCCCCCTTGCACTGAACTTCACTCTTTGTCAAACAAACATAGATCTTCACATCATCTCCATACTTCTCATATTCTAAACATATATCTTCTCCCCCTTTAACAACAATGCCAAAGGTGCCAAATACACCTGATATATCTTTTGTAGTACTTGACTAACCAAAGAATATCACTTCATAGACTTCTCCCCCTAAGGACTAGCCTCACAACATCAATCCACCAATACAAATATTTAATGAATACACTGGGATTGATGCAAATGCATCTTATTTTAATTAAGATAAGATAGGGGAATGACCCCTAACCTACCTCTTAGGTACTCAAAATTATCCTTAGGCAATGGTTTAGAAAAAATATAAGCAACCTGCTCCTTAGTTGGCACATACTCCAACTTTACTTCATTTTCATGTACCAATTCTCTAAGAAAAACATATTTGATATCTATATGATTAGTCTTAGAGTGTATCCTAAATTCCTTCCATAATTTTATTAACCCACACTATCTAAGTACAATTAAATGCAATAGAAACATACTCAACTTAAGTTGTTGATTGAGATATACAATTCTACTTCTTACTTGTCCAAGATACAAGTCTATTTCCAAGAAATAAATCACCTCCACTTGTTCTCTTTCGATCATCAACATTACCTTCCCAATCAGCATCAGTAAACACATCAAATAAAAATCACCTTTGTGTCCATACCAGAGACTGATGGACCTCCTTAAAGGCCATCTTTTCAAATGCTTTTTATTTTCTTTCCAGCAGTTTACTTGCATAACAGATACTTAAAATTATGGTTTTATATGTATATTTTGTATATGTAAGGACATAAGTAGTAAAATGGATGAAAAGGGAACATAGTATATTTTCTTGGAACTAATGGATAAAATGATAAGATACAGTAGTTATATGCTAATGAACGATCCTATTTCCTCTGCTATGTTTGTGGGTAGTTTCCTTCCTATAGCCATGTGCCTTGCAAGAGTATTAATTGGAATCTAACACTTCTTTCTTGATATTAATGATGAAAATATGTATGTCTCATAGGTTGTGCGTGCATTGATTATATTGCAGGGATCAGTCGTGGTGAATTAAAGATCAACATTGTGATACTGAAGAAATCAAAAGATAGTCGTTGCTGCAAAGATGCCATCATGTCGAAGAGGTCGATCAAGTGGTTGAAGTAAGTTAAGGCATTTCTTCAAGATCTTCGCGGGAAGAAAAATTCAATTTAGTTTCTTGCTAAAGACATCACGCGAATCTAGAGCCACCACGTACTATATTCTGGGAAGACTAATTCTCTATGGCTGATATTTGTGTTATGAAGCATTATGAATCTGTAACGATCCTCATTAATGGAGTGATCTTGGATTTAGGGAGTAGTTTTAGATTCCCTTTAAATAAGATGACTATTGTAACTCTTTTGAGTTAGTCAAGCTAGTAGTTATTTCTAAATATAAGTTGATACAATTGTTATACAGTTTATTTTATCCAGTGTATTTTCCATGAATGAATAGAATGCACTAGTTGAATTCAATTCTGACATCTTAATTGTGTTTCTATTCACTCATCCAAGGGAGCCCACTTGGTGAGTGAATTCCCTTGTTAGAATAGAATTCATTTCCATGTTTTAGATAAGTAAATAGAACTCTGTTGTTCATGTATCCACTAGTAGCAAAACTAGTAGATTGTTCCTGCAGCATAGGCAGGTAGAGAAGTTCCTATCCATAATTATTGTTTTCCTAGAGTAAGAGCATTTATTTGAGTTAGCATAGATTTCCTGAAGCTTAATGCATTTTAAATTCATAGGTTTAGCCATGAGAATCAATGGAGTTTGAATCGATAATTAAATGAGACTGAATGATTCGATTAGCAACCATATAGGGTGTCCAATCCTGAAATAAGCAGTCTAATGCTATGGGTTTCTAAGAAAATTGTTTAGCCAAGTAGACACCATAATATTCAGTCCTCTTAAGATATTTGCAGATTCTCTTCACTGCAACCATATGAGATTCCTTAGGATTAGAATAAAACCTAGCTACTAATCCAATTGCCTGTGCTCTATCTAGTCTACTGTGTACAACATACTATATCTTACCGATCATGGACCTGTAAAGTGTCTCATACACTTCTTTAGAATCATATTCATTTTCTAGTTTGCAACAAGTTACCATAGGTGTACCAACTAGTTTTGAGTCCTCTAGCCCAAAAGTCTTTAGTATTTCTCTTACATACTTGGACTAAATTATGTAGATACCATCTTTCATCTATTGAACTTATAATCTAATGAAGAATTTGATCTCACCAATCATAGAAATCTCAAATTCTTTCCTCATCTCATTTGCAAATGATCTACTCAACTCTTCATTTCCACAAAAAATGATATCATCTACAAATACATATGCAATTAGAAATCTATCATCTTTCTCAGATTTCAAATACACATTGTTGTTGTCATTTGTTCTGAAAAAACCAATTAGAATTAGATATGATTCCAACCTCTCATACCATTCTCTAGGTGCTTATTTCAATCCATACAAGGCTTTCTGTAATCTACATGCCATATTCTTTCCTTCAGAATTAGCAAATCCTTCAAGTTGTTCAATGTATACCTCTTCTTCCAAAATACCATTAAGAAAAGTTGAGTTAACATCCATTGGATATACCTTGAATCCTTTGTAAGAAGCATAAGAAAATACTATTCTCACACCTTCTAGTCTGGACATAGGTGCAAATTTTTCACCATGTCCATGCATCCCTCTTGCGCATATCCTTTGCACACCAATCTTGCCTTGTTTCTTACCACTTCACCAGTCTCATCCATCTTGTTTCTGAAAATCCACTTCGTACTAATCACATTCTTGTCCACCGGTCTGGGCACTAATGTCCAAGTTTTTTTCCTCTTAATTTGTTCCAATTATTCTATCATAGCTTTCACCCAATCTTCTTCAATCAATGATTCTTTCACTATTTTGGGCTCAAATTTAGATAACAAACATGTACCTTCTGTTGCCTTTCTTCTAGTTAACACACCTGCATTTTTATCACTAATAATTTGATCAGGTGAGTGATTCAACTTTACATACTTAGGAAATAATGGTTTAGTTCTATGATTTCCTTCAATTGTTTGTATCTATTCCTGTTCACTGGCCTATCTCTCTATTGGTTCTTCTTTAGTGTCTTGATCCACTGATTGCACATAAACATACTCATGATAGCCTTCAGGTTCCTTCTTGCTCGATTCATCATTTTTCTTAGAAAATTCATCTACTCTAACACTAGAACTTTCCACTATCTTGTTTGTTCTCTTGTTCAAGCACTTGTAGGATTTTCGCTTAGAGGAATATCCCAAGAATATCACCTCATCACTTCTTGGATCAAACTTTCAATATTTTCATCTCTTTTAATGTAAAATCTACTTCCAAATATTTTGAAACAATTAACACATTGTGTTCTACCATACCACAACTCATAGGGAGTTTTGTTTGTACCTTTCTTTAGTTGAACTTTGTTTAAAGTGTAAACTGCATTGCTCACCACTTGTATCCAAAAGTGCTGAGAAACACCTTTCTAAATCATTAATGTCCTAGCACAAACAATGATAGATCTGTTTCTTCTTTTAGAAATATCATTCTGTTGAGGTGTTCTACGTGCAGACACCTGTCTTTGAATTCCATGTTCTTCATAATAAGCAGTAAACTCATGTGAAGTGAACTCACCTCCTCTATTAGATCTAAGACATTTCAGAGTCATACCAGTCTCCTTCTCTACTCTAGCTTTAAATATCTTAAACATGTGAAAAGATTCAGATTTGACTTTTAAAAAGATAACCCACATCATTCTAGAAAAATCACCATCAAATAACATGAAGTATCTATCACCATAGTAACTCCTAGCTATCATAGGACCACACAGATTGGTATAAACCAGATCTAAGATATTTTTAGAAGAATATTTTTTTCTCATGAAACTAGAACTAGTTAACTTCCCTAGCTAACATTCTTTGCACATTACATTGTCTGGTTTCACTACGTTGGGCAAACCTCTTACTAACTTCATCTTACTAAATTTGACCAAGTTATCAAAATTTACATGACAGAACCTCTTATGACACTACCAATAATATTCAACCTTAGAAAGAAAACAACTCTTAGTATTAGAATTGAAATGGAACAAGTTACCTCTAGTTTGTTCACCGGTAGAAACTAGTTCTCCTAATTTTCTAATAATTCTGCATAAACCTCCATTGAACACCAATCTGAAACCTTTGTTATTTAACTGGGATACACTTAAAAAATTGTATCTTAAATCATCAACCTAGTAAACATCACCACAAATAGTTTTATCATTCAAGGTAATGGATCCTTTACCTTTAACTAAACAGGAACATCATTTCCAAACCTTATCGAGCCTCCATCACATTCCTCCGACTTGATGAACTTTCTTTTATCATCGGCCATGTGATGAGTGCACCCACTATCAATAATCTATTTACCACTATGATTCATGTTAGAAAAAAAATCTCTCTCACCTTCTTCTAAGGTATCTTCCTTAACTACAACAAACACAATTTCTTCTTCATCTCTTTCATCAGATTCCTCATCGGTTACACCTTCCTCAGCTAGGAAGGAAACTTTCTTGTTATTGTCCTTGAATCTTCTTGGATTTTCCTTCTTGTCATTATCAAGGCATCTAGAGGCAATATCTCCAATTTTTTTACATGCAAAGAACTTCAAAGGAAACTTACCCTTGTATTTACCTTTCCCTCTAGGCAACCTTCTAGCAATAAAGGCTTCTAGATACTCCTCATCTCTTTCTTCAGACAAGATAGATTCATAGTCATTAGAGTGGCATGTTGAAGAACTGTTAGAAATCTCCTTTCCTTTCCTAGATGGTGCAAGAGTCAACTAGATGGTGTAAGAGTCAATGATGACTTAAAATCTACTTCAACTTTAGGCATGTTATTATCATAATTACTTAAATCAAATGCAGTTAATTTCCCTATTAATGAATCCCTAGTAATAGTAAAGGTTCCTAAAGATATGAGCTCTTGAATATCTGAAACCATGATAGCATACTGAGGTAATAAATTTCTTAACATCTTTCTTATGACATCTTCCTCATGAATATTACCACCAACACCTCGTATAGTAGCAACAACTTCTTTGATTATCTGACTATATAGCTCAATGTTCTCATTGTCTTGCATTCTCATCTCATCATACTTTCCTCTCAAGTTGTCAACCTTTTTCTTCTGCACATGTGGATCGCCACCATAGATAATTTTCAACTTCTCCCACATTTCATAAGAAGTACCTAAGTCTTTAATATCAACATACTTTGCATTTGAAAGAGTATTTTCAATAGCTTCCATAGTAGCAGTATGTTCATGATTAACCTTCAACTGATCTAGATTTAGGGTTCTTGGGGGGGGCAATATACCTATTTTCCACATGATCCCAATACTGATCACCCAAGCCCTAAATATAGAGCTTCATCCAACAATACCATATTGAGTAGTTATCTCTTTTGAATTTAGGACATTCCTTTCTCATCATCTTAGATCTTTCCCTCAAGCTATTAAGGTTCACCACAAAAGAGGACCAATTCTCTAATACCAATTTTTAGACCTGAGATAAGATTACGTAGAGGGGAGGTGAATCGGTAATCTATCAAATAAACCAACTTTACAATCACTTAAACTTTAATCACCATTCACAAGATTAAACTTAATAGCAACAAATCAAAATCATAAGCATCCAAGATCATCCAAAAATTTAACACACAGATTTATCTCATGGGAACCCAAATAGGGAAAAAACCATGGTGGCAATTAGTACCCGATAAAATGATGTACTCTTCTAAATTATGCCATATAAGGAGCTTAACCCTATTAGGATTTTACAACAACATTGTTAGGGATTTATCTTAGGTATGTTAGAACCTTTACCCTATTAAGAGTAGCCTTGTTAGAGGACTTAAAACACAAGATAATGTGTCACCTCGTTAGAGGATTTACAATAAATATCTTTTAGGATCTACCCTATTACTAGATTTCAATTGCAGTAAATGTTAGGGAACAACAAAAATAATGATCTACAAAATAACACTACCTTTGCTTGACCAGATCCATTGAAGCACACAATATCTTCTGAGCATACTTAATTCTTCCCTAGCTTGATCGCAACATGCACCTTACACCACACTTACACAACACACAATAAACACAGTTTGCATTCAACTTCAACCTTTATATAATGAACTATTAAGTCCACCACCTTAAATAAAACCTAAAACAAAATTACAAAGCATCCTCCTCAAATAAATTGCTCCAAACAAAAAAATTAAATACACAAAACATATTTCCAAGACTACGTTGGCCTACATAACCATTTATATATGAAATTGAGCCAAAGAGTCAAACACATTTTGACCATACTCAAACTTCCTCTAGAATCTTCTCCACAAGATAACATCGATCAATGTGAAACCAGATCATCATCTCCAATCATGAATAGATGTTACTCAAACTTCCTCTAGAATATTCTCCACAAGATAACATCTATCAATGTCATGCCAGATCATTCATTGTTAATCACCACCGCATTGATGCGGATCACTGATACAAGATCTGCCATCAGTAGCATAAGAACACAAACACACAACATGTTGAATAACACTGTCTCTGCTCACCGATCACTTATCCTTCTCGCTAGTCACTCAAAGCAGTTGCGATTGTAACTATAGCATCTGAACACTATTGACCACCATATCTTGTGATCGCGCCACAAGATACATAAAATATTTGAAAAGACATTAAAATCATCTATCACCTATCATTAATAATTGTCCTATCTGTTGTATTGATATACTACATTCTATTACAACTCTCACATAAAATTATTTCAGTTGTAGCGGTCATGCATTTGACATCCAGAGACATACCTAAGTCTCCCCTAAAGATAGAAACCACTGAAAGTCATCGAAACTCATCATTCATCACAAATATAATTGACAACATACTAAGAACACAAAGTCAATAGTTGCCATCAATGACAATATAATATCTTATTTTTCTCCTCAAATTTGAGATCACAAATTTGTGGCAACCCTACAGAATTTTCTTGTCAAAACGTAGTGGTATCCTCTTTGTTTTGAACGTCCTGAATAGAGTGTTAATAGAGATAATTTTTCATCCCTGAAGAGTTCTTCATAACACACATTTCCTGTGTTCTTAAGTCCTTTTCTATGTTTTTTCTTCTTCTTTTTGGTGTTTAGTCTCTGTATTTCCCCTGAGTCAATAGCCCTTTGAAATACGCTTGTTTCGAGTTAACTTAGACATCAAACGGAGTAGCATAACTCAAGTTATGATGTAAAAGGTGGGGTTTTTCAAGCCGACTGCATATTCTTTGAAAATCCTGAAAAGGTGGGGTTTTCGAAGTCAATTACACAAGTTTGAATTATATTTAATATAATAAGTGGATTTTATAGTCCATTTTCAAATTTCAACTCATTCCGAGTTGATTCGACTGTAGTTTTTAATATTTTAATGAAATTAGCTAAAAATAGTCTGATTTCATTTAAATACTATAGTTATATATTAAATTAATCAAAATTCAAAGCTTAATTATTAAGAAGTGTGGTTTTCACTTCTCATTGCATGTCATCCTTATGCAAAACATATATAAAAAAAACTCACTCCTTTGTCTTTCTCCATGTTAAATACTTTGTTTTTGACCTTCAACTGCATATCTTTTCTAAGTTATCATGTGCAGATGAATCTTCCAAACAACATATTTAATCCTTCTTTCTTCACATGTAAATGCATTTATAAAGTGCGTTTTCACTTCAAGACGTCAAATTTATGAGCCATTACATATACTTTTAAGTTATGTAAATGCTTTCAAAAACAACATTTTTAAAAGAGCCTCCTTTTGACGTCATTTTTAAAGGACAAAACATATGTTTTTATCAAATGTAAATGCACTTTTAAAACAGCATTTTTAATCCTCCCTTAAAGGCGTCGATTTCACTTCTCGTTTACATGTGTGTTTGGAAGACTAAAAGCATATGTAATTGCTTTTTAAAACAACATTTTTAAAGTATTCTAGGAGGCCTCGTTTAGAGAAGGAAACACATATCAGATGTGATGTTAAAATGTTTGTAAAGCCTTCACTTTTCATAGCGTTGATTTCACTTTCCATTGCATATGCGTTAAAGTAATGCTATGTTAATAAAGTTTCCAAACAACATTTTCACTCCAAGGACGTCATTTTTTTGGGGGGCATTACATATGCATTTTGGAATGCTATGTAAATGAAGCTTTAAAACAGTGTTTTTAATCCTCCTTAAAAGGCGTCATTTTTTACAACCATTGCATATGTTTTTATTGCATTTTTAATGCGTTTTTGACTTTTTCCTCCAAGGGCGTCGATTTGGGAGGTCTTTGCATATGTATTTTGAAGGAGAAAACATATGAAAATGGCCTTAAATAGTATGCCTTTTCTCAGCGCTAATCTTCATGGGAAGAAGATTTGGGCATTATTCATCGTTCTCTCAACTTGCAAGTTGATTTTGGTAAGTCTTCTTGTTTTTCTATGGATTTATTTTGGTGTTTTGGCTGAGATGTTTGCCCCAGACGCCGTTTTTCTTCCTCATTGCATATACAAGGAAATGGTCAAAATGGTTGCTATTTCTTGACATTTTATCTCTCTTTCTTTCCCACTTGGTTGTATATGCATGTTGACCATCCAAAATTGAAGGAAAAAAACTAGGAAGATGATCTATATATACTCTTCATATCCAATCTTTCTTAAATTTGAAAATCTATTGGATTTGTTTCGGATTTGGCTCTAGATTTTGAGAGATTTCTTCTTAGGGTTTGAGGTAATTTTTCCTAAGTCTTTCCTTTGTTTTCTCTTCCTAGGTTATTTAATATACATGTAAAGCTTTCATTTTTTATTTACATGTAATTAAATCTATGTTTCTTCTACTTCTATCTTCTATTCTCAAGATGCATATGCAAGCTTTTCATCTTACTTGCATATGAAATCGGGATTAAAAACCTCATTCTATGGTGAAAAGGATAAAAAAAATCCAATGCAAGTCCATACATGTGCTATTTTTCAAAAGTCCACTTGCATAAGTTGTTGTACCTATCGCTGTCATATGACGTAAAACTCATGATGGTAGTTAATCCAAAATATCATTATAAAACAAGTGACATCCACCCATTCATTTTCCTTCTTATCCTTTGTTACTTTCATCCATCCTCATGTGTGATTAATTACAAGAGACTCATTCTTGAAGCTGAAACTAATCCTTTCCTCAAAGAAAATCAGTCATCTCCATACGCCATTCTTATTTCTAAAAATGGATCCCTCTCAAGAAGATGTTCTTACTTTGTGGAGTTTTTATGTCATAGCTGCTTAGTGCCATAGAGTTGCTATGTATGAAGGGATCATGCTTGCTTCATAAAAAGGGAAGAAAAAGATGAAATACCGCTATGATTCATATCATAATTCTACCTCATCTTCACAGGTTGTTTCTTATTGTGAAGAAGTTAAAGATACCAATATTTCACACATGAACTTTGAGGAATTTCTTCAAAGGGTTGATGTCGCAATTACAAAGGATATGGTGTCTATCAAATAGAGTAGCATTCACTTGGTCACTACCTTTCCATTGGCTTCCCTTGAGCCAGAGTTCGTGCTTGCATGCGCGAAGAATTTTGATTCATCTTCTAGGACCATCAAAGATCAAGATGGTAAGACTATCAT
>MU223224.1:1233851-1249457 GCA_018584345.1 Thuja plicata | reverse complement strand
GCTAAAAATAGTCTGATTTCATTTAAATACTATAGTTATATATTAAATTAATCAAAATTCAAAGCTTAATTATTAAGAAGTGTGGTTTTCACTTCTCATTGCATGTCATCCTTATGCAAAACATATAAAAAAAAACTCACTCCTTTGTCTTTCTCCATGTTAAATACGTTGTTTTTGACCTTCAACTGCATATATTTTCTAAGTTATCATATGTGCAGATGAATCTTCCAAAAAACATATTTAATCCTTCTTTCTTCACATGTAAAAGCATTTATAAAGTGCATTTTCACTTCAAGACGTCAAATTTATGAGCCATTACATATACTTTTAAGTTATGTAAATGCTTTCAAAAACAATGTTTTTAAAAGAGCCTCCTTTTGACGTCATTTTTAAAGGACAAAACATATGTTTTAATCAAATGTAAATGCACTTTTAAAACAGCATTTTTAATCCTCCCTCAAAGGCGTCGATTTCACTTCTCAATTACATGTGCGTTTGGAAGACTAAAAGCATATGTAATTGCTTTTTAAAATAGCATTTTTAAAGTCTTCCAGGAGGCATCATTTAGAGAAGGAAACACATATCGGATGTGATGTTAAAACATTTGTAAAGCCTTTACTTTTCATAGCGTCAATTTCACTTCCCATTGCATATGCATTAAAGTAATGCTATGTTAATAAAGTTTCCAAACAGTGTTTTCACTCCAAGTATGTCATTTTTTTTGGGGGCATTACATATGCGTTTTGGAATGCTATGTAAATGAAGCTTTAAAACAGCGTTTTTAATCCTCCTTCAAAGGCATCATTTTTTACAACCATTGCATATGTTTTCATTGCATTTTTAATGTAATTTTGACTTTTTCCTCCAAGGGCGTCGATTTGGGAGGTCTTTGCATATGTATTTTGAAGGAGAAAACATATGAAAACAGCCTTAAACAGTCCACCTTTTCTTAGTGCTAATCTTCATGGGAAGAAGATTTGAGCATTATTCATCATTCTCTTAACTTGCAAGTTGATTTTGGTAAGTCTTCTTGTTTTTCTATCGATTTGTTTTGGTGTTTTGGCTGAGATTTTTGCCCTAGACGTCGTTTTTCTTCCTCATTGCATATACAAGGAAATGGTCAAAATGGTTTCTATTTCTTGGCATTTTATCTCTCTTTCTTTCCCACTTGGTTGTATATGCATGTTGACCATCCAAAATTGAAAGAAAAATACTAGGAAGATGATCTATATATACTCTTCAAATCCAATCTTTCTTAAATCTGAAAATCTATTGGATTTGTTTCAGATTTGGCTCCAGATTTTGAGAGATTTCTTCTTAGGTTTGAGGTAATTTTTCCTAAGTCTTTCCTTTGTTTTCTCTTCCTAGGTTATTTAATATACATGTAAAGCTTTCATTTTTGATATATATGTAATTAAAACTATGTTTCTTCTACTTCTATCTTCTAGTCTCAAGATGCATATGCAAGCTTTTCATCTTACTTGCATATGCAGTCAGGATTAAAAACCTCATTCTATGTTGAAAAGGATAAAACAAATCCAATGCAAGTCCATACATGTGCTATTTTTCAAAAGTCCACTTGCATAAGTTGTTGTCCCTATCACTGTCATATGACGTAAAACTCATGATGGTAGTTAATCCAAAATATCATTATAAAACAAGTGACATCCACCCATTCATTTGCTTTCTTATCCTTCATTACTTTCATCCATCCTCATGTGCAATTAATTACAAGAGACTCATTCTTGAAGCTGAGACTAATCCTTTCCTCAAAGAAAACCAGTCATCTCCATACACCATTCTTATTTCTAAAGATGGATCCCTCTCAAGAAGATGTTCTTACTTTGTGGAGTTTTTATGTCACAGCTACTCGGTGTCATAGATTTTCTATGTATGAACGGATCATGCTTGCTTCAGAAAAAGGGAAGAAAATGATGAAATACCGCTATGATTCATATCATAATTCTACCCCGTCTTCACAGGTTGTTTCTTATTGTGAAGAAGTTAAAGATACTGATATTTCACACATGAACTTTGAGGAATTTCTTCAAAGGGTTGATGTCGTAGTTACAGAAGATATGGTGTCTATCAAACAGAGTAGCATTCACTTGGTCACTACCTTTCCATTGGCTTCCCTTGAGCCAGAGTTCGTGCTTGCATGCGCGAAGAATTTTGATTCATCTTCTAGGACCATCAAAGATCAAGATGGTAAGACTATCATTAGTCTTGATCCAGAGACTATTGATAGAATTTTCCGGGTGCCATTGAATCCTATCACTGTTGACATTACCAGACAGAAGGCTCTTGATAGATGCAAAAGATTTCAGCCCCACTATTCTTGATTGGTTCATGGAATGCAAGATGTCCTTGAATCAGCTTCAAAGTCAAGTGACTGGTTACACTAAATCTCATGTTTTGCGCCAGGTTACTGTGTTGCTTAGCATACAGGTGCACCTGATCCAGTTATGATACATGAGTCTCTTCGTAAGTTCAAGGCTTATGTAAATACCCTCTGATGCTGCTTTCTAAGTGTTTAGGCACTCTTTCTATTGATTTGTAGAAGGTTTTGACATATTACATGTAGTACGTGTGATGATTGTAAATACAGGAAGACATATTCCTATATATCAAAGATGTGTAATCACGTTGCAAGTGCTTTAGGCCTTGTAACATTTTGAATAAGTCAAAATTAGCTAGGGATAAGTTTTGAATAAGTCAAAGTGGTTAAGGGTTTCCCCTTTTCTCTCCACTTTTCAGTCTTCTATTTTCCTATATAAAGGAGAGAGCTCATTGTAATATTTTCATCTTTTGTTGTGGGCAAGAAAGCTATAGGCAATTCTCTGTATTCTGAAAACTTTGAGTTTCATTGTGCAAAGTTGAGCATTTGAATAAAGGAACAAGAATTGGAAAACTTTGTGTTGTTGGTTTTCAAAATTAACAAATGTGTTCTTATGTCTCATTAGTAGATCCTTTCTCAAATTAATAGTTATCTTGCATATATCATTTGAGTGTTTTAACCCAAGTTTTCTAAAGACTTTGTGCTTCAGGAAGTCGGGGTTACTATAGAAACTAGTGGCTGATATACTCCAAGGACTAAAGACTTTGAGCTTCAGTACTGGAAAATAGGTTAGAGTACTTATTCAAGGTGAGGACAGGAGACTTTGAGCTCATTGTATCACTTCATCTTTAGATAAATCAACTGTTGCCTCGTTTGATTGTTCTTAAGTCAATCATCGAGTCATCGGTATTACTGTTGCAAGGTGAACTATATGTGTTATAGTTTATCTCTACTTGAAGCCACCTGTGGTAAGAAGGGAGCCTCCCCTATTGTTGAGAGGAGAGAGAAATCTCACATACTACTACCTAAAACACACATTTTGCAAGTTGTAGTCTTAGTGACTTGCAAAATATTTAGCCAACACTTATCATCCTATAATCAAATCTCTATGTCACCACCAAAATACATTTACCATCACTGCATTAGATATGCCAACAACCTCTTTATCTTTAGAGGAGACATTTGAGTCTTTGGATGTTGTTCTACATTCATCTCCACTATATCCCAGTTTCTATTTTTTAATAGTGTGTCATAATACACCTAATTTGGAGGGGGAATCTTTCAACATTGATATGGGGACACTTGAGAAGTTTTTAGAGACTCTACATACCTTGAGGTTTCTTCCTACATATTCGTGTTAGGATTATGGAGACTTCATTCATATACATTTTTTTAATTTCTTCCTAAGGGGAGGAACATTATTTTACGATTGTGGAGAAAATTCTACATTCACCATATAACATATACTATTTGTGTACATTCTATACTGAGTGGGGGCTACTTTGTCTCTCTTATTCTCTTTTATGGGGGAGAATTTTTCCTTACATTGATTTTTTTCCTTCTCATTCTTATTTGAGATTTCTTTTATGTATTCATCCCTCTTTTGGTGGGGATTTTTGTCCCATTGGGTTTTCTCCCTTTCTTTTCTTGTAAGATATTGCATTTGCATATTGTACATGTGTACCTAACGTGGCCTAGTATTTGAGACCCATCTTACATTGTTAGATTGATTATGTGTTCCTCTAAGTTGCACTTAAGGGGGGATGTTGGTGTAATTAATTATTCACCTGATTAAACTTTACTTAAGATTACTTAGGATAATGGATACATATTAATTTTTATTTGAGAAACTTAGGAGTTTGCACATTTAGTTGCACATAGTGTAGGAGAAATTCCACTTTAGATGGTGATAGTAGTTATCAAATTCCACTTTATGTATTGTCTTCTCCTTTAGTTCACTTATCACTTTATCATCCTCCACATGTTGCACATACTTTATTACACAATAGAGGATGATCCACCTTTGGTGGATATGTGATTCCACCTTGTGTTGGTGATAAGTTATCTCCTGGTTATCATGTTCTCTTATTGCCTTTCCTATATAATAAAACTCTTCTACATTGTACTCATATCAATTAATCCATCAGTTATGGTATTGTAATCTAGTTGATTCATTATTACATCATTGATGATAATTATGAATATATGATGATAAAGTTTGATATACAATATCATGCCAATACTCCAATGTGCAATCAAGAGTATACCAAGACACAAAAAGGAACATCCTCCAACCAAGGATCACATGTCAAAATGATGTAGGAACATCTAGGTTTACAAAAAATCCTACATCACCAAAAAATACTTTTTATTTTATTTTTGATTTCTTTTTTGTTTTTGTTGATCCTAGCATCTCTCATGAAAAATGAGACTTTTGATTTGATCAAAATTGCAAATTTGAATATTTTTTCTCAATTTTTTTTTGGAGACTTTGTAAGTAGTTTTGAACAAAATAAAGTAAATGTAAAAGTTTATGGGGGATAGAGTTAAACCATTTTAGTTTTTGTGATAATTCACTTTAAAGGGGTAATTTTATGATAACTTTGACATCTAGTGTTAATATATGTAAAGTAGTTTATTTGTATTTCATTTTATTGTTCCTTTAAAGGATCAATTTTATACTTATAATTATCTTCAAAGACTTGGCAATTAAAATTGATTCAAATCATTAATTGGTTGCCTAAAGTTTTTTTAAAAGAAATCCAACACTTTGCAATGTTAGCTTGAAGGAAGAAAAGGACACCCAAAAAATAATCACAACTAAAAAGAAGTTACAAAAATTGATATTATTTTTTTTTAGCTTAAGTGGCCAAATCAAACTTGAAAACAACCCACCCCCAACAAGGAATGAGGTAGCAGAAGAAATTGAAGAAAATAGAATAAGCAAAGCACAAAAGAGGGTGATTTTTTTCAAAAGGCCTCAGAAGAATATGTTGGAAGTTTTCAATAGTAATGAGTGTATAGAAAAATCAAACTTGAAAACAACCCACCCCCAACAAGGAATGAGGTAGCAGAAGAAATTGAAGAAAATAGAATAATCAAAGCACAAAAGAGGGTGATTTTTTTCAAAAGGCCTAAGAAGAATATGTTAGAAGTTTTCAATAGTAATGACTATATAGAAAAATGTTAAAATTTTGAGGAATATAATATTTGAGAAGAGAAAAACCAAAGAAGAGAAAAAATACTAAAAAGTGTTTAAATTGATTTACAACTCTAATTTTTTTTTTAAATATTATATTTTGAAAAAATGTTCAAATATAGGATTTTACCCATGATGAAAAGTTCTATATTTGTTGAGTTATTTTGATGTATTTTTACAATTTAATTTCATGTAGCTAGAAATTTTATTTTTAATAAAATATGAAACTTGTTTTGTGAGAACTATGTGTGTGAAATTGTGTGATTGTTGCTAGAATTGGTTGTCTAGAAAAATACCCAATCTAGTACTACAATAATTTGTATCATAGTAAGAGGGTTTATTGGAATGTACTGAAATAAGATTTAAATAAATTATTGCAGTATGTGAATTTCATTTCCTAGAAAAAAAATTTCCCTAGAAAATAGTTTAAAAGTTGAGAAAGACATCCCATTGAAAATATATAAGAAATTGTGATGAAAGGAAATGTGGTATGAGGGTATTTCACTAGGATGAAAGGAAAAAAAGGAATTTAAAACCACAAACATTCTCACACATTGGAAGGAAGGCTAATCCAATAGGCTCAAGGAGGCTTAAGCTGTAAAAGAATGAAAGGATTACTTTGTTGTTATGAGTCGACAATGGCTATGTAAAATGGAAATCGAAGAATGCAAGATGTAGGACAAAAATGAGATAAATGTGTATGAAAAAAGATCGTATAGTGTAAAACCAATTCTAATACTATATTTTGAAATCTATAATAGAGGCTAACCTATGATCCAAATTTTAGTGTAGAATGATAGGAACAAGGTGACATAGAGGGTACATGGTGACTTGGCTTACCAAAGACCCTAGGGAGTGCCTGAGACCTAGAAAATTATGATGAAACTTTTGACACCTCTAACTTCTCATCAAATCTTAGGACTATAGGTCTTTCTATAACCTTGCCACCTGTCACCATAGAAAATAAGAAAAGTGTTGGGGAAAAGGGCTTTGCCTTGGTTAAAGACCTATTTAGGAATCAAATTTGAAATTGCATAAAAGGAAAAGTGTGATGTTAATAGCAGGGGCTTGATAAGATATTATACCTTTATAAGTGTCTAAGTGCTCATGAAGATGGTTGCAAGAGTTATAAATCTTGTCTTGACTTTAGATCTAGGATAAGAAGACCATGAATGCCTTCACTACTTATTGGATATAAACGTTACTCCTTGTCTTCCATGCTTGATTAATATCAATGTAAATATTGCCTTGATGCCTTGATTGATAGCGTGAATGCTTGATTAAATTTGTGGATTTATGATGGATTCTTGATAATGGATCCAAAAATGAGGGAGGTAGCATTTCTTTTATACCTCTTTTTTGGTGTAATTATATATTATTAATTACACTTTACTTAAGCTTACTTAGGATAATGTATATATAGTAGTTTGCATAGTAGACACCTAGGAGTTTGCATCTTATTTTATCACATGGTGTAGGAGAAATTCCACTTTAGGTGGTGATAGTTGTTATCTCATTTCCACTTTATGTGTGAGATCCACCTTTAGTGCACTTATCACATTATCATCCTCACATTATTGTGCATACTTTATTGTATGATGGAGGATCCACCTTTGGTGGACATGTGATGCCACCTAGTGTAGGTGATAGGTTTTCTCTCTCTTATCTCCTAGTTATAGTGTCGTGCCTATATAAATAGACATATCTACATTTTAATTAAGCATCATTTGATTATTGATCATTATTGAATCCAGATAATTAATTGATCATATTATTTTTTCTTACTTGTGTTATTCATTGGGCTTCTAGATCTTGAATTATTGCCTTAGGAAAATTGTTACATTGCCTCAAAGAAATTCTAGCATGGTATTAGAGCTTGATGAAAATTCTTACACTATCCAAACCATTTTGGGGCTCAAAAATCAAAGAGGGTTGAAAAGGGTTCAAATATCCCACTAAAAAGTTAAGTCCTTTCTCCAATTTAAATTTGGGCCACCTTTAAGTGGAATGAGACACCTCTCAAGGTACATGACAACCTATCTCACCTCGTGGGTACCCAGTTCTAGCTAATCAAGGCTCAAAATTAAATTGGGAGTCAGTGGAGGTATGGGGATACCTGAAATGCACGTTAAATCAAGGTTTGAATTCATAATAAATACAAAATGCCACCCATAATGGTATAGGTCTTATGTATGCAAGAGGTGATAAATGATTGAAATAATTAAAATGTGCACACCTAAAATTAAGGGTAGACATGTAAATTGAGTTAATATAGGATGCATATTTAAATATTTAGTAATTTAATGCATTAAAAATCCAATGATGTATGGAAGCCTTGGACAATTAAATGGGGCCTAGTTGAGGACTAAATTGTACTCCTTACAATTTTAGACACTTTTTAAATTAAAATTATTATTAGAAGATGAAGATGGTACAAACTTCGAATCTAAAAAGGTATCTCAAAAAGAATGGTGATTTTTTGCAAAAGAGAGTTTTGTTACTATACAAATCTTGAGATCTAGAAGATTTTGTTTCTTGAGAGAAGACCTATGTAACTACAAAGATCTTAGATCCTAAATAATGTTATTTAGGTATGAGAATATGATTGTATCTACAAAGGGTATAGAAGGGGGCATGAGAAGATAAATTGAGGTACATGTGAGTCTCTAAAAGAAACTATAGAAGGTTGCAATAGTGATAATGATGTCTTTGAAGAAAATAATGAGGATTTTATTGAAGAAGCAAATCATATGGGATGCTAAGAAGAAATGTTGAATGGAGAAGATCCTTGAGATGATGATAGAAATTCATTTGAGACTACATAATTTGGACGATATGGAATGTGGATAAGATGTAGTACATGTGATCAAGAATGAATTATGGAAAATATCATAGAGATGACATAATGAAAATGTAATGTTGTGGAAATGAGGTGTTCACTAGATTATGCCTGAAAACTAGGAACTAGGCATATTCCCACTCAATAGCATTAATGAGAGTGGATGAAAATGGATCAACCTCAAATCTTATAAAAAGGATTCAACACAAGGTGGATCTAGCACTCATTTTTTGAGTTGAAAATTATTATGCAAAAAATGTGAGTTTGATGCTAGATCTAGGGCCAAATATGAGAAATTGAGGGTTTTCAACGTGCACTAAAAATGCCAAAATAGGAAATGTTGGCTAGGGTAACAGATTTGGAAAGATAAGATAGAAAGGAACCTATGTCCAAAATTTGGGATGAAATCAAGAGGTCAATGCACCACTTCAGGTGACCTTCACCAAGGAAGGCTAGATGCAAATGAAAACTATGTTTTTGAGAATATAATTCTTTTTAAACCTTCCCAAAAAATTTCATAAAAAAAGTGTAGATCAATGTTGGGAAGAGTGATGTCGAACCTGCACTTTTACGAATCTGTGAAATCTCAATTTATAGTTCTCTATCCACCTTGTCTAATTCCAAATATGTATCTCTTGATTGTATCACCTACACATGAAAAGAGGATAAAATGTTGGGTTAGTGGGGTTTTCCTAGGTGAAACCCTAATTTTGAAATTAACCTTAAAATTGAATTAAATGCTCCAAAGTAGAAAACTAAACCTTATACCTCAAACTTATTGATGTAATGCTCTTTGGATGTGAAAACATGAATTGATGCAAAAATATGACATGAAATTTAAGGAGATCAATCATAAAGACATGCTTGCATAAGGATTTTTGTGACTTGCCCTAATGCTTAGATATGAAGAATGCTTGAAGGATATGGTGGGATGAAATGTTTCCTTGAATGCTTATGCTTGATGGTTTCTTGATGGATGATGATATGAAATTAAATTTAAAGAATTCTATTATATAAGGTGTAGCATCCTAAATTGTATGCACTTCTTAACCATGTCCATTTCCACACTTGTGTAGTGCCCATTCTAGTGTGCATTCATTCTTTTATGCATTACAAGACATTTTATGTGTGTTTAAGTCAAGTTTCTCTATATTTAATTAATGTGGGCCCTTAATTATAAGTGTGACCTTTTAATTATTTTAATCAAACATTATTTTTTGTGTACTTAGGACCTATTACTATGTGTGTCCTATTTTACATGTTTCCTCTTATTAGACCCCAATTTCGTGCACATTTTAGAATCCTTATATCAAAATTGAACCCTGATATAAATTTGAACCTTTTTTGCCTTGTAAAGTGTGACCCGAGACATAAGGGTCATAAATTTTACAACTTTTACATCAAGAGGCGCCCCTTACATACTAAATTTGGCCCAAATTTGGATTGGGAGTTGGTGTTTTAGTTTTGAGCATGATTTCAAATCCTTAATCGACCTCCTTTGAGTTTTGATCCTCAAAATAGAGTAGAGAGTCATGATATCTCTCCCATATTGGAAAACAATCAATCAAATTGATGAATCAACCAAGAAATTTAGTCTTTATTAATAAATCAACCATTCAAGGAAAAATAAATAATTTAAGCATTCATCTCTTTATGGTGGAAATTATAGCAATCATTATGAAATCATTTCTTTTATGATTTCATTTTTGGTCCTTTTGGAGTCATGCTATTGCATCAACACTTGTGACCTCATTTCAAGAAGCACTTTCATCATCAAGGTATGACAAACTTATCAAGCCTCTGCTACTAACAACATGATTTTCCTTTCATGCTATTTCATTTCAATTTCAAGGTTTATTCCTAAACAAGGGTTTGAGTGAGGATAATCCATTTATCCTAGCATTCTCCTTTTTTTTGTGTGCAAGTGACAGGTGGCAAAGCATTGGATCCAAATTCAAGAAGATATAATAATTTGTTTCAGATCTTGGGATTCCACATCAAATTTTGGTAGAGAAGGGGAAACTCCCACAAGAAGGGGGACTTCCAATCACCCCTATTGCTCAGTTCACCCTTGAAAGTCATTTGGGCCTCAAATTTTAGGTGTAGTTCAGTCTCTATATTAGCTTCTCAGATATGGTCTCAAAATTTGTCTATGTAATATATTGTTTCCTCTGCAACTTGAAAACAACTCATTGCTCTTTAATCCATTTCCACATCTTATGTGTCCTCATTCCATATTCCACATCACAAAGGAGAATCCTTACAACCATTTAGCACTTGAGTCCTCTTAATCCTAGTGGGTTGTTCTCTTTCCTTATGTATTGATCAGAAAATAGGCCTAAGCTTTCTAGTTTGTTCATCCATTCTAGTGAAATATATTTACAACTTACATTTTGGTGATCCCAATGTCCTTACATTTTCACTTATAATTTTCATTCCTATATCTAATTTGGGTAATTTTCATTTATGAACTTACTAAATTAGATTGGAGTATTATCTCTCATGTTATTACTTTTTTCCTTCCATTTTGCAATCATATGAACTCGATAATACATTTTTGTGTTTCATGTTGCTTGCATTCCTTCATGGTACTCTTGCATATGACATCATGTGAATTTATAATGTTCTTCCTTCCTAAAAATTGTTTCTCAAGGCTTTCATCCATATTTCATGTAATTTTATCATAAATTGTTTATCAAAGTGCATGGAATGTGTTAATTATACAAGGGTCTGTTTTGAAAATGGTGAATCTAAAGATAACATTTCCATAAAAAAAATTTGTACTTATCCAAAGGAGCCTTATTTTAATGAGGATAGAGATCCTACTCCTAATAATGCCACATTATAGATTCATAGATACTCTCTTCATTAACCTACCTTAATGGAAGAACTTAAGAAGGCTAGTTCATGCACTTCTTTTCCTTCTCTTTAACCATGTATTTTTAATAATCTCGATGTTAAACATTTCCTTAATGGTTTATCTCCTAAAGTAACATTAAATAAGGATGACGATCTTGATAAATCTTCTTCTTCCTCTCGACCTAAAGAGGATGCAAATAGTGATATGATTTCTAATATCCCTAAAGAGACCAATCTTACTATTCCTCTTTATACTAGACATATTTCCACACACCTCAAGATGAAAGTCCTCCTTATCAACTAAAGGATAATTATAATGTAGGCTATGAAATTAAGTCTCTAAAAGGTTACAATGGACGTATTCTTGGCATTAAAAAACAAGGTATAATGGTCCCTATAGATCCTTCTACACAAGTCACTAAAAAATGTATAGTATTTATACCTAAAGACCACATTTTTCCTTCATCTTCAAATCTTTTTGATCCTTATTCCTCAAACCCAAAACCTCCTTTACAGATTATTTTTCCAACACCATTACATCATAAAACTCCTTTAGATGAACGTTTAACCTTAGCTAAGAGAATATTTTGGAGAGTTAAGTATGATAATAAAGTTTATTTTCCTTTTCATTAATTTCCAAAGAATCAAAGAGCTCCTAATGAAAACTTTCATTGTCTTTTTCATCATATAAATAAACATTCTCTTTTTGATTGTATTGAATTTAGATATTTTTTCCAAAATTTAGTAGATTAATGTCTTATTTGTTTAAAAACAAATATTATAATCTTTCTTGATACAAAAATATGTGTTAGAATTCCTTTTACCTATTATGTTTTTCTTGCCTTATCCTTCTAAAGGATCTATTATCGCTTTGTTTATTTGTATCTCTTATGACATGATGTCCTTCCTTGCCTAGACTTGCTTTGTTTTGCACAAGGATGTCCATTCTTGCTTAAAATCTCTTCCTTTCTTGGGAGTTTATCTCTAATATAATTGATCTTTCCCTTATATTACATGATGTATTATCATTTCCCTTGCTTTCATGCTTGCGGGGGAGGGGTTTCCTTTCAAATCCTTTTTAGGTTCCACTTTACTTGATGGAGTGGCATTTTTTTATTATGTGATATCTTTTCTTATATAGATTGTCTTGATTAGGGATTCTCTCTTATAAAAGATATGCGTATCATTGATCACAACCTCTTCTTTATTTGTGAAATTAGTTCCATTATAAATAAAATTCCATCGCTTGAGGGATTAAAGTATGTCTTCATTCATCAAGAATCCATTTTTCCTACCTAGAAATAGGGGGACTAAAAGGTGAATTCTCGTTCTTATTCCTTTCTTGGTCTCAAATATTTTATTTTTCTTCAAGAACTCCTCTTGGAGTTAGATGGCTTGGAAAAAATATCTCTTTGTTCTAAGGATACCTTTACACATTTTTCAAGATATCTCTTTACTCAATTATCTTTTCTTGAATTTAGAAAGTGTTGTGCCTCTTTTCGCTTCAGTTATGTATACATTATTTCTTAAATGATGTATCCTTGGTGTTGAAGGTGAGTATCCTTATCCAAATTTTCCATAAGATTCCATCATAGCTTTGTGTTTCTATCTTAAGGAGAGGGGGGCCGGGAATATATGCAACATCCTTGTGTATTATAGAATGGATTCCTAAATCCTTTCAAGACCTTGTGCATTATTTTCTCCTACGCATTATTTTATGCCCTATGCATTATTTAGAAGATTTCCTAAGGAGACAATTCTTTCCTTAGGGTTATCCTTTATGTCCATGTGCATCATTTTTTATTTTTCCTTGGAGACAATGTTTTCCTTTGATCTTTTGTATTATATAGTGGATTTCCTTTGGAGACAATGCTTTCCTTGGGATAATCCTATTTTGGTAGATTTCCCTGTAAACATTACTTTTCTTGATTATCCTTGGATTGGTTGAATAACATAACACAACTTGCTAGACAATAAATTTGATCTTTCTTTTCGATGAGTGAAACTAGCATAAAATAACTTGACAAGTTATTTCCTAGTCTTCCTCCTCTTTCTCTCATGGATCACCTAGCATAACACAACTTGCTAGCCCATGGAATTTGTGGATTCCTTTTTCTCCATTTCATGCTCTCATGGCTTTTATAGTTGGTTGGATCATAAAATCTTGTCTTATCCTTGATGTGTTCTCTTTCTCTTCCTATGGGACCACTTGTGTTCTTACAATATAATTTTGAGCATGATACTAGTGGCTAAGACATTTGGTTCATCAATATCTCTTCAACTAGTTGATTTGGAGTCTTTATTTTTAGTGTTGAACCCTTGGTGTTTTGTATTTTATCTTTTGTCTTTCTTTTATTTTTGTGCTCCCTAGAACGTGATTATATGAGTTAAGGTCCTTGGTTTGGGGGCTTCCCTTGAACTTAGTGATGCCTTATCTCTTTAAGTCTTTTCTATGAACTCATATGTTCTTTAAAACACCTCTTTCTTCTACTTTATTGTGTCTATGAGTACATACTCATACCCCTGATAAAGTAGAGGATAAATGTAGCATCATAACTTGTATGCACTTATTAAGCATGTCAAATTCCACCCTTGTCATGTAGTGCCCATTCAAGTGTGTATTCATTATTCTATTCATTTAATTAATTTGGGCCCTTAATTATAGGTGTACCCTTTTAATTATTTCATTCAAACATTATGTTTTGTGTACATAGACCCTATTAATATGTATGGCCTATTTTACATGTTTTCTCTTATATGACCCCAATTTTCCCCACTTTTTTGGAATCTTCATATAAAAATTGACCCCTAATTAAAATTTGAGCCTTTTTTCCTTGTAAAGGGTGACTCAAGATGTACGAGTTGTAAATTTTATGACACATACATTGGGAGGTTCCCCTTACATGCTAACGTTAGCCAAAAATTGAATTAGAAGTCATTGTTTTGGTTATCATCAGAATTTCAAATCCTTAGTCAGAATCCTTTAAGTTTTGAGCCTCTAAATAACCTAGAGAGGTATAATATTCATGCTACCACTCCCATTTTGGGAATAAATCAAATCCAACCATGGATCAACCAAGTAATTGACCATATCAAGTAATCAAGCATTCAAGGATCAGTCAAGCATTCATCTCTTCATAGTGGCAAACCTAACAATATTTATGTAGTTATGTATTTTATGATATCCTTTTAGGTCATTATTGATTCATGTCATTGCATCAAAACTTGTGATCTCATTTCAAGAAGCACATGCATCATCAAGGTATACTACACTTATCAGGCCTCCACTATTGACAACATGCTTTTCCCTTTAATGTGACTTCATTTTAGTTTTAATATTAATTCCTAAACATGGGTTTAACTAAGGAAAAACCCCTTCTTCCAAAATTCTCCTTGTTTTCTATTTGTAGGTGATAGGTGGCAGAGATTCAAATTCAGATTCAGGAAGGCATAACAATCCGCTTCAGATATTAGGATTCCACATTAGGTTTTGGAAGATCAAGGACAAATCCCAAAATTAGGGGAAAGTATAGTCATCCTCTACTACCTAGGTGATCATTTTTGATAGACATTTTGGGCTTAGATTTTAGGTGCATGCCATCCTCTTTGTTATCAAGTCTTAGATCTAGTCTCAAAATTTGTCCACCTGATCTATTATCTCATTTGCACATTGAAATTACCTCCTTGTCTTTAATCCACTCCTACATCTTACATATCCCCATTCCAAATTCCACATAGTGAATAACCCTCACCCATTTAGTGTTTGAGTCCTCTTAAGCATATCAAGTTGTTCTCTTTCCTAATTTATTGATTGGGAAATAGGCCTAAGATTCCTATTTTTTTAATCCACTCTAGTAAACTATATTTTCCGCCTTACATAAGTTTCTCAAGGTATTTTATGAATTAAGATAATATCCAATATTCATATTGAGACACTATCATCTATAAACAATTGAAAAGGAACTTGACACCAACATGTTTGAAAATGAGCTCAAATTTATAGGTCAAGGTGCCCCGACCCCAACACCATCGACCAATTCAAGGACATCCTAAACATTGTTGACCTACCAAAATAGGGAAAATATGAAATAAATTAGGTTTAATTGATTTGATACAAGAGTTTGGATCACCATGTGAAGATATGACATTAGATTTTCATTCTTTTTGCCAAAAATAGGCATGGATAAAATCCAGGAGACCTCACACTAATGCATGGGCATAAAATGTGGTGTAAATTGTATAAGTTTATAGTTTATACATTTATCCCTCACTTTAGTGAGAGTATGAACATAATACATTCTTAGAGAGAGAGAGAGAGAGAGAGATAGAGAGAGAGAGAGAGAGAGAGAGAGAGAGAGAGAGAGAGAGAGA
>MU223224.1:1203023-1224154 GCA_018584345.1 Thuja plicata | reverse complement strand
AAGTATCTGGCATCTACGCTACCATCCTTGAATCAGTCTCATGACTGTCAATAGGCTTTATGCAAATCTTACTACCATCCTTGAATCAGCCTCCTTCTTAGACTATCAATAGGTTTTAGGTAAGACCAGTACTACTATCATGAGTCAACCTTCTGGTAATCTATTAGGATATACCTCAATTACAAGACTATTAAGTCCGTCTCTGTTAAGAGACTTAATGTTTCAATGGTTAAACTGAAACAAAATGACCTGTTTCTAATGCAATTGAATTGCAGATTTTCAGATCTATTTACTTACAATATCTTTCTAATCAATGTATCAATACAATTCTTTTGTACTGAACTCTTTCTGCTTTGTGATGCTGTGCTTTTCTGTTCGTCAGTGTCTACAGAATTCTTTAGCTCTCCCTCAGCTTGATTGATCAGGACTGCATGAAGTTAATCCTTCATCAGTTTCTCTTCAGCATCTTCTATCAGTTCACTCCCCCGTGTATCTGATTACTTGCTCACATATTCTCAAAGTGAATTATGCTTGTCTCTTATATAGACATGATGTTCCTTAATTCTAGGTTCTTGATTCTTGATTCTTGGCATGAAAAACAATCAAGCCAAATTGATTTACGACTTTAACTCCTAATTTATCTTGTAGTTATCTTCTTGCCAACTGTGTAAATCATCTTTAAATCACTTACTTAACTGTGGTCGAATAAAACAAATAAAACAACCAGTTAAGTCTATCCTTTAGCTCTACCAGCTAGATATTTTGTCATTTTCTGATCTCTCTATTCCGTCGGTCAATTCTGCAGTTCGTCGCCGGTGACAACTGCCAGTTCCGTCAGTGTCGCTTCAGTTAGCTTCGAGATCTTCATTCGTCGGGTATCATTGGATCTTTCTCGTCGGGAAACACTTTTTTTAGCTTGTCAAACATCCTATGATTCTGCTTCATTAGGCAACACTGTCTTCTGCTCGTCGGGCATCACTATGATTTTATCTCTATCTTTACCGATGGTGTGCACTCCTCCAGTGTAGTCTGTCACTTAGTGAATACTTGACTTTTATGCATTGTTGAAAGCATAACCTTTATTCCATTGATTCTGTGAAGTCTTTGGCATTATGTATATGACCATACAGATGATATCAAGTTGACATCAATGATAATACAAACTATTAACTGATTTAATGTCTTGCATTATCTTCAACTTAATATAGTCAACCATTCAATCAGTTACATGTCATCAATAAAGAAGAGATCTTTGCTCAAATATATCTACCTCAAGAGGAGATCTTGAACAAAGGTAACAACATTGAATAAGAGAGGGGAAG
Organism: Thuja plicata; assembly: GCA_018584345.1. Lineage (NCBI taxonomy): Eukaryota > Viridiplantae > Streptophyta > Pinopsida > Cupressales > Cupressaceae > Thuja > Thuja plicata. The sequence continues at coordinate 1,222,832 of MU223224.1, read as the reverse complement.
GAGATAAAAAAATACACACCTTCCTAGTTGATATGTAAGGGAAATCTTGCTGAAAATAACACACTTTCTACTCTAAGTGAGAGATCATTTATAATAGGCATACACTTTCAAGCAAGGAAAAAGTTGTAATCAAGGATTCAAACCTCCTAAAAAGGAGATAATCCTTATGAAGAGAAGATAATTCTATGCAATAAATGATATCACTTATAAAAGATGCAACTCAACAAAGGGAAAGTGGATCCTTTGAAAGATTGAAGATTTAAACACTATTCTTTCCCTTGAACATGGAGACAAGGATAAGAAAGGCTATTTTGTGGCTCAAAAAGTATGATTGCATATGAAATTGTACTACCATACATATCAAAGAGTCCCTAACAAGGTAAGCTACCAATGTAACATAGTATGGAGAAACATAATAGGCGAAGGGAGTGCTAAGGCATGACTTTATAGTACTATTATATATAAGTTATCGAATTTGTATTTGAAAATTAAGACACCTACTAGTTGTGCGGCATTTGACTTGATGATTTGTGCAAAAAGAATAATTCCTTATATTTTGTCTATGTTTTCTTCTTTGTTTGGACAAGAAATGAGTGATCAAATTGGCTTGAAGAAGTCTACGAATAATATTTTTGTGAGTCTTGAATTCTGAACCTTTTCTTCTATGTTGTCAGGGAGGAGGATCTATAAGGACTTTTATTTCTTATTTCATCCTTCCAAGACCTTGTCCACTATAGACCTTCTTAGAAATCATTTTATAACCAACTTCAAAATATATCTTTAATTTTGAAAGTGAAGGGCTTTCATCATGGACTTTTTGTAATTGATTATGTATGGATGAATTTATGTAGAGGATGATTAATCTTGGTAGGGAGATTCTTAATTTTATCATCATTATTCATATACAATTTGCTAGCTTGGGAAGAAAATCTTCATCTTTACTCAATTTTATGTTTGGAGATAGATCATGAAAAAATGCATAATATCATCCTGTAACAAAATATGTTGATGGATAAGATAGGATCTTGGAGAATAAGGAGGATCTAGAGTGATAGATGTACTAAGATTGACATGTTCAACTTATCACTCTTGCACTAAATAACCTTTATGAGGAGAGGTCCCATTACTAATCTAATGTTGTATCTCTATTAGAGACATCATTGATTAGAGTATTTGTTATTTCCTTATAGACAAAAGATATCCTAGGAGAGGTACAAGTACGATTCGTTTCAATATCATCTCTAGCAAGGGTATTATCTATCAAAGATTTTATGAAATCCACACATTCCATTAATTTCCCAAAAATGTCATCATATTGCAACATAAATATTTTGATTTAAACTCTTTTAAAATTGTTTCTAAGTAGGGAATATCTTTGAAATCCTTGTTATGCAATATGTAAGAGTGTTATGATTGAATACAGGCAACATGAAACAAAAGAAGCTATTATCTAACACATGATTTTGATAAATATAGCTAAGAAGAAATGTAATAACATGTAAAATAGAAAATAAAGTTTATTTTGTGAATTCCATCATGAAAGATCAAATCTGAAATTATAGGTATGTAATTTCACATCAGGTTCGTCAAAATGTAATGTTATGAAAATGAGGTACTCCCTAGTTTATGCATGAAAACTAGGAACTAGGTGTATTCCCACTTGATTACTTAAGGAGAGTGGAACCAAACATCTCAACCTCAAATCTAATTGAAAAGGATTAGCCACAAGGTAGATCCATTAGTCCTTGTTTGAGTTGAAAAAGATTATGCAAAAAATGTTAGGATTAGAAGACATATATCTAATAGTTATATGCAAATTTAACTAATAATACAAAGGAATAAAACATACATAAATAGAACAAGAAGACACAAATATTTAATGTGGTTCACCCAATCTTGGGCTACGTCCACCAAATAGACAGTCCAATCTTATTATCCATTAGTTTCAACCTATTACAATATGTAGTCCCTTGCAACTCAATACCACTGCAAGAACCTTCCAAATTCTCATATGAAAACCCTAACCATAAGCTATTTTAACAAGACCCCATCTTGGGGACGCTGCCCCCAAACCCCCATTGATAAATATGGGGGGAAACTACATCGATAAAAGTGGGAAACAATTAATCTCCAAGTTTGATTATGCTCCATATAACAACAAAGAGCGTGAGTTTGATGCTAGATCTAGGGCAAAAGGTGAGAAATTGAGGGTTTTTAACATGCAAAGAAAACCACAAAATAGATTTGTGGGATTGGATTACTGATGTGGAAAGAGAGGGAAAAAAAGAACCTATTGGTGGGCCTATAAATTGTCCTATTTATTTTATTATTTGTCACTTTAATCCATTTTTATAGTGTCGTTCCAATATACTTCCATACTTTACCTTATTTCTATAAAGCATTGATTATGATAAATGATGATTGATAAAAAAATATATATTTAGTTAGTTAATGACTAAATAATGATAAGTTATTATATGAATGGTTGTTATTAAATGCTAAGTATATTGGAAGTATTAACATATTTTTTGTGAGATATTTGAGTTGTTCATGTAGCTGAAAAGAAGGAGATGGAAGTTGTCACTTGTCAATATTTAGTTGTTGTTGGAAGTGCAGAAAAGTCAAAACCCAGTTTCCATAAAATGAGCATATCTTCGATGTTTCTTAATGAAATCCATATTTTAAAAATGATTTGGAAAGATAAAAATGAGGATTGTAGAAATTTTTTTATAAATAATTGAGATAATTCATAATAATAGAGTACCATTCATTTGAAGTTGACTGCATTAAAAATGGTGACAGGAAAGGCAACAGACTTAGTCATACTTTTTCCATTTATTGCAATCTGAGTTATAACTAAAAATAAGTTGGATATGAATTGTAATTTTATGAAATCCAAAAAAATCTCTAAAAAATCATTTTTATCATCAAATATTCCAAACTCTTTTCCAATCAATTAGAAGACAAGTTGTAATAGGACTCTACTTCCTAGTCATTGTTTTTTTTTGTCACTTAGAAGAATAAGTCTCTTCCTTGTTTAAATGAATGATGGGACATATATTAAAAGGTTGATATAGAATCAATTAGATTATATATTTGAATTTGTAATAAAGTATGTAGTAGATACCATATGTTAATTATGTTTAGAGACTCATCATTATCTAGGAATAGATTTGTAATATTAGCAGTAATTTTAATAGAAGTAGAAAATTGTATTTTTGATGAGAAATTTACTTATATATAAATTTTTGAGCACTTATCTTATAGTATAAAATATCTAAGCAAGGACAACTTAAGGTATTTTTCACCTTTGAATTTTATAGAAGAAAAACTCACAACGAGACGTTGTGTTATTACATAGTTTCCTGCAATTCTATGCAACTAATTTTGTTTCCAACATTGTTATGTATTTCAAATTTGTTTATTGCTTTGAGTTAGTTTTCTTTATGCATCAATATAACATCTTAAAGAATCCCATAATGCATATACATTGCAAACCCATTTCAAGGATACATTCCTGGGTTGACAATTTAAATGTATCTTTTAGTCCATGAGGGGTTTCTTAGATTAGATAACCATTCCTAAGTTGTGAAAGATATTAGACCAGCATTGAATCTCAAGTGGAATTAGAAGCCTCTGCATTTTTAGCTCTTTCGTTAGGGATGGTGTCAAGATATGAGAATCTCTAGGTTTATTAAAATTTCTTCTTATTTTCTTATAATCGTAGTTTCCATTCAAAACATTTAGGATTGTTAGAGAGATTGGATAAGTAGCACAAGTAGCAGTAGCAAAAATGGATTTTGGATCCATGAAGCATAACAATATAGCGCTAGTGTCATTTGCAACAAGTTTAGAAATCAATAAAGACATGTTCTCTAGTATCATAGAGGAATTTTGTACATGTTCTCTAGTATCATAGAGGAATTTTGTTCATGTATTAGTGACAAGGTGTTAGTTTATGTAGAGAAAAAAGAAGACAACATTGTATTGCAAAATGAAGAAGTTAATATACACAAGGTTGCTGGTCAAGATGAATGTGATATCAAAATAGTTTTCCTAGTTCAAGAAAGAGATGCAATAAAGTGAAAATTAGTCATCTCACGCGGAAAAGTGAAGAAGATATTGAAGAAGACCAATTCTAGGATGACTTAGATGTGTTTTTCTCAACCTTAGATTCTAAATCATTACCTTTTTCAGAGAAAAAAAATGAGCAACATGAGAATAGTCATAAAATTTTCGTGCTTATATCAAACCAATTAAACAAATGGTGTTTACAAATCAATAATAGGATAAACAAGAAACTCATCAACACAAAGTCAATAAGGAGGGTTCAATTTTGTTTCTTTCATGACGATGTCTTATCGGGCATCTAGCTCAAATGAAGGCAAATACAGTATCACAAGTTATGTTTGTATCAAAACAAGAAGTTGCAACTAAAGATGAAGACGAGTATGTAGTTGCAACTAAAGGAGAACTATTGCAACCTACTTATGCACTTCAAGACAACAATATATATTGGAAAAGGAAGTTGTGAGTGAGTTTTCCTATGTCTTTCAAAAGTCATTGCATGTGTTTATTAAGTTTCTATTTGTGTTGGACCTCTTTATGGTTGATCATAAACATGTGAAACACTATAAGTTGTTGAGAAGTGACAAATATTCATAGAGCCAGTGAATAGTTTTGTTTGAGCCATTATTGTTTGTTGGTTAGTGTAAGTTAGGATAGGTTAGGATAGTTTTTCCATTCAATAAGTGCAATTGAAAAATATTTTAGATGTATTTTTCTTCAATTGTTGTGTCATGGTTGGTTAGATGTGTCTAGTGTAATTGGTTTCCTAGTTCTTCTTGTTTACATGACTATTTCTAAAGTGTGCACAACTAATTTATATTATTTCACAATCATTTTCTTTCCAAGGGCTTGAGTCATGTCCTACAATGTACTATCAAATTTTTTACATTAGGTGGTTGTGTCTTTATGAGATAGAAAATGTCTATCCATATGGTGTTGTCTAGTTAACTCCTATCTAAGGTTGTATCAAAAGTAAATGGATAGACAAACTTTTCTAGAGTTACTAATCATGAAGCCTTAACAATTGTTGTATTTTTGTTTACTATTATTGATACAATAAAATAGTCAATAGTTTCTACTACTCTTGACAACAATATACAAGACACTTCCTAAAGTTGTTGACAACAGTATAAGAGAAAGCTCCTACAACCGTTAATAGTAGAGCCAAAGACAGTTCTTGCACAAACTACTTCCACAACTTTTGATAGCAATGTCTGCGATAATTCCTGCAACCAAAAGAACCAAAGTGTAGAGTGAATGTTCAAATGATGAGGTGACATATTGTATGGTAAATATGCAACTATTTAGGGACATGTATATGCACTCATTCAAGGACATGTGCATTCAGATCTTCAAAGACTTGTTACATTCAACTATTCAATAGGTTTGCTTCTTTACAAATATCACACTTGGCACTTTCATTTATGATTATCTATTTATTAGTATATTTATCATTTTTAATAGTTGATTACCTACCTATGCATTATAATATTCTATCAGTTATCATTGGTCTAATTACATGCTTCATAAATAACTTCTTTGCCACCATAATTCATACATTGTCATTTGAGGAAAAATGACCTTTTTAGTTTGGGGGAATGTGCATGCATTATATTGTGTCATGGACTAGAGGAGAATAAATTTGATGTAGTTGTACATTTCCATATCTACCCACTATATTCACATCTATGTTTGTTGACTAAATATGGCCTACTTATGGACATAGATTGGATTTCAAACAATCCAACAAAGAAAATGAACATCATAGTCATAGGCTTTATGGATGTATATTCATGACACAATGAGGGTAAATATGCACGATAATTTATATGAATGAAAAATGTGAGAAAAAATCATCATAAGTTTAAAGATCATGACAATGTTTAGTGAATGATAGTGTGATAGTCATAATGTGATTTTGTCTCATAAGGATATAGAAATTTCACCCCATAGTTGAAAGAACACAAGTTTGAGATGATTGATCCTATGACCATGCATACCAATGTACCTATAGATGATTTTTAGGAATCTATAACAGTCCCAAACCTGAAAAGTAGTTAAGAACATCAAGAGGTTTATATTTAAGACAATGACAAGGTCGTACATGTGAGCATAAAGGGTTCATTTGCTTTGTAAAGGTAGAAAAGGTTAAAATACAAGAAAACAATAAAATTTTAAGATGTTGAGAGAAAATGGAGACATTAATGTGTCTATTTAAATGAAGAAGAGAGCAAGATATAATTCCAAGATTTTAGGATTGATAGCCTTCAAGTCTAACCAATGTGTATCCCCTGCTTGAGGAAAAATATATCAGCTAGGGAGAGTGATAAGCCTATAAATTGTCATATTTATTTCATTATTTATGTCACTTTAATCCATCTTTATAATGCCATTCCAATATACTTTCATATTGTACCTTATTTACATGAAGCATTGATTACAATACATGATGATTAAAAATATTTGTATGTTTAGTTAGTTAAGGATTAAATAATGGTACATTATTATATAATGGTGATTATTAAATGTCAAGTATGCTGGAAGGATTAACACGTTTTTTTGTAATAAATTTGAGTTTGTTCATATAGCTAGAAAGGAAAAGTAAGTTGACACTTGTCAATATTTAGCAATATTTGGAGGTGCAAAAAGAATCAAAACCCAATTTCAGTAAAATAGACATATCTTCCATGTTTCTCAATAAAATTAAGATTTCAAAATGATTTGGAAAGATTAAAAAAACCCTTTAAAATATTTGAGCTAAGTCTGAATAATAAAGGAGCACCATTCATCTAAAGTTGACTGCATAAAAAGTGGTGATAGGAAAGACAATAGACTTAGTCAAACTTCTTCCATTTATTGCAATTTGAGTTATATCGTGAAAGAAGTTGGATATTAATTGTAATACACATATGAACACAAACAAATTTCCATAGCTTTGTAGTAGAAGAGTCTAAACAATCTCTTTTCCAATCAATTATAAGACAAGTTGTAATAAGACTCTACTTCTTAGTCACTATTTTGCTATCACTTAGAAGAATAAGTCTTTTCCTTGTTTAAAAGAATGACAAGGCACATATTAGATGGTTCTGATTAAGTAAAAACGGGTTTTACAAGGACCCGAAACCTTTACAAAGAAATAAAGTTTAGCAGGTTTTACAAGGACCTGAAACCTAAAGAGTAAAAAATAGATGTTCAACAAAGAGCAAAAACAAATGTGCCATAGCACCCAAAAAGGAAAGGAAACAAAAAACAAGAAACCGAACCAAAAAAAAGTCCCTGAGATACAACAATACAAACAGGGACAGCAAAAAAACCCCAAAGGGACAAAGAAAAGGACAGCTACATTCCCTGCACATGTTCCTTTGCTTCGACGATCATTATCTGCATGTTGCTGACTGAACTCTTGAGCTCCGCCTTGTCTTTGTCCTTCTTAGGACTGTTCTTCTTTGTGCTCGCTTTGGTGCACGATCCCAGGCCAATACCCTCTTTGATCTCTCTGCTCTCCTTCTCCTTGTTATCCCTGTCTAGTTTGTCCATCAAAATTTGTGCATGGCCATAGTAAGCTTTGAGACTAATAAGACATTGTTCCCCAATTTTTTTAATCGTTGCCTCCAACCTCTCCACTTTAGTTGTAAGATTCATGATCTTCGCATCACTACTTTCTTTCTCAGCCCTGTCTTGGATATCTTTGATTTGTCTCTCCATTGTCCCCACTTTATTAACAAACTCCGCCTGGGCTTTAGAATTCCATACCACTTCTTTCATTTCATTCAGACAAACAACCATCGGTTTTTCCCCAATTCCCATACTATTGAGAATGTTTATCTCGACCTTTATAATATCAACTTGATTTTTCAGATTATTCTGATCATCAATCAAATTGCTTACCAATCCAGTGAAACCCGCAATGCAATCTTTGTTGTCCGCAAAAAACTGATGCTCCCCTGTGTCCACATTGTCGTGGAAATCACAATCCTTATGCCCAGAATCTTCATCAGTTCTAGTATTCTTGTCGTCTTTCATATTTCCTTCTCCCTGCTCATTTTCTTCAGTTTTCTCCCTGAGACTGGTGTCTTTAGTGACCTCATCTTTTCTCTCCTCCATGTTTTCCCCTTTTTCCTTATCCTCCCAGTTCACCTCTGTATTATCATTTAAATCTTCCTCGTTCGAGGTAAGATTAATTCTCCTCTTGCTGGAATGGCTACTCTTACGGGAAATTTTAACTTTTTCCTTACCCTCCCCACGTTTTCTTTTTTTATCCTCCTTTTTCACCTCCTCAATTTCAGTCTTTATTTCCGAATCCTCATTCTGAATCTTCTTCTTTGTTATCTTTTTAACCTTTTTCTTTCTGCTTCCCTCTCCAATCTCTTCGTCACTATCCTTCTCCGTTTCTGACCCTTCAAAGTAGGGTTTCTTCTGGTTTTTAGAAACACCCTTTCTGTTAGATTTAGGGGTTTTAAACCCTTTGGACTCCTCTTCGCTCTTTGTTTCTTCCCCATACATGCTATCATCTTCATCCCCTTTAGTCTCTTCTTCATCCTTCAAAATATTCTTCCCCAAAGGCCTTTCCACTTTCTTAGTTTTCAGCACCTCATTTATGAGCAGCATAAGCCCTTGGTGGGATGCATGATCCCCCTTCGGATCTTTCGGTAAACTAGAAATGGTAGCATCTAACGAACTGAGCAGATCTAATAAGGTAAACTGACTTTAACCTTATGCCTAAAATGGTTTAATAACATGAAATGGTGCCCATACGCCCTAGTAAACCTACCATCAAGAGTGGCATAGTTGATGATCACATATAGGACATACCTCCAAGGTCTGGAAATGCGCTTCAGATTATGGTAGGAAGCATCAATCTTGACCAGTCTGTTCTTTTCCTTCTCATTTTCTGGGAAAGTCTCCCAAGCTTTAATTATCTGAGATCAGTCTATCTCGATAAAACTTAATTCCATCCATACCCATTCCCATAGCTTCGGCAATGATCTCCTCCGTTACCTCCATATACTGATCGGCAACCAAGACCTTGCCCTCTTTCCAGGATTTCGTAAATATCCTAGTGATAGAGGGATTCCTGCCATAGAGCCGTTCCAGAAAAACAGCCAGCCCACCCTCTTTCACAATCTTCCAAACTCTGTGCTTTTTCTTCCAGTTATTGCAGTTAACAGGCTCAACCCTTTTCTTATTTCTGCCCATTTTCTTACTCTGGTTGCAGCAAATATTTCTGTTATGGCTATTACTTGTGCCAAAATGAGTTTTACAGAGAGCCAAAAAGACCCAGAAAGCGTGCCAAATCCAGCTTGCAATCATGAAAGAGTACTTACACCTTCAAAGGCAATAATGACACATCACCTCCATATTAATGATTTTAAAACAACTTACCATTTGTAATTATTTTGCTGACGGCTCCTCAATCGATCACTCTCAAGCAATAATTTGAATTTGCAATCAAGAAAAGTATGTAGTAGATAGTAGATGTTAATTAGGATTAGAGAGTCATCATTCTACAGGAAAAACCCTATAATAGCAACAATAATTTTAATAGAAGCAGTAGATTATATTTTCATTGAGCAAGTTACTTGTGTATGAAGTTTCGAGCACTTGTATCGGAGTGTATATTATTTAAGAAAGGCTCACTTAAGGTATTTTGCAGCTTTGATTGTTATAGAGGTAGAACTCGCAAGAAACTGATAGGTTATTACACAGTTTCCTACTGCCACTATTGTGAAGCTAGTTTCATTTCCAGCATTGTTATGTTTTTTAGTTTTGTTTATTGCTTTCAATTAATTTCCTATATACATCGATATAATAGCTTAGAAATTCATAATGCATATAAATTATAGACATTTCACGTATACATCTCTAGGATGGCAATTTAAATGCAGCTTTTGTCAATAAGAGGTTGCTTAGATTGGATTGGATAACTATCCCTGAGTTGTGAAAGCTATTAGACCAACACCAGATCTTAACTGGAATTAGGAGCCTCTTCTAGTTCTACCCTTTGCAGGTGGTGTCCCCTGTAAATTTTCCAAGTTGTAGATTTGCCTTCTACAATAAGTTTGAAGTCAATAAATATTTCTTGCAAGGCTTCAACTAATCCTTGTCCTGTTTTTATTTCAAGCCTGTGGGATTCGTCCCTCTCCATCTCAATGAGCAAATTTTCCATCAGAGTTACCACATGACTCCTTCACACATCTTTTCGAATCTCTGCAGACGTTCTCTCCATTTCTCCCCTTCAACTTTTTCATGCACAATAAGTTTTTAAAAGGATTTGAATATTCAGTAGAGGCACCTGGGTTGCATCTTTCTGAGGTCAGGTTTTTGAGGGAGGCCACATGTTTTCTCCATCATCCTCGTTGGTTGAGGAAATTATGACCTAGTGGTTAAGCAATTTTTGATCGAGGTTATGGAGAGTGCAAGTGTTAGCACTTTCATGAGAGGGATGCCAATCATTATGAAGAAATGATGGATCGATGAAGCATTTGCAATTGCAATCGTCATGGACGTAAATGAGGAACATGGGAATATTTTGGGGTAGAGGATCTTTTCTTGTATTTAAGTAGGGTTCAGCTTTGTTGAGGGGTTAGCATTTCTTGATTTCAAAGAAACCTAAGAACTAAAAGCAACAACATATATTTTTCTAGTTTTCAAGGATCTTATTGTTATTTAACTCTTTATAGAAATCAATCTATTAGACTGCGCTCTTGGCCTTTAATGTGTATGTTTTCTATTCTATGGTTATTTCTATCACTTTTCCATGTATCAATATCTTGGATTGAATCTGTGTTGTTTTGTTTAGTCTTTTGCAAATGTTTACTTGACTGCGAAATCATGTTTCGTAACTCTTTTTGTGATCTATAATATTTATAATGCATTATACTTGAAGGAAATGAAATTTTGAAATGTTCTAACAGCTTGTAGTTTAGAGTTTCACCTTAGTTTAGATTTATTTTATTGAATTCTTCTCTCCATTTTCCTCAATAGAGATAGTTGAAGAGCTGGCTTCAAAAATTCCAAAGGTTGTTCAGTGAAGCGTCATTAGTCCCCCAATCACTGAACTTCCCATAAGGTTGTTTCCCTCAAGTCTCAACTTTTGAGATCAACATTAACCATGTCCTCAAACAAGAAGAAAACAAGTGTATCTATCACCATCAAAGTCCAAATTTTGAAAAAAAATATATATAAACTTATATTACGAAGAATAAAATCTAATAATCTATTGTACCATCATATAGATCTTATAATAACGTGCACTCCTCATTTTTTTCTCTTTCATTCCATTTGGATACTCAACAAAATCATGCCCAAAACCTTAGGCTCCTATAAGTGATTAGACACTTGCATAACCCTCTCTCTTCTTATCTACATTGAAAGTCATTTGATTCAGTATGTAGTACATTAAGAATTCTCTACATTGCTTATTTGAAATCAAAGATTTGATCGTGTGAAAGTTTTGACTAATTATTTGTTTTAGAGAAAAAATTGGAATCATGGGATTTGGAACCATGACACCAAAATCTAATAAGAAAATATAAAATATGTCAACCAAACCTATAACACCACATAGCCCTCAACAAGAGCTTTCCAATGATTATCAAAATTTGAAAATCCAATATTGTGGGTGATTTTTTTTTTTTATAAAATAAAATGCTCTGTTAGGTTATAGGGGGGTCAAGGTTAGACATATCACTAATATCAATGTGACATTAATTGGTATCATCAAGGATTCTTGGGTGGTGTGATGACAACAATTATGCAAACTAGTGTTTCTATGATGTGGGTATGACCAGGCCAATCCAAAGTTTTAGTAAATGATTTTATTTTTCATTTTTTAAATCCCACTACCAAGGCTATTAGTTAGGTACAAGCGATTAGATGTTGAAACTCAAACACGAAAGGTTCACTTGCTCAATATTGTCAACTAGAGCGAACAAGGTGTTTTTGGTCGTTAGCAATAGTACCTATGTTGTTAGTGGGGCATCCTAGGTTGTTTTCATTGGTTTTGTATACCCACCTACTTTATTTTTTATTTTTCCCATGATGGATTTTTTTCTTCTTTTTTTTCTAATCATCGATTGTACAGTTATATGACCTAGGATAAGGAGCAAATAGAATTGATTTTTTTCATGATAGATAAAATAGGCCAAATTTTATGTCTCTTTATATGTCGCACCTCTTGGATCCATTGGTGACACATGTTTTATCCCACAAAATCATCTATAAAACTTCACCCACAAAATCATGATGATCAACATTTTAAAAAAAAATGCAACTAATTTTCAAAATCTTTAAACCCTATAACCCCAAATCTACAAATATCAAATTACATAATGTACCTCATACCTTGAAATGTCTAAAACATCTCTATCATGATCATGGCTTCAACTTTGCATTAGACTCCCCATACATGGGTTTTATCAAAATAAGGATCTCTTAAATCTCACAACCACAATCATGGCTCTAATACTGTCTATTTGAAAATCATATAGGTTGATCCATACCAACTTGTGATTATAGCATGGGTTGTGGACATATTGTTGGCATGAGTTCTAATAATAAGTAGATACCTTAAATATATGGATGATTGGATTGATTGGAGGGGAGTTATTGTTGACTGCAGCAAATTGGTTTTTGGAGCCAAATCAAAACTTAATGTGAAGGTTTGGGGAGTCTTTCAAAACTCTCTATTGGTTTTGGTAGCCATTTCAAAACCCAATGTGAAGGTTTGGGGAACCTTTCAAAACCCATGTGTCCTCTTCTTTGTTTGGGAGGTTCTATTTTTTTCAATGGATTCTATTTTTTTCAATGAGCATTATTTGCTTCATCTTTTTGTTGTTGAAAGTTAAAGTTATGGGAGTCCTGTTAAAACCCATTGCTTAGGTTAAGGGAGCTTGGAAAAGTCCTTGGATTACGTTTGAGGTTAAGAGAACCTGTAAAAACCATGTGTATTAAGTTGAGAGGCTTTGACTTGCTGCAGATGCCGCTTGAGCTTTGTATGCTTACTCCTTTCTAGGTTGTTGATTCTTAGCTGTTTGTAGCTGCTATTTGAAAGTGTGCTTTCTTTTGCAGCTGCTGTTTCATGTGGATTCTAGACCCTATCAAAATCTGTTTGTAAAGGATTTCGGGGCCCTTGCAAAACTTATTTTACCCTAATAAAAACAATCACAATGATCCACACGTGCAACCAAAACTGATGTATACTCTCTCACATGTCACCATAACTATCTCAAGTCCACCACATCAAACCATGTGATGTTCACCTAAATTCTCAACAAATTCAACAATACCAACTTATTCAATGTCGATTGGTTTACATCAATTTTCGATCAAATTCTTTATTTAAATTAGTACTTTCATTTATGTAAATTAAAAACTCAAATATCTTGATGTTGAAGATGACTGGGGAAGAAGGGTGAGCGAAAACAAGCTTATAAACAACGGTTGTCAAAGACCACTTCATACATGCAAATTTTTTGCAATCTTCAAATTTATGTTAAAGTTTTATGAATGGTTCAAATAATAATTTTACGCTTACCATGTTGCTTGAAATTGTTGAATAGTCTGCCTACAATATTGATATTGAAAATCAAGAAACTAAAATAATTTCATCAACCTCTACCTATCATGTGAACCAAAAAAAACCACATCATCGTATAACTGAAAATCTATATAGTTTACTGAAAATCTAGATAGTTTGACAAGTTCATGTGAAAAACATCCCTCTCGCTATTAGAGACTATTAATACAAAATATAGTGACAGAAACACAATCTATGTGATGACAATCTCCAAAACATGCTTTACCACAGAATGAATTTTGTTATCTCCATAGTTCACATTTTCAGCAACTTTTGCCTTTTGAAGTCCTTCCACTTAACTACATGCACCTTGCAAATACTATGCTTCTTGTCTACCAACTCAAAAACACAAGCATCTTTTTCCTTCAGATTATGTGCCTTAACGAAATCTCGCCATTGTGATGTGAACCCATAAAAGTGAGATTGAGATCGTATCTTCATCACCCATGTGTCAGAAAGTTCATGGCTATAAAGTACTACATCATATTGTTCCTGTAACCACTGTCTAGCAAACTTTCTTGGGATGCTCTGCAGAACAACCATAGGATAAATAAGTACATTATTTTGTTCCAAATCATACGATGTCAATACTTCCAAGGATGGCAAGAAAACTATCAGAGTAGCAACAGAAAAACACTGAATTGACTGTAGGTCATATCTAAGATGCAAAAGTAGCATTAAAAATGGTATTGCATGCCCAACTCTATTGAGCTCATATGACCTATAGTGGCATTTTAATTTAAAAACAATATATTCTTTATTATACGTTTAAAGGTGACAAATCCCTTCATAGCTTTCAAATTCTAGACTAGCTATTTGATGGTCAAATATGGCCAATGTATTTGAAAATTTCATCTGAAGAAAGATCACAACGTGAGACTGTGTATAGAATAAAATGAACTGAATGCGTTGACCATATAGAATAACTATGTTGCCTTCAAACAAATAAACTGTTTGAAGAAATGATGGGTGTAAGAGAATTTTTCAAAGAATGTTTTATTGGTACGTAAGTTCGCTTTCAGAGCAAACTGTCCACAGTGAACTTTTATGGCGGCAAATTTTGGGCTGAGAAATGCCATACTAGTCCTCATGAATCTGATGATCAATGTTTCTGGAGATTTAGTGGATAGGTTCCTTGTACGATAAGATAAATTCCTTGTATAATCCAAATCAAGGAAGAGAATGATAAGAAATGGCAAACTGTGTGTGCACCTTTTGTGGGAGAACAACTTATAAATTACCAAGATCAGCCCCATTATTTTAGCTATGTAATATCTAGGACCAGGTTAGCACTAGATCTTTAGATGATACCATGCAATTGTTGAGTGACCAGAAGTAAGGAGATTCATCAGATTGACTAGATCCTACATAAAGCTCGTTAAGGAATTCATCCAGATTGTAAATCCTATAACCAATTTATAGAAAGCAGTTTGAATGGACTGAATAGTTTAAGATCAGTTTCTATCGATATAAAAGGCAATTATTGAATGTGTCAATATTACAACATCCCAAAAATAAAGGACCTCCTTGTTTGTAATGAATCTTGATATTGCTTGCAGGGACACAGAAGAGTTTGTGTTGTAGCAAGAAAAAACAATTGCATGAAACCAAGAAGCTTAATTAACTCAAAAAATGGATTTTGCAATAGATAACCATAACCACGGCTTGTAAATGCAGATATTTTGCTTGATTAAGAGAAAGTTCGAATTGCAGACTGATAATAAAAAAACATTATACGTTCTTTATCCAACTGCAAGTAACTACAACAAAGATAGTGGCTGGACTTGCACATATCTAAGGTAAGGCTAGATACACATACTTTAAAGAGGGCACAAAACCTTAGAGCTATTAGGATTACAAAAATGAATCGCCAAGATAAGGTAATTGTTGGTGTGAACAGTGGTATATCCCTTCTATTTTCATCCTTGTAGTGTATACGAATATTTCTAAGTGTCACTAGTACATATTTGATCTTATCTTATCTCTAGTTATCTCATGACATAGGAGTAAGACTCTTGTCACAATCTTGTCTTGTCCTATCTCTCAACCTTTTCTATATAATATTATAAGCCTCATGTACATTATGTAGTTACTATCATTGATCCGTTATTGATCATTGTACATTATTGCACCATAATCAAGCAATCTAACCTTTTGCTCTACTCTCTTGTAGAAGGCTATCTTTGGTCTTGTAGGCGATCCTAGGGTATTAGAGCTCACTATCAACTCTTTCATGGTATCAAATTTTTGACATTTGTTGGTTGTATTTTAGAGTAAAACAAGCCTCACTCTTGAATCCAGAATGTCAAAAAAACCTATATTTTAATATAAAAAACTTCATATCGTCAAAAAAAATTCAGCCATCTTTTATAGAGTTATAGATTTAGAAAGGGAGATTTCATACAATTGTATGGAATCTATATGGTTGTACAGATTTAAACCGTATGACTAATAGATTACACATAATGCCAATAGTTGGTAAAGTCGGGAGATTCTACAACATACTTGTAAAGAATATTATTCACAAGCATCGACAAAGTAAGTTACTATGTCATCAGGTATAGTGCCCATTTTTTTATTTTGTTTCTAAATATTTCATTTTTGCACTAGTTTTCCCTCGTTCCAATGGTTGGTCATGGGGGTTCCAGCCCTAAGGCAGTCAACCCCGCAGAGGTTTAAAATTTGCAACTGCCCATTGTCTCCATTGTCATTATCAGTATGCCACCCAAGTGGCTTGCCTCATCACCACTGACCCTTCACCTCGGCTCAGCCAGGAGCAGAAAGACTTGTCTACACCTAATCCAGCCACCGCCATCTGTCAAACCACCCTCCAACCAACCACCTGTCTACCACCACGGAGTCACCAAGACCATTTTAATGCTCTAATTGGACTGTTTATTTATGGAAGCCATAACTTTCTGCTTATCTTGTTTTTAACTTCTTATAGTCACTTAAAAGTTGGTTCCATGTAATTTCCAATGGTGTAAGTCACATGATACATTTATTGCTAATTGAAGTCCAAATTTCATTTTTGACCTCTGAGCTAATAAACATTTGCCTGTCTATTTAATTTTCATGATTCTTGCAGCATTGGAAAGGTATTAAAGATCTCTTCGTATCTATCCATGCACTTTTTTCAGATTCAGCCCCAGCTATCTTTATTCAGTTTATTGTGTATTTGCACTTTGATTGATAACTTGGACATCTTTACACCTAAAAAAGTTGTCTTTTTGGAAAGGCTTCATTTTCAGTATTAATCATATTAGAATGATTCTAATTTCTATTGAAGTTTTTTGTCTTTTTAAATTTGGAGACTATCTTAGTTCATTATGGATTTTTCATTTTGTCCTTCTCTGATAAATTTGAAAAGGGGAAACTACAAGAAATGGAGAGATGGCATCTTGAAAAATCTCTATTGGCTTCATCTTTTACCACATTTGTATGGTCTTGTTCCCCACCTACATACAACTTACTAGAAATTGGTTTGGAATTCCAAAAAGGATCATGTCCTAGCAGTTATTGGTTACCATGTTGATGATGACACTTGGAATGCTCTAAATCACATTGATTGTCCTCACACTCTTTGGACCAAACTTTGGGAGACATATGGAGATTGTGTTATACACCCATTCCCAAATGATCCTATATTAGATTTTCTTTCATGTATTGATGATTCAAATAATATTCCATATGACTAATACTATCAAGGAGTTTATTTTTTTGGAGCACTTTGCATCTTTGGATGACAAGAATGATGAGGTTTCTTTGTATTCTCCTTTTCCTCATACAAAGATAGTTGTCGATCCTTCACCTTCATTGATTCTTTGCGCAAAATAAATGATGGAGACTCCCCTTACTCCTACTTCTTCGAAGTTTACTTTAGCTCAGCAAAACATCAGTTTCTCAAGTTCAGCTTTGAGGGATACTTACTTGACAAGTATATTAGATTTGTTTTGTGTCTTATATTGCATATTTGGAGGACATAATTGAAAATATTCATCTCCTCTTCGATGACAGTTATTGCACAATTGTTATCACACCATCAATGTCTTTCAAGATTGTTGTTCTGTAATGTCCCCTTTTCTGGCCCATTCATCTTGATGTGTCGTTAGCCCAATTTTGCCTTAAATTCGTGGGCTAACTAGACTTTGCAAGGATTGGAGTGAGAATTGGCCTAGGTTATTCCAGTTTCGGGCCAAATCAGAGTTGTTTCCGCAGGGTTTCCAAATACTTACTACTTATAGGAAGTCAGCAGAGCTCAGTATTCTTGGCATTTCAGTGTTGGACTAGGAGCGTCTCGCCAAGACCTTTCCAACGAGCTATCACACATGATAATCCGAGTCCATCAGATCAGTAATTTTAATGCCTGGAGATTCAATGATTTATTAATAAAGTGACTATTAAACTTAAGCTCATATTATTATATGTCACTTTATTATTATAAGAGCACTTTATTCATTTTAGTGGAAAAAGGATATTTTAAAGGGAAATAAAGAAACAAAGAAGGGAATGTGAAGAGTCAACAAGTTGTGCGTAAAAGAAGAAAGAGAGCTCATTTGCATCAATGCTTGGTTTCTTCTCTTGGAGAATTTTGGGAAGCTTCTAGCTTTCAATTCTGAAACTTGAGGACAAAAACTTCAGGCTTTCTCGGTGGATTGGACGGAAACCCAGTTCATTTCTTGAGGTGCATTCGCGACGGAGTTCACATTGTGTTTTGAGGTTCTTTTCTAGTTTCCAATCTAACTGTGACTTCTATTTTTAAGATTGGCACGTGTTATTAAACTGTTGAAGATTGAATGAAATAATATTTCTGAGATTATTTTATCTGGGTATTTTTTGGTATTTGCTAGTGAATTTGAAATATATTGCATGAAATTATTTGTTTAAATTTCTGAGATAACTTTTGAGAAATTTGGGGAAAAATATCCATTGGGGATATTACAGTGGTATCAGAGCAGTGTATTTTGCCAGCCTATGAGATTCAGAAGGGCAAAATTACGAAGACAAATTTGTAAGGATCAATAGTTGTTTCATAATCAAAGAGATATATTCCTTGTCTGGTAAATAAATTATTATACTTTGAATCCGTGGTGAGAAGTTTATATTTGTTCAGCAACAATACTTACGGGAGATATTCATATTAAAAAAGCCGAACCAAAATACAGCTAGGGTGAAGTATTAATATTCAATTACTAGTTGGGCCAATGTTTAGGGGTTTATTTTATATTTCATGTGTCATTAGTTCAATATTAGCAATAATATTGATAATCAGCTATCCAAGTTCGAAGTGAAAACATATGGCAATTAATCTTCAAATTGTGGCTTTGAAGAAATTTTGCGGGTATTATTATTGGAGCCGAATCACATAATGGTGATTTATTTTGAATAAAATTTGTGGCCCAACTCATCTAAAAGATTGGTAGAGGGGAGAGGCTCTATAGTTTATCCAAATATTTGTATTGAAATATTTGGGACTTGGAAGAATGTGCATGGGCGGTTATATACATATTAATGTAAGGCTCAATTTAAAAAAAGTTTAGACCAAATATTGACACGACTCTCAGGGACTGAAAGAGAAATATTTTTAACTATATTGGTGTTATTATTCATTTTTGGCATCTCCGTGAATGTTTTTAGGTTTTCATATTTGCAGTAATAGAGAGGAAGACCACTACCGTTTCATCTTCTCTAACGAGATTTATTCCATTGGCGTAAGAGGCTGTGCATGGAGATACACTAGAAAATGATGTGAACATTTACTGAACCCGACTCCACTCCTTATCGTAGTCTCCCTTCTTTATAGAGCAACTCCTACCTGAGACAATATCAGTTCTACTAATTCATCGGGTCCATCTTGGTGATTATTGTTGATGTGAGTTTTGTACCACTACATAACATATAGGATTTAAACACTTGATACAGGATATCAACACTCAACCCTCTCTTGAAAAGTTATTACTCATGAAGGACATGAGAAAACTCCAAGGTTCCTTACAACTGTGGATCCTAACTCAGTCATAATGATGTGATTTGTTGGTAATCACGTTGGCGGGCTTACGTTGTTCATTCAAGGACATCGGATTCTTGCTATGATGATGATGGGACTTAGCTTTTCAATGTATATTCAACGGTTCTATCTCCTTAATTTATATCACTTCCAACTT
>MU223224.1:1160495-1197125 GCA_018584345.1 Thuja plicata | reverse complement strand
TGTTAAATTTTCGCCCAAGTCCTCTAAACTTTACTCCATTGCCTCCCAATCAATCACAACATTCTTTCAAACCATCCTCCAACATTATGCATGCAATTTGACCAACCTACAATCTCCAAGGGGTTGGCGGAAATCTATGATGGATAGGACAAGCTGTCCTATGGCTGGGCGGATTCCGCCTAGTCATAGGACACTTATGTGTTTTATAAATTTTGATTCAATCTCTCAAAACATTAAGCATATTGTTTCCCTTTATCTCCTTGGTCATTTATCGGAATCTCTAATCATCCAAGAGGAGGAGGCTTGGAGAAGAAGGGGGGAAGAGCTGTCCTATACCTCATGGCGGAATTGTCCCATAGACAGGACAATTCCGCCCAAGGGAAGGCCTCCCTTGGTAGAACATCGTCATCCCTCACTTAGGCAACCAAGGCACTAAAACATTCAACTCATCCCACATGGATCTGCCCCTCCTTCACAAGTGCTGGGCGGGATGTCACAGTGGATAGGACAGACTGTCCTATGGCTGGGCGGATTCCGCCCAGTCATAGGACACCAACAAAATCAGAGTTTCCCGAACTTCTCAAAACATCAAAATTGCCCTCCTCAAATCAAATTTGCTCTTTCTCTTAATCCTAAAGTCCCACACCCCAAAATAAGTTCGAATTCACCCATAGAAGGGCTGGCGGAAATTCAGTGCTCATAGGACAGCCTGTCCTATGGCTGGGCGGAATCCGCCCAGTCATAGGACACTATCACTGAAGGTTGCATTCCAAGACTTAAAACAAAGCTTTCACTCCATACAAGGCTTGCCATTCAAACTAAAGACTTTGTTTTATGCAAGATGTTTATCACAAAGGGCCAAGAAGATGGAATTGGGGAACAACGAATGCTGTCCTCCCCTCATGGCGGAATTGTGCCATAGACAGGACAATTCCGCCCAGCATGGGCACCCATCTCAACTTCAACCTTCACCACTCCAAACATCAGATAAAGATCAGATTTTAAAGCCAAGGGGGGAAGTCAAGTCCCCAGCATCTCTGCAATCGAAGCTAAAAACGGGGGGGGGTCCCCAAGAATTGGGGCGATGTGTGAAAGACTTCACAACAATTATGAAGTTGATGGCACTGGTTCAACACAAGGAGGGTCGGTTACTATTCCCATGAGTGTTGGATGGGCTTCCATCCTCATTGATAAGTCTCTCTCTTTACAGAGAATTCCACAGCCAGAAAAGGGTCGTTTGGCTATGAAAGACAATGAATGTTATTGCAGATGGAGATTCTCATAAATACGTATTTATAGATGTCGTGATAGAGGGAAGATACTTGCAGCTAGAAGACACTGAAGACGGTATTCTAACAGGCAAAGCATGGGTTTCAAGAGCATTGATGAATACATATCGAGTTGACTGAGTTGTTGATTGGTGTATGACTATTATGCTTGCCGTATGAGACTAAATAGGCATCAAAGGTATTGTGCGTGAGACAAAGAACTTCTAGGCAGAGTTTGCATCGGGCAATGAGAACAGACTCCATCTCTCTTCAAGCTTTACTGAAGATTCAAAATTAAGTGCTACTGTGAGGCAGTAGGAAACACTAAGTTGGACGTTGTATTGAGTGTATACTCTTGAATGCAATGTTGGTCATCTTCTCACTTAGCTGAAGTGAGGAAACGAAACTTCATCAACTTATCAAAACCTGTGTTGTTATTAGTTTATCTCTGCATTCTGTTATAGCCTGGAGTTGCTAATGAATCCTGGGTGTATGATAAGAAGACTGGCAAGAGATTAAAATCAAATAGATAAGTTCATTTCTACTATACAAGGCTGCCACAATAAGTTAAGGTTAGATCCTCCAATTGGTCTTGAAGTGTTTGGATTTGTCTTTAGCCCAGTGATTATATGTTTTGTTTCTGTTCTATATTATGTGCACTTGGTACACCATCTTAAAGCATTGTAAAGCCCCAAAATATGTCCTTGAAGATTAAACTATGTTTAAATAAATTCTGAGAGCGTTGCCAAATCAACTTTCTTGAAAAGAGGTGTTCTTGTGACTAGGACAATCTTTAGATTTCTGTTACTAATGTACAAGCCAGGAAATCAGTCGCTCAGTTGTAATGGATTAAGGAATCATTATTATCTTGGCATATTTAACTGAGTTCTCATGATTGGCAAATCATTGGTGTTTATCAGTGAATGTAGGCAAACTATTCGAATACATTTCTCAGCGAGGAAGGGGGGAATTCCAATGGGTCTGAACAGTAAAAAGGTGCAGGAATTACTGTGGCATTTTACAACCTGTGGGTGTGTGCATTAGATTTGGTGCAAATCAGTTGAAGAAAAGAAATTGCATACAATGGAAAATTTGAAAAGTAATATTTTCTCCAGTGTAACCCCGACGCGGGGGTACGTCGGGATGGGGGGGACGCTGGGACGAGTTTCGGGTACCGGGAAAAAAGGGCCTCGATTTCAGTATGACGGGGGGACGAGGGGGGGGGAGGGGCCAAGGGTGTTGCATTCTATACATATAGAACCTGAAATGCTAGTTATGAAATGATGTTTTAATATAACATACCAAATTGGTTCTTGGAATCTTGAAATACTTTAACATAGCAAAATTGCAACACGAACCAGAACCATTGAACATTCAACATAGAAACATTGATGATAGTAACATACATACTCATAGACTCATAGTAACATAATGATAATCATAAAATTATATTAGTTCTATGATTCTATCATCTATGATTCTATCAAAGATTCAAAATTCATTGTTCAAAAAATGAAATATGATAATATCATAAAGATGATCATGATTACAATGAGTAGCGTGATAAGAATCATGATTGATATCAAGATGAGTACCCAAGTACAGTCCCAGAGTACCCAAGTACAGTCTCAGAGTACCCAAGGGGTGCGGGGACGGGTGCGGCTGCAGTAAGCCGGTGCTTTAGCGGCGGTGGGGGTACTCTGGTACGCGAAGTACCCGTCCTGAGGACGTCCTGGTACCGGGTACTCCGGGGTTTTGGGCCGGGTACGCGTTCCCGGGTTACACTGCTTTTCTCACAAGAATTTAATGATACATTCAATGGTGATCAGCTACGGGACTTGCAGAAAGAAAAAGTAGGGAATTGGTTGTATCTGATTGGTTTACAATTAGAGTTTGTGAAAGATGTCCTTTTTAAATTAGAAGAATTAGATTCACATCGATCTAAAGTTGATCAATCTGATTGGAAGCTACTGAATTGGGCTTTGCAGCCCTCAATGCTCATTTTGGTTTAGTAGAAGTTTATGGAACATCCTCATAAAGATGTTAGACTTGCAGTTGCTTCATGTCTCAGTGAGATCACATGGATAATAGCTCCTATAGCACCCTATAATGATGATGTGTTGAGGAAGGTTTTGCAGCTGATTGTGAAAAGTTTTCTGGGGTTACATGATGACAAAGGCCTTGCCTTTGTTAAGAGGGTTAAGACGTTAGAAATTATGACAAAGGTCAGATCATTTGCCATTATGATTGACCTTGAATGTAATGATTTAATTCTTCAAATGTTTCAATGCTTCTTGACTGAAATCCTGCATCATCATCCAGACAATGTGAGGACTTGCATGCACACCATGATGTCCTTAATCTTTGATGAAAATGATGAAATATGCAAGAAAATGCAATTAGACTTGTTAGCCATTTGGAGGAAGGAACAAGATGTATCGCCTATTGCTTACGAGTTCTCAAGAAGATTGGTTGAACATACAATTGGAAGGTTCAAGGAGCACATGATTGAAAATGAACTAATATCAATGGGCTTACAAGTTGCAAGATCTCCGAAAATGAGCAAGAACCAAATGAGAAGGGAGCAGATTTGTTTCACATGCCAGCAAACTTGGACACCTAATCATGTTTATGGGGATTATAATGAAGATAAGGCAGCCAAAGAAATTCAGACCAGCAATGAAGAAGATAAGAATTTCACAGCTTTGCCCCTACAAAATAACACAAATATTGGTGGTGAGATGAATTCAGCTATTGTTAAAGGTATGGGTTATACAAATCTCTACATTGGAGACTTGGAGGTTGTAATTGCCAAACTTTCTGTTGAGGATAGTCTTACGCAATGTGAGAGAATGTTGGAAGAAAATGATGACATAGCAACAACCTTGACTTTGCATACAGATCAATCAAACAGGGATGCAAAGCCCTATGAGGACATTGATAACACCTGTGAAGGGTATGATGAATCATGTGTTCTTTATAGCAGCAACTCACTTATGCATGATAGTTATTTAGAGGTCCAATCAAAGAAGCCATTTCAAGATGATGGTGTTTTGGATGACCAATCAGAAAATGCAATTCAAAATGACAATGATGAGAAGCATGCTTTGAAGAATCAGCTGAAAGCCACTGAAGATATGGTTGTTGCAGCTTTAGTATGGTATGATGACACTCACGGGATCATTGAGGATCTCTACAGGAAGGCTCAAATGGAAAAATGGCAAAGGGAATGGAAGGTGATTATTTTGTTGCTGATTTGCAGGTGGTCAAAGTAGCCCTTGAATCAATGAAATCAGATTATTTATATTTGCTTTCAGATAGGGATCATATTTTAAAGGTTGCTGAAGTACATGCTGATAAATTGAAAGTAAAGGAGGGTGAGGTTAATAAGCTCATCAAGGAGCTTAACAATACACGATAAATATTAGAGAATACATAGATTGCTCTTAAAGAAACGAAAAATCAGATTGTTGCCACTAATCAATATAGGGAACAGGAGGACAAAGAAAGGTCTGAGTTTTTTTCAGGAAGTGATTAAGGAACTTGATAGCATACAACAGACTTATGACTTTGATAGCTTTCCCAAAAGATCAAGTAACAAATTTTTGAATCAGCTAGAACTTCATTATGAGTTGGATAACTTTCAGTTGGTTGACAATTTCTTGTTTGAGGTGGATGTTGATTGGACCTTTGATAATCCACTCTTCAAGTTAGATGGGGAAGTTTTTTTTTTATTCCAGTGGTGAGAATGAAAGTGATTGGATGATTTGGGACCCAGGTACAATTCCTAGTGATGAGGGATGGTCACAGGATTGTAGTGGATTAGTTTCTAGCGTTGACGTTGTTGCCCACTTATCAATCAGCCTACACATGAGTTTAGATTTAGATCTACAAGTGAGAAGGATGGATTCTTT
The DNA here is from genome assembly GCA_018584345.1 of Thuja plicata. Classification (NCBI taxonomy): domain Eukaryota; kingdom Viridiplantae; phylum Streptophyta; class Pinopsida; order Cupressales; family Cupressaceae; genus Thuja; species Thuja plicata. The sequence goes on along the minus strand of MU223224.1, from coordinate 1,191,943 downwards.
GGTTCAACAGATGAGTGGTTCCGGGTTGAGGATAGTTGGTAGATATGTTTTGATTAGAGAAAATGATTTTTCAGCTGCTACCTTAACTGTAATTTCTATGTATTCAGTGGCAGTTCAGATTGTTTACTATTGTGCTAGTTCCTTCCTAGTGTGGGTGTTACCTCAATGCAACTAGTTGTGGAACATTTCTTGGGCATGACTTAATTATTCTTCATGTCTATTTGGAATAATTTGAGTCATTATGGTGATGGTCACTTCATAAAATCAGTTTGTGTGTTTGTAGTGAGTTGTGTGTTGGAATGCTCATTTTTCCTACACTAGCATTTGGAGGCAAACGGTTGATGACAGGTTTACAGTAGTTGACTGCAGGTGTGGTACTTGGATCATGATTGACAAGATGGCTTATGAGGTGGTCTCTTCCGAGTTACCATGGAAAAATACATATCATGGCTTTGATCTCAGCACTCTTAAAGTTTTCAGACCTATGAGAGTTGTCATGCATTACATCACCAACTTAGGTTGGAATGACATGTTTTATTTCATGCCTATGGTAGGTGTTATGCACTCCCATGGGAGATCACTTGCAGTTGGAGAGTTATTTAGTGATGATAGCTTTTGGGGGTACTCCTATCTCTTCATATCTAACGGTCATGACAGTATGATAGTCTGGGATCCTGGTATTGACTTGCTTGGTACGTTACTTTAGTGGGAGTTTGATGAGCGGCCTCACAATTCCAGGCATGTTAATTTTATCAGAGTTGAGTAGCAGTCTGGTAGAGCAACATTCTTGAGGTTGAGATGGAATCCAGGTATTTGGGTTTTAGCATGCAGATTGCTTGAGGGCAAGCAATCTCTGGGAAGGGAGGACTGTTATGTCCCCTTTTCTGGCCCATTCATCTTGATGTGTCGTTAGCCCAATTTTTCCTTAGTTTCGTGGGCTAACCAGACTTTGCAGGGATCGGAGTGAGAATTGGCTTAGGTAATTCTAGTTTCAGGCCAAATCAGAGTTGTTTCCGTAGGGCTTCCAAATACTCACTATTTATAGTAAGTCAGCAGTGCTTAGTATTCTTGGCATTTTAGTGTTGGACTGGGAGCGTCTCGCCAAGACCTTTCCAACAAGATATCACACATGATAATCCGAGTCCATCTGATCAGTAATTTTAATGCCTAAAGATTCAATGATTTATTAATAAAGTGACTATTAAACTTAAGCTCATATTATTATATGTCACTTTATTATTATAAGAGCACTTTATTCATTTTAGCGGAAAAAGGATATTTTAAAGGGAAATAAAGAAACAAAGAAGGGAATGTGAAGTCACCAAATTGTGCTTAAAAGAAGAAAGAGAGCACATTTGCATGAATGCTTGGTTTCTTCTCTTGGAGAATTTTGGGAAGCTTCTAGCTTTCGATTCTGAAACCTGAAGACGGAAACCTTCAAGCTTTATCAGTGGATTGGACGGAAACCCAGTTCATTACTTGAGGTGGATTCGTGACGGAATTCACATTGTATTTTGAGGTTCTTTTCTAGTTTGCAATCTGACTGTGACTTCTGTTTTTAAGATTGGCATGTGTTATTAATCTGTTAAAGATTGAATGAAATAATATTTCTGAGATTATTTTATCTAGGTATTTTATATTATTTGTTGGTGAATCTGAAATTATTTGTTTAAATTTTTGAGATAACTTGAGAAATTTGGGGGAAAATATCCATTGGGGATATTACATGTTCATATGTTTCCACATGGTCTTGATTTGTCATCTTCTTTGATTGGGGAGGCACTTGATTTTTCTGTGGTATATTCTAGCATGGAGACAATCAATTTTCTAAGATACCCATCATAAGAATTCTTCTCTCATCTCTCTTTTTTGAGTTGGAGTTTCTTCTACATCCACCATTTGACTTGTTTCTTCCCAAGGGGAGGAATGTTGTTTGTAGGCATTGGACTATAATTTTTCTTCAAAAAATCTCCATTAGCAAAGGAGCTACTTCATTATGGGTAGGATCTATAGTCTTACTCTCTCTCTTATGAGGGGATATCAATTGTATGTTTTTTTTATGGTTGTAGTCCTTGGGGGTCATGTCGAGTCCTTCATTCATCACTTCTTCCATTCAAAATAATTGTTTTTTTGCATTCTCTATTCTAAAGAAGGGCTTTTTTCCCACGGAGTTTTTCTTCTTTACTTATTTCTGAAAGATTATTTGTAAATGAGTACCCAACCTGACCTAGTAGCTAGGATCCACCCTTGCATCATCTATGCATTAATGCATTTGTTTGCTTCACCCTAAGTTGCACTTAAGTAGGGGTGTTGGTGTGAACAAGGGTATTTCCTATCTAGTTTTCTCTTAAGTTACTGGATTCTGCTGATTTGGCCCAAGTTCTAGTGCAGGCCTGGCGCAATTCCCAATGTAGTCTGAATTCACCCCCAGGTTCAGCTGGGTGCGCGCCGAACCCACGAGGAACAACTATGCCTAAGCCACACCCGCGTCGAACCTGGCTACACCTAGGGGAGCCCATGGCAATGAGCGCCAAAAAATGGGCTCCACTTGCCAAACAACATATTTTTCAAACTTTTAAAAATCTTTGCAACCCTCATAATACATGTTTTCTCATTTTTGCTCATTCACTCAATTCTTGCATTTTTCACCAATTTTTTCTCAAGTTTGCTTTGAAGGTTTTTGCATTTTTCTTCAAAGGTTAAGGCTAAAAAAGAGTGAGACAAGCACCAAAGACTAAGGAATCATTGGAAAGGGAAGATTTAGCGATCAAAGGAGGGTGAATCTTCATTTTTTTCAATTTTTCAAAAAAATCAAGTGTTTTTAAATTTTTTTTAAAGAAGTTTTTTAATATTTTTTGAACTTTGTATTCATATTATGGGGTTGTAATGCCAATATGTTTTTCAACTTTTTTCAACAATGTCTTGAGTTTTCTGTTTTAGATTCATTATTCAGACACAATAGATGGAAGTGGAAGTTCTAATTCAATTGCTCAGGACAACCCATTTAAAATAGATGCATGTTCACCACTTCAACATTATACAACAATGATTAAACAAATGCCTAGTGATGGGGGTTTTCTTTGGCGGTCTATCCATTGAAACATAGAGTATTCAAGCTCATACTTTCGAGTGAAAGCTCACTTTGGTGCCATCCCTAGACACAAAATGAAAGCTTGTAAGGGGCCAGATAAGAAAGGGCTACAAAAGGGTCTCATCCTACAATATATTAAAGAACAATAGGAAACTGACATGAGAAACAACAAATCAAAGACTAATCATCCCCTTGCCAAGACAAGCTTGAAGAGGCCTCCTAGTGGCCTGAGAAAATCAGATGGCCTACATCCTTTCATGCCAATGCCACCACCTTCTGAACTAGAAATTGTTGCTCAAAAAAGAGCCCCATTGGATAGGGCCTTCAAAATGAAATTAGAGAGGTTGCAGATTAGAGCATTGCTCATAGCATTTATGGCAATGGCCTTCCTTTCAACATTGTTAGATCACCTTGTTGGCTAGAGATGGTGAGTAGGGGAGAAGAGCCAATACATGAGTGGGGTCCAATAGGTGATATGTTAGGTGAACAAAATAGACTAGTAGGTGAAGAAAATAGAGCTATAGTGGTGCACTAAAATGTCCCATCAATGCATATCCCCAAAAAGATGCCTCTAAATTTCAAAAAACAACCACTCATGTGGTGCCACATCAACGCACCATTAAACATGATTTAGTTTTTATCACTTTTTGGGACCATTTCGGACACTTTCACAAAGATCATGCTGATGTGGCATCATATTTGACAAATAAACTACTGTAAAAAATTGAGAATAATTTGAAATTTCCACATAAGATTTTGAAAAGTGTGAAGTTAGGGTGAGCACATACTGGCTCCTCTCCCCTGCCCTTTACAATATATCTTATTATTCTAGTCCCTGTATGAAAAGGTGTGAACCACCTTATTGGCAAAAGAGAAAGTGTCACATCCCTGTCAATCCTACACATGCTGAATAGTGAAGTTGTTGAAAAGAATTAAAACTAAAATATTAAAAATAAAAAGTATGAGATTTGGTGTGAACACTAGTCCCACATGAAGGCATGGGCACCCACTCATTGGGTCAGACTGTTGACGGCGAACATCATGAGCTCCCTTATTCATTAAATAATTAAGAAACTTTCAAGAAACAACAGTTGGCAAATGTCAATGCACCAAAAAAAAACTCATATTTTCATATGCCTTTATGCTTACATTGGAAGGGAGAGAGGGATTAGGTCAAGGTTGTGGAACCAGGTTAGACGCCTGTCAATTGCATTTTCTTGAAAGTATTTAAAAGATTTCTCAATAATTCTATTTTGTGTCACCTGCAATCGTGGAGCTGCTGACAGCTGCATTTGCTGGGAAGTTCCTCAAGCCATTATAACATACCTATTCTGTGCACGGGCATATAGATGCCAATTGAAGTTTTCTGAAAAGTTCATAAAGCCTTTTCATCAAATGCATTAATGCAAATCTTGCAATCAATGTATCCCATGAGATGGCAACTTGAGGCTTTCTATAAAAAAAGCAATGAGCTGTGTTGACTTCAATTCCCAACTTCTCCTTCATGTCTACCAAAACATTTCCAGCCATAATATTTAACAAGAATCTCCCTACTGTTATGCATTGATGCAGGTCCTTACCCTATTTCAAAAGCTCCCATTTTGAGAACAGGCTGCGAGAACACTGACAAAAATTTGGCTTTATATCTGCCGATTGCATTTGCTTTAAAGTTTCTAACCTTTTCTATAAAAAAAACCCATTAATGCACATCCTGAAATCATGGCATTTAATGAGCCCACAATTCCTTTAAGCATTTTGTTAACAGATGCCTGGGTTGTGTTTCCACATTCTACCTACATGTCTCTGAGTGCTGTTGCAACAAAAACATCTGCCAATTCCTTTGTCATTTATGCCTGATGGATACACAAACCCCCTTCTGAAGCTTCCATCTTGGCACAGGCATGGAGAATGTACAGGGTGAGAGGAGGCATGAAGTTAAGGGACAAACATCTATGTGATAGTCCAGATCTACCAGTATAGAGGTACAGTGGTGTTTTAGTATTTTGATTAACCGACAATATAAAATTTAATAGGATTCTGAGTATGTATATGTAAAGGACAGAGATTTATAGAGATAAATTTCCATTCCATATATTTAACCTCTTTTATTTCCTATATCTTATAATAATGTCTAGATCTCGCTTTAATTACTGATATTAGTATCATATTTCATCACTACCCATGTTTTCTTTTCCAGAATATATTTACTTAATAATTAACTACTTATTTAGGGATAAATGATTTAGGTCGATGGTTTCTCATTGTTACTATTATAAGTAATGCCTATGATATTTTGGAGGTGTTTGGCATAGGATACATGGTTCAGTAATGAATCCTTGTTAGTAGGATTATTTATTGAGTGAGAAGGTGTAGTGTTCTAATGATCTTTTACTTGGATTCTATTAGTTGTCTTATGGGCTAAACAAACATAAATCTTAGACGATTTTTAAAGAATGTAGTTAGCATTTAAATCTTTCATTCTAACTTTGTGTATGTAAATTAATAAATCTTAGAATAAATTATCATTATCAAATGGTTAATCTAAGGTTTGAAGGAAAATGAGAGGGAGGATAATGACTTATCTAACTTATTAATTAGACCTATGTTTTATATTATCAATAATAAGAGTCCATACATTTGATTTTATATATTTAAAAATTTTAATTAACAAATTGTATTTCTGTTTTATTATGGTTTGAACCACTTGGAAGCAATGACAACTGGCATACAATGTGTACATAAGATTCACGATAATTAAAATTTAAAACCAAGGACCTAGTAATGGGCTTGATTGGAGAGAATTAAAATGGTCTCAATGGGGCATATACTGGTGATTAATTTTGTTGCAATAATCATATCAACAAATGTGCTACGAATTGTGTTTGTCCTTTGAATTATGTTTAACTGTGAAGTCAACACTAAATTTATGTTTTTGTGGAATTATGCTTAGACCTACGGCTACAACTATATAAAGGAAATCTAATAGGATTAGAGTAAGGGTTTGATAACCATAAAGAAATGATGTTAATTGAATTCTTGAGTATAATAACCTTGATAAGGGAACCATCATGGGAACTAAGGAAAGGGTACTATGATTGTGTTGGTCCAATAAATACCGTGTCACCAACCTTCTTAGAAGGACCTTAATCCTCACAAAATTAGTCTCCCAATACTTGTAAACTAAATCACATTTTAGATGGGGATTTTGTCATTGATGAATGTGCATCAATAGCCATACTCATGCATGACATAAATTTAATAAATTATATTTTGATGACCATTTGTATTAAGGGGTACTTAGTATATTGCGTTGTAATAAATAGTATGGTATAATTAAATATAGGGAGTGTATATCCTATACAAAGATACAATGAGCCTAGCATAGCCGATTATCAAGAGTGTGACTAAAACATTAATCATGCTTATGCAAGTTTGAATGTATATTGACACATGTCTTGAAGGATTAAAAAGGAATTTTAGTGGCTTAATTAAGATGATGTAATGTACTAGTATGATACTCAATATCATTGAACCATACTAAGTGGGTATTAATGTAAGTCGAGCTAAATTTATATGTGGTCCTATGCCTTATTGGCCTCAATATAAGATGAGACAATAATTATCATATTCATTAGCATTAATAAATGTAGCATCTCATCCCTTGTGGGGAACTCTAATGATAGCATACTCCTACATTGGGGAATATGTGGTTGGCAAAACCATTCAAATTGGGAAATTAGTTGACATAATTACATTCATCAACTAAGCATGGGGAAAATATATCAAATCAGCATTAGGTGATCAAGTTCCTTTAATGTCGTTTTACCTTCCTTGGTCAATGTAATAATAAGACATGTTATACGAATGTAGGATGGTATTGAGTACAACAGTAAAGGCTTTTATATGACCACAAGATATCGATTGACCCTTTGAGTATAAGAAACTCAATGTTGAACCTATTATATGAAATTCATCCGGAATAGCTTTTATATGGATTTCTTGTGAACCAAGGTAAATTTGGGTTGAGAAATTAGCCTAGCCCCTATGTTGATATGATGAAACCTTGAGAGCATGTGTGTAGGCATCCTTTGAGAAGTCTTGTGAGCAGAACTATGTGTAACTTTGACCCGTTTGGAAGCGGGAATGTAGGAAGCACTTGGGTGAAGGATACTTTTGTGACCTCAAGTCCACAGGGGAGGTTCTAGGAAGGAAATAACTCTAGGTGTTCAATTTCTTTTGAATTTATTTGACCTTCTTTCTTTTGTAGGCTTTAAAGGAGGCCATCTTGTGTTGGTTCTATGTTTGTTATGTGTTTGTGAAGCTTAACCCATAACATATAGGAATCTATGCATGCACTCCTAAATCAGTCAATTGTGTTATACTAATCCATTTGTTTAGCACTATGATTCTTGTTTTGTATGAACCCCACAAGTGCAAACTGTCAAGATATTTAAGTAGTGACAGACAATCATTGGACCATGCCAACAATCAATGTCTGAGTCATAGAAAGGGATTATTCGGCAGTCACCTGGTTCATGGAGATGCAGTTGCTAAGGCTACCTTGGATAAGATACGATAACAATTAGCAAGTTGTCATTGGACCATGCCAATGGCAAATGCCTACAACTACCATTATATCTTTCAGATTAGTCACTCCTCACCTAGTTCATAGAGGTGAAGGATTGCTAGGGGCTATCCGGGATTTGATATGCTAATGGTTGCACAAGTAGTTGCCTTACCATGTAGGCAGTGGTAACCAGAGCTAATCGTGGTATCAAGAGGGTTCACTGGCAGTCACCTTAGCATGGGGGTGATCAATGCTAGGTGTTACTCAGGATTGTGAAGAAGATAGCTTACAATATCACTAAGGTCACCAGGTGGTATATGTCAAAAGCTACTTCTTTCAAGTTGGACACACTTGTCACCAATGGCCTATAGGTGATTGAAGTCGAAATCCATTGGGATAGGTTGTTTCACTACTTGTCTATATCCTTGGAATCGAGGATGGACCCGTGGTGTAGTATGAGATGCGCCAAATCCTCTTCCCAATTTTTTGATGGTATTTCCTGACCCTATTGGGTTGAGGAAAGACCCCCAGTGTAGTATGGAATACATTGAGTCCTCTTCCAAAGTATCCGCAGGTGCAAAAGACCAGGAAAAGGAATGGGACCCACTGTGTAGTGCACAATGCATCAAAATTCTCTCTCTTTGGGATGCACTATGGATGGGAGATGGTTAGCCATTATGCATGAGTCATTCACTAATTTATTTGTGATGCTTGTAAGAGCCAGTCACTATGTTATTTGTGATGTTGTATGAGCCAGTAACTATTATCTTTATGATTCATATATGAGCCAGTCACTATCATCTTGTAATGTATATTGGATCTACTCATTGTGTATGTGATGTATGGCAAAGTTATCCATCTTGTGTACCTATGATGTGTATGAGCTAGTCCTTTGTGAATATGTGACGTATGCTCGAGATAATCATATGTGTGTGATTTGTGATATGACCTATGTGTGTATGTGTACATTGATACAACTAATGATTAGTAATGATGGGTATGTAACCAACACCTGATGGAAATGTATATCTTTCATTGTGATAGTACTAAGTTAATAAATTACACTTAATTAATAGTCATGGTTTAGAGAGAGATCAAAGATCTCATCAAGAGGAGTAAACTCCCTCTAAATATGAACTACAAAGCCTCTGAATTCCCATGAGAGGATATGTAGCAGGGTCATCATGAATGAGCCCCTCGAGGCTTAGGTCTAGGTCTAGGGACAACTCTAATTATGAAAGCTTAGCACTATCAAGTGTAAGTCTTTATGGTGATCATGTGTTTTTGCCACCTTGGTTTATGAAGGGGTTTTAAAATCACCCCTTCTAAGTTAAGTGAAAGATTCTTGATTGAGTTAATAACCGATGTAAAAAAAATCTCTAGTGGCCAAGGGATGTATTTTACAAAAAGCTTCAGTAAGACATCATTAATGGTGATCAAATACATTCCGGAAATAGGTGTGTCTATCATTTTTTATGGATGGAAAGTTGCAAACATAGGCCATGATCAATGTCATAGTAGTGTGTTCTAAAGGGGCGATGTTCTTTAAGGCAGTAGATTGTGAGGGGCAAGTGAAAGATGCAAGTTTCGTTGCCAATATCCTCATAGAATCCATTAAAATGGTGGGGCCTACAAATATTGTCCAATGTTGTGATATGTGCAGTATGTTGTCATTGATGTCAACCTACTATTGATGCCAACCGGTAGTAGATATGTATAGAGATTAATTGGAGTAGTTACAAAGGTATAGAGATGATTTTGGATGCAAAATGTTTAAAAGAGATGGTTTGACACATATGTAGATTTGGGATCAACTATTTGAGGGCAAGTAAGACAATCTGGATGAGTTAACGTAATTGTAAGACCAAAATAGTGTAACGACAATAGTTAAGTTGTTTGGATGGGTCGGCATGGTTAAGAAGTGGTTTGGATGTCCACAACAACATGGTTGGCAATAGTATGGTGGTCTTTGAAGCCCAAGCGGTTGTCACCATAACATAATGTAGTCCAAAAGCATTGTAAGCATCAATTGCATCTTATCCTTTGAGTACTTTGAATATCTTAAAGAATGCAATCATGTAGATTGGGAATTAATTGTTTTAGGAAGTCATGTAAATTTCAGTTAAGCAATGAATCTCTATCTTCACTTATGTCAATGAGAAAATTTGTCTAAGGTACAAACAGTGCATATTTGCCTAAGATAGTGTATCCGTATTTTGGTCTACATTCCTTCGCATTGCAAGATCTGGTCTTGTGGTTGTGGAGTTAAGATTTTCAATCATCAAGGATGCTATATCCAGGGTTTTATGTCATGACATTGTCTATGGAAAAGTTATAATTGATTGTTCCCCAAATTGCACAAAGGCAGAGTAAAGGTTCACAAAATATCACCATAATTCTCTACATTCCTCCAGATTGATAGATATGATTGTGTGGTTTTGACGACATGATAAATAAGGTCCAAGGTATGTTCCATGCGAGTTTTAGATGATTTGATGTACTACAATACAATATCCAATGTGTTGTGCTACAATGAGTCCAAGATGCTCTGTTTCTATAAGTATATTGTGTTTTCTCTACTTGCGCTAGCACATAACGATCAAATACTTTAAGAGAAGGTTACATGGATATTGTGCAAGATCTACATTGCTCTTATCTTGATCTGCATGGTGTTCTTGGTCTCTCCCCAATGACACAAAGGTGTATGGTTGACAATTTTGGTGATGTTGTTAGGCCAAAAGTCTTGTTTCTTCACTTGCGGTGTGATTTTGATCATTTTGATTTGCTTTGGTGCATGTATTAGATTTTTTTTGGGCCCAGATGAGTCTAGGGTTGATCCACAACTCATTATATTCCATAATTTATCTGTTTGAGGTCGACCAGTAATATGATATATGCTTTTTATAAAAAGCTACCTTGGAGTTGACCTAATCAGTGTTTTGAGTTGATGTAGAGTATATATATAGAAGACCAAATCTCTTGTGATGTGTGTTGATTGAGTCAAATAGAGAACTATACAAAATTGAGGACTATAATATCCGCATATGTTAGATGCATTGTAATAGCAATTCAAGTTCATATTTTCCATTCATTGTAATAACATATTGGACATAGGGAGAAGTGATCTTCCTTTGGCATTACCATGAAAAATTTCTTCCGGGAGTAGTTGCTTCTTGGGGTTGCAGCCCTAAACAAATGTAGTAATACTTGCTCATATATTGTGAGATAACTCTCACCATGGTTTTTCCCTCATTGGGTTTTTCTATGTACAAATCTGATGTCCTTGTTTGGAATGATGTGGTGCATGTTTTTCTTGCAAATGGAATTGTTTGAGTTCAAGTAATTAAGAATTCACCCCCCACCCCCCCTCCTTAGTAATCTAGTGGGTTCAATGTCCACGTCATAACGGAAAATATAAAAAAATCTAGGACAGTTGGGTCCATAGTGGAGACCACATATGACCACATTTTTTGGGCACCATGCGTAGTCCACTCAATTTAATCATGCAAAAGATTGGCATACAAATTGAATGGGTCAAAAAAAATTATGCGAAGGCCGAGGAGATTCAAATGTTTGTGAGTTGTGACTAATAATCACATGTCACAAGCCATATTTAGGACCTTCTCCTATCTGGAGACGTTGAAGGTAATTTAAATTTTATTTTTAAAATTTTTTAGTTTTAATTTTTTCATAGTTGATATGTCATTGTATTTTTTATGCCATGTTAGGTTTCTAAAACACGATTTTCATCCAACACAATCGTCTTAAGATGACTTGTGAAGGCGCAAAAAGCTTTGAGTTCTATGATCATCAACACCTTGTGGAGTGTATTGAGGCAATCAAACACACAAAGAGCCCAAACAATAAAAGCATGGATCCTTGATGATGAGTGGTGGGATTGTGCAGTTTTGATTTTCACCAAGCCCATCATGAGCATAATTAGGTATGTTGATACTAATTGCCCATGTTTGGGAACAATTTATGATGGCATGGACACCATGATGGAAAACATAAGAACAATAATAGAGGCCAAGGAACATAACCCAACAAATGCATTTTTCAAAGTTATGGAATGAATTATTTTTTATTGTTGGAACAAGATGACCACCCCCTTATATCTCTTAGGATTTGCTTTGTCGCCAAGATTTCAGAGCCAAGAGATACTTGCATTGCCAAGGAGGGTAGCACCATATAGAGATGTGGAGGTTGTTAGTGGCTACAAGGATGCATCTAAAAATATATATGATGATGATACTTGAAATATTGTCTTGACCGAGCTTGGCCAATTTGCATCTTCCAAATATCACGATACTACCACTCTTCATGACAAATATAAGATTTATGCTGATGAATGTTGGTATGTACATGGTTAAGGCTCCATTTTCTTGCAGCCTCTTGCAATTAAAATTCTCTCCCAAGTATGTATCTTTAATTTATTTAATCATTTTTCATTTGATCATGATGCTATCATATTAAAATATTTTTATTTTATAATTTATCTTTTAACTTATTAAGTTTTGATTATTGAACAGTGAATTATAAAATTCAACACTAAATGTTGTATGCAAACTCAACTGGTTGCAAGTTCTACTTCAGCTGAGGGGAATTGGAGTACATACCCCTTCATCTACTTGGTCAAAAAGTAGAGGATTTGGTCTACATACACTCAAAGCTTTGCCTATTGTCACATAAGCAACTAGAATACAATGAGGGTGTGACAAGGAATTAGGATCTAGCCCCTAAGTGTGCTAATTTAGATGCCACAATTGCACAACTTGCCCAAGTCTCTATAGATCAACATGAAGCAGCTCTTGCACATCACATAGACATAGATAGTTGGCAATCGAATGGATTGTGGTTCAAATAAAGTTGAACAAAATGTTGACCTTGATGCCTCTAATAAAGATGAATAAGACATTGGATATCAAATATGGCTGGTGATCTGAATTTTCATTGTGTAATGACATTTTGAGAATTGAATATTATATTTTGTGCAAATTATGAATATGATATATGAGGTATTTTATTTATAATTTTATTGGTAATTATAGATTTATGAGTACCACTCTTCTTTTTATATTTATAACTTTTATGTTTGAACATGTATATATAAATTTATAGTGTGTGTGTGTGTGCGTACGGACGAACCCATACCCATAAGTGTACCCAAGGAAACAAATTTGTTGTACCTGCAAACCTGAACATCGTACCCATACCCGAATCTGAACGTAAATTGGCAACGTAGGTTTTCCCTTTGTAATGTGATCAAGGCACATCATCTAATTAGTTGTTAGCTAGGTCCTAGATTCAAATTCAGCTGCAAACTCACATACAATGCCTGACTGTGAACCTACAACATTGTGAAAATTTGGACAATATAGCATAAACTTGCAAAAATGGGCTGTGAGCCTTCAAAAGTTACTTTATTTGATTTCTAGAAAAAAAAAATATAAACATTTACATGAATATGAAGGTCATCACATCCTCTGGAATTCCAAATGAATAGTTGGATGGGGACAAATTACAAAACTGAATTTATTAAAAAACTTAGTATCTTTTACTATCTCAACTTGATGGGGTCATAACTACTATTCCGGTGGTTGAAAATTGAAATCGATATCGTCAAAAAGAGCTCAAAGAGATCTAGATTCAGTCCCCTTAGAACCTTACCTATGGAAATGGTTCTAAAGGACCAATGACAATCTGGACCCCACATTCCACTCCAAAGATCTTCCTAAAATGCAATATTTTGAGATGTAAAATTACCAAAAAATTAGATTTTTGATATTTTACATTTGTGGCTGTGCAAAGGCCTCTTGGCTGCTCTGGATCAGTCCCATTGACACATGTTCACATATTAAGTTTAATTATAGGTCTAGGAATCTTTCTAAAGTCACTAATGCACATGTGATTATATCTTATCTCTAGATGTCTCATGACATAGGATTGAGACATTGTCACAACCTTGTCTTGCCCTATCTCTAAATCTTTCCTATTTAAGGAGGGCATCACATACATTATGTAAGTACTATAATTGATCCAGTATCGATCATTATACATTATTGCACCATAGTTAAGCAATCTGCCCTCTTGCTTTGTTCTCTTGTGGAAGGCTATCTTTGGTTTTGCAGGTGATCCTAGGGTATTAGAGCTCACTATAAGCTCTTATAGTTATGAAAGAATTATTTATGAGAATTTTTTAAACCGGAAAAAAAAGCAACCTTTATGCCAAAGTATGACACGGTTGCAAAATTATAACATGTGCAAGTGTGAGGGGTATGTTCTAGAACCAACATTTGTATATAATATTTATGTCAAATATATAAACTAGAATCCAAAGCTTGTTGAAATTGATATAGATTTCAGATGATATGCCTGAAAAAGACTCCCAAAAAGCAGAAAAATGAAAAAATGGGGATGACAAATACCTTCTTCTAGCCACAGATTAATAACAACAGAATAGGCAGCCTGATATTGATGCCAGTTTTAAGAATGAAATTATGTAGAGCTGTTGTAGTCCTACAATATTCCTGAATAAAAAAGATGGTCATTTCATTAAATTTAATAAAAAGATTGCCAAAGGTCATTGGCACCTACTAATCACCCTAGATATGGCAAACCAATAGCCTATATTCAGTGTGATTCATCCTAGTCCAAACAACAGATGATGAACTGAAAATGTTGAAATACTAATAAAAGAAATATTTAAATTGAAAGAATTACCAAAGAAGATCTCAAAATGGAATCCAATATTCACTTCACAATTCTGGAAAGAATTGCTTGAAGATTTAGAGATAGCTAAAATTACAGCACTGATATCAGACAGAAACAAAATTGCGGAGCAAGAAAATCAGGCAAGCAGTAAAATATTGTTGTTGATGTATATACTCAAACAACCCACAAAGTGTATCGAATAGCTGCACCTAGCTGAAACTTTCTTTTAAAAGTGGATACAGAATACCCATTTCAATGCAGTCATTCAAGAAACCATATCTAAGAGGTCCAATATACCCTTATATTTGGGATATTTCAGATGATAGAGCTCATTTTGGATACAATATACTGAAGTATATGGAATGTCAAGTTGCCAGAATTCTACAATAACTGTAAATTTATGAGATAAATTGTTGATCAAACTTGTACAAAGTAGAACAAGAATCCTGAGGTGAGCAGATAATTATTCTACAAAGACTGGAGAAGAGTTCAAAGAATTTTGATAAAGCAGCTATGACAGCATTGAAAAATTGCAGACCCTTTTAGATCTTGGACAGAATGAGTCCAATTGCACACTGATTAGCTTTATGTAAACATCTTAGTAGAATCCATTTGTGCTTATGTATGTTTATTAAAGAAAGATAAAAATGGGCCGTTCACATACTCTCTTTGTCCTCTGCATAGGTGGGATGGGAAGAGAAAATTTATCCATAAAATGAAGATATCTGGAGGTCAGAAATATAAATAAGGAAGCACTTTTCTTTTTTTAGGCCAGTGCTTCCTTGACTCATGAGTAGTTGAGTATAAAATTATTATATTATGATTGGATGAACAGACACCCAAGATGGCACCAATCACTTATGTTTTCTAGATTCGCGATACAGGGAAATGTCTACCATGCTATGTTGAGGAGAAGAGATTAGGGCTTGTAAGACATTGAGAAATGATACTTGTAACAATCTGAGTACTAGAAAAGCAACACTCAAGAGCTAATCCAGGAGTTCATTCGTTAATTGAACTAACATGCCAATGGGAATTCATCCATAGTTTGAGCAAATGAAAAACCAATTATTCAATATAAGGAGTGACACCACAGATCGTATCAGAGAACTAAGTATTGGACCAATGCAGTACTTCACTAACTGTTGAAGTTATCTAAGATACCATCCCTATTTTTAACATAAATTTTCAAGACATAAGGATAAAGATATGAAGTGTTCATAGTTTCAACATATCTAGCATTGCCTAAGAAGACTCCTATTATTTCACACATAAGCCAATAGCAAACGAAAAATTATTCTGATAGGCAATGTCAATAGCAAAACCTATGACATTGAGGAAGATGATGTCATTTTAAGAGTCATATCCAAAAACAATTTTAAATATTTTTAATAGACTTCTAAAAATCAAAATTTAATCCTTGATGTCCAAGGGATTGAGCTTAAGTGGTTAAAGTATCAAGTTCTCAATGTGGAGAACCAAGTTCAACTCCCAATGGGACATCTAATATGGAATTCTAATTTGTGACTCTTGGTCTTCCATAGTTGGTTTCTAAATGTGTCCGAAGATTCTCAGAACTGACATTTTTAAGTCAGCTCCTGCAAGGATCCATTTCTTTTTGTTTTTGTGTTCCCTATTTTTGGTTTTTATCCATTGCCATCTCTTTCCTGAGGGAATAGTCTTATTTTTGGTGTGTTTTTGTTGTTAGTGGGTTGGTGGTAGTCTTGTGGCTAGGATGTGGGAGCTACAGAAGGAACTACTGAATATTATAATAATGTTGTTTCTCTATAGTTGTTTTGTATTGCTAAATGAAGAGATTATTAAAATAATAATGCAATGTTTCTAATGGTCATCTATAGTGAGTTTAATTTTATTAGTTAGTTTCTATTTTCGTATTCGATTAACAATTGTTTTGTTTAGAAACATCGTCCTGTACTTTTCTATTTAAGGAGACTTCATCTTCATTGTTTAATATCAAAATATCAAGATTCAAACTATCAAGTTTTATAACATGGTATCAAAGCAAGAGTTGGTCTGGGTCTAACTCCCTCACGAGGCCCAGGGTTATGTGGGTTTCATGTACTTGCATGCGGTGTTTCCTTCGCAAAGTGTTTTCTTGTTTTACTGCGTGATGAAATTTGACCATTTTCTAGGGTATTTTACCACACGAAGTCTGGTGTTTTGCTGCGTGAAAGTTTCTATGATGGGTTTTCCATAGATTTTTTGTCCCTTGAAAATAATTATGGTGGGTTTATAATTGTCCCTTAAAAATTTATTCTAGTTTTCTAATTTTTGTCCTTAAAAAAATTAGTGGATAGAATTTTAATAAATTTTTCTCCATAAAATAATTCTGGTGGGTTTTCTCAACGTTTACTTTAAAAAATTCTAGGAGGGTTTTATAGTTTTTGTCCATAAAAATTTATTGTGGGTTTTGTGCAATTTTTTGCCTCAAAAATCATTTTGTACAGGGGTTTTAACATTTTTCCTCAAAAATGAAGTTTTGTATTATGACATATGTCTCAGATTTTGTCTTGGGTTTTGATTAATGTTTTCCTTAAAAATGGTGTTTGGTTTTTTGGGTTTTATCCTCAAAAATCGTTTATGGGTTTTGCATGATTTTGCCCCAAAAATTATGCATTCTTGTTTGGAGGGTTTTCTAATTCTTTCCACAAACAATTATGTCAGGTGTTCCTATTTTAGGGGTTTTACCTTTTTTTCAAAAAAAATGATGCTTTGTAAACTTTAGTTTCAGGGTTTGGCAATTTTTTCTACAATAATTGTGGTTTCTTGCAGTTTGTTTTGGGTCGCAACTAGAGTTGTTGGGGCGAACATCTGCAAATGTTTTTTGCAATTTTTGACAAAATTGAATCTGGAGGGTTTTTTTGTTTTTTCTACAAAATAGTGGTTTCAAGATTCAACAGTCGATCTCAAAGGGATAGCTTTGTTACCCAACATCAAGTTGGATGACTTCTGGTACTCTTGGTCATTTCCAAAAGTTTTGTAGATTTAGGGAGGGTTTCAACAGCAGGCTCATGTCGCAGAGTGTTTTGATGAGAAGGGGGCAGTCTTCTATGCATCCATGACCAAAGATGTATAGATTGTCTTTTGTAGGGTAGTTAGTACAATGACCATTAAGGGAGGGTATTAAAATGATAATCTAATGTTTCTAATGGTCATCTTTATTGAGTTTAATTTTATTAGTTAGTTTCTATTTACATATTCAGTTAACGATTCTTTCATTTAGAAACATCGTCTTGTACTTTTTTATTTAAGAAGACTTTATCTCCATCGTTTAATATCGAAATATCAAATTATCAAGTTTTATAACAAAGAAGGGTTATACAAACAAATTTCTTAGTTTTGTAGGACTGTTTGCTCAATTTTCTTTTTGTTCTTTGCAATTCAGTTAGATTTGTTTGTAGAGTGGAGGATCTGCATTAGTTTTTAGTAGTAGAGAAATTCACAATGGGCCAAAGGAAAGTTCACGTCAATTGCGGGAGAAGGGAGGGGAAGAATATAGGCCCTAGAAGGAACACTGGTGAAGTGCTTAGAGGATTGGAGACCCTTGAGGCAAGATTAAAATTGGATAAGTTTGAAGAAGAACCAAAGAACTTGGAGAATGTTGCAAGGATATCAAATCCTATAGAGAGGCTTATTGAAGCTTTGTCAAAACAAAGTTCCAAAGTAAGAGTGGGTATTCCTGATTTTAAAGGTGAGCTTGACCTTGACATTCTTCTAGATTGGGTCTTGGATTTAGAGAAACACTTTGAATAAGAGACATGGATGAAGATGACCCAAAAAAGTAAACATTGTTGCTTCCAAGTTGAATTCACATGCAGCCCTATGGTGGGAAAATGTGCAGATTTCAAGGAAGAGACAAGGAAAAGAAAAATCTATGACGTTGAAACATTTCAAAGCTTTTTTCTTGGCCTCAAATCAACAACAAAAGTTGTTTAAGGAATATAAGAATTTAAAACAAAGAGATCATTTGGTGCAAACTTATACAGAATAGTTTTTGATGTTTCAAATTTAGGCAGACATACAAGAAAGTGAAAAGAAAGCAGCAACTCAGTATGTGAATGGCCTAAAGTTCCAACTGTAGGAATAGATTGCATTAGTGAAAATGCTTACGGCAGATGAAGCTTATATTATGCTATAAGGGAAAAAGAGAAATTGAATCAAAAAGGCAAATTGGTAAGTAATCGAGGAAGAGGAAGCTCCTTCAGACCTGTCGAAGATAGAGAACCAAAGGTTATGTGAAGCCAAAATTCTACAATAGGGGAGGCTTTAGTGGTAGAGGGAAAGGACAAACATTATGGAGAAGGGCATCCTCTAAACTATTTTATTTGTAATGAGTCTCATAAACCTATTCATTTCCCTCAAAACCCCGAAAGGGCAATGGTGGCTCAAGATGAAGGACCTTTGATCAAAGAAGCCGAGGTCGAGTTTGGAGAGAACCTTACGCTAAGAAGAAACTTAATATCTGGAGACAAAGGAAACCCTGAAATCAACTAGAGGAGGAAGTGTCGTCTGAACAAAGTGCAAATGCAAGGAAAAGGTGTGAAGCAATCATAGATTGTGGATCTACTGACAATATGGAGAGCCTAGAAATGGTTGACAAATTACAACTTTCTTGCACTCCTAAATCTAATAGCTATAAGATTTCTTGTCTAAAAAAGGATCATAGTGTGCATATGGATAATTTTTGTCATGTTGCATTCAAAGTTAGTACTTATATAGATAAAATTCTATATGACGTATAAAATGCATGCCATCTATTGTTGGGTAGACCTTAACAATATGACAGAAAAGTAATGCATCAGGGTAGAGAGAATAATTACAAAATTGAGCATTAAGGTAAGAAAACACTATTGAAACCATGGAAAACAAAATAAGCAATGGAAATGTTAGCCCGATCACTTGTATCCATGAGCTATAAATATTTTTGCAAAGAAAGTAGGGAAGCAAATCGCTATTTACTATTCCCAAGAGAAGCAAGTGAGACTAGTAAGATCCAACCTCCACCATAGGTGCAAAAATTGATGAAAGAATATTCTAATATCACTCTATCATTGTTTCTAGCCGGTTTTCCTCCATCGATGGGTATTACCTATAAAATTGGCTTGGTGTTGAGATAGAAGCTCCCCAATCAAGAGGCATATTTATAATCTCCAAAAGAAAATAAAGAGATGAGAAGATAGGTTTGTGAATTGTTAGGAAAGGGATTCATAAGAGAGAGCATGAACCCTTTTGCCACGCCAACTTTACTCTCATCCAAAAAAGAAAACAAATGGAGAATGTGTGTTGATTCTAGAGCCATCGATAAGATCGTAGTAAAATGTTGTTATCCTCTTCCCGGGATGGATGATATTCTAGACTATTTGGTAGGTGCCAAAATTTCATAAAGGTAGATTTAAGAAGTGGATATCATCAAATTTGAATCCATTTAGGTGATTTAGGTGAAGAATGGAAAACAACATTCAAAACTAGAGATGTTTTATATGAATGGTTAGTGATGCCTTTAGGAATGTTTAATGCCCTTGCTACTTTCATGTGCATGATTAACCAAGTATTTAGACCCTACATCAGGAGATTTGTTATTATTGTTTTGATGATATTTTGATTCTCAACAAGAGCATGGAAGAAAATTTGGACCTATAACTTATTTTTGACACACTTTGAAGGGAAAGATTGCTTGTAAATCTTGAAAATTGTGAGTTTTGTAGAGACAAGTTAGTTTTCCTTGGAAATATGATTTCTGCAAAAGGAGTAAACATGGATCCGGAAAATATTAATGCTATACTTGAATTGACTATCCCTCAAAAACAATACAGAAATAAGAGGCTCTCATGAATAAGTAAACTTCTATAAAACAATCATTATAAATTTTAGCCAGATAAGTGCTCATATGACTGATTGCATCAAAGGGAAGTCCTTTTCTTGGACTCAAGCAGCACAAAAGAGTTTTGAGCAACTTAAAAGGAAGGCGAGAGAAGCCTTAACTCTTGAATTACCAGTTTTTGAGAAGAATTTAACTATTGAGTGTGATGCTTTTGTGGTAGCCATTGGTGGTGTTTTAAGTCAATAAAGTAAGATAATTGCCTATTTTAGTGAAAAGCTAACGGATGCTAAGAAGAGGTACGGTACTTACGATAAAGAGTTGTATGCTACTGTTGAAACTCTAAAACAATGGACACACTATCTGTTACATAAAGAATTCATCTTGTTGACTAATAATCAAGCATTGAAAAATATCAAATCTCAGGCCCAATTATTACATAAGCATGCCAAATGGGTTTCTTTTTAGCAAAAATATGCATTTGTTTTACATGAGAATTGAAAAACTAATGTGGTGGTTGATACTTTAAGTAGGAGGCGCCATGAAGAATGAGTATGCAACTGATTCTTATTTCAGCAAGGTTATTGCTGCTCTCAACAGTCTTGCTGTTACAAAGAGTGAATACTCTAAAGACTAATCATTTAAATCCTTTAATCTTAGTTACCGATTCAGGTGCGGATGCGAGATGCGGGTGCGCGGATGAGTGAAATTTTTTTTTGGGGGGATGCGGATGCGTTTGGATGTGTGTGTGTGTATATATATATATATATTGTGTAAATATTATATTTAATGAATTCTCATACATTTGAAATATATTGTAACATTAATAAAATGTATATTATAATATATATAAAATAATTAAATATAAATATAAATAACAACATACTAAATAAAATAATTAAATATTAATATAAATAATTAAATAATAATATATATCAAATAATTAACTAATAATATATATCAAATAATTAAATATAAATAATTAAATAATAATATATATGAGCAGCGAGGAATATGATTATTACCTTATTCCATATCAAAGCAATATCTCTGTCTATCGAAGCAATATGCACAGCTGTAATATCTCCACAGGCATAAGGTAATATTTTAACCTGATTCACAGTTGTGCATAAGGTAACAGCATATTTTAATTTTTTTTGAGTAGCCGCGCATCCACAGGCATCCACCCCGCATCCGCTCCAGCTTCCGCATCGGCCCGCATCCGCTCCCGCATCCAGCCTCCAGGAGCCCGCATCGGTAACTAGGCCTTTAATCAATGGATGATGATTAGATAAATGAATTCCTTAAAACCAAACATTGCTTCGCCAAATGAAACAACTACACAAAGATGATGCAATCTAGAAAGGGAATGCAAAGGATTTTCATATTGTAATCATTCATCCGAATACCCAATACTAGCGCAATCCAAATGAACATCCACAATCAAACTTAGTATTTAATCAAGTCCAGACTAACCTTACAGTGTGACTTGCAATAACAAGCAACAAAAGGTATGCACATGGAATTCATCATTCATCTTCACATTTCTCCATTTCAGTCAATGAACTTTAACTAAACTATGAGAAGTAGAAACCATGCAAAATGTTGAAATAAGACATAGAAATTCACTATATGTTCAATGAAAATCATGTCTTTATTACAAACATCTCCCTGGAAACAATTTCTAACCTCCTCTTACTGCCCCTAATCTAATCTACAACTTCCTAACTCCTTACAAATGAGAAGGTCAAGCTTTATATAGACTTGTCAATTACAATGAAGGGCCCAGATTGATTTGCAATCAACAAACAAGATAATTCCAAGAAAACCCTAATTATGGTTGGTTACAATAACCGTGTTGTGACCTTTTCACACCATCACTCCATTGCAAATGGGGACCCCCTCTTTTTGCTTGGCAGTAGGAGAAGGTGGTTTAGTTAGCCTTAGTTTAGTGGCTGTGTTGTAATCTCCAAGCTAGTGAGATAAGTTTGAGCAACTTTAGGTGAAGGCATGCCTGCTTGAAAGCCAAGTCCTGGGAATGATCGAGTTAGAAAGGAGTGAAATCATTAGTAAGACTTCAGCACTTAGGCCAAAGTTTAAAGGCTTAGAATCTGATATGATAGTGGCGAGGTGATTTCAAGTCCTCATTGGTGGGAGAAAATGAAAGCAAGGATAGATGCAACCACTTGGAGAAGAAAGTTAAAATCGATTTAAGGATGAAGTGAAAACAAGATGCAATGATGGAGTGAATCTAAGTATGGAAAGCATGAAATTTTAAAATCTTTTGGATCAGATCTAAGCATGAGCAAAAGGAAAATCATGAGGAAAGTTAAATTTGTGAAGGAATAGGCACGAAATTGCAAGGAAAAACAAGCATTGTAGTATGAAGGGACTAGGATCCTAGACATGGAGTGGTCGGAATCCGACCACCTCATGTCCAAGCTTGGACATGGGCAGGTTGGAATCTGACCACCTCATGAGCACACTTGTGGACGACAACCCCCAAATTTCTGCCCTTAAAACTTGGGCAAATATCAACTCCATGGGCATTGTGGCATTGAAAGATAGAGGTTTCAAAGTGAAAATTAGGATTATTTCCCCAAATGAAGCCTGATTTGAGTATGAAAACATGAAGATCAGATCTATGATAGAGAAAAATTCATGTCAAGCCTCAAAGGTTAGAGATGAAACATTTGCAATTTGATCAAGAAGAAGAGTTTGAAATGAAATTAAAGTTGAAAATGAAGAAGGAAAAGTTAAAGTGAAAGTCGTTTTGGACAAAGAATGCAAATCCATGTGAAAAGCGACTTGAGGTCTAGACATGGAGGGGTCAGACTCCGACCTCCTCATGTCCAAGGCTGGACATGGAGGGGTTGGAATCCAACCTCCTCATGTCCACGTGTGAACAAAGGCCCTAAGATTTCCACCAGCCTTTAGAATGCAATTCAAACTTGAAACTAAACAGCCCACCCTTCCCCCCCCACCCCCCACTCAAACACAATATTTTCTAATAGATGCAAGTTGAAATAGTTTAAAATTGGGCTAAAGATAGAAATTTTCAAGTTAATTTCAACTATTTAGAATTTGAGTGTGAAAATGCAAAGTTTATAACGAATTCCATATTTATTTCATGGACTTAATGCAATTATTCCTTTGTTTTGTAGGGTAGTGTTGTAACCTTTTCACACATCGCCCCATTGCAAATGAGGATCCCCTCTTTTTTTTGTTGGTCTTGTCTTTTTGGCTTTTGTTCTTGGTAGTTTTTGGCTCAGTCCCCTAAGGTTCCCCGTGTTTCGAATGAGAATTGGTAAAATTTGGCCAAGTCTAGAAAAGTGTTATCCATCTGAATCCTAGAATGGAAACTGTGTGTTTGTCTGTGAATTAGGTTAAGTGTGAAAGAGAATTGATCTTTCAAAAAAGAGTGTCAGTGAAATTTTGAACGTCTTGACATACTTGCTATAATTGGAAATTTCTATTTTTAGTAAGCTTCACTGCGTCCCGGAATGGCCTTATTTTGAGTTTGGAAGTACTTACTATATTTAGTAGTGTCTATTTTAAGTAAGTCTATTTTTAGTAAATTTCACTGCTTCCTGGATTGGCCTTATTTTGACTTTGGAGCAACTTACTATTTTTAGAAAGTCTATTTTTGGCAGGTCTTTTTTGGCAACAAGTGAGCTATGGCTGATAAAGAGACAAAAGGGTGTCCAATTCTATATCCAGAAGAATGAGCAAGCAAGGATATCAATAAGAAAATGGTTGTCTAGAAACACCAGTGAAATATCCAAAAGTGGAAAGGCATGAAAAACATCAGAAAAATGGTTAAGTTTGAAGAACATCTTTCAAAAAAAATATAGAGAAAAGAAAAAGAAATGAAATTCCACTAAGTCTAGAAATTTCCTTGAGTTGAAGAAATTCCTCCAGGAGGCTCTAAATGCGTAGAAGGCGAATTCCACTAAGTCAAGGAATTTCCTTGAATTGCAAAAAACAACTCCTCCATGGAAGAAAAAATGGCTAAGTCTTGGAAAATTTCTCCTTCATGGAAGAAACAATGGCTAAGTCTTGGAAAATTCCTCGTTCATGGAAAAAACAATGGCTAAGTGTTGGAAAATTTCTCCTTCATGGAAAAAAAAATAGTGAAGTGTTGGAAAATTTCTCCTCCATGGAAGAAATTGCAAGGAAAGATGAAAAAATGGCTAAGTTTTGGAAAATTTCTCCTTCATGGAAGAAAAAATAGCTTAGTGTTGGAAAATTTTCCCTTCATGGAAGAAAAAATGGCAAAGTCTTGGAAAATTTCTCCTTTATGGAAGAAAAAATGGTCAAGTGTTGGAAAATTTCTCCTTCATGGAAGAGAAAATGGCTAAGTGTCGGAAAATTTCTCCATGGAAGAAATTGCAAGGAAAGATGAAAAAATGGCTAAGTGTTGGAAAATTTCTTCTCCATGGAAGAAATTGCAAAGAAAGATGAAAAAATGGCCATGTGTTGGAAAATTTCTTCTCCATGGAAGAAATTGAAAGGAAAGATGAAAAATGGCTAAGTGTTGGGAAATTTTAAATTTCTCCTCCATGGAAGAAATTGCAAGGAATAGATAAAATTTGGCTAAGTATGAAAATTCCCTCTATAGGTCTCAAATTTCACCCTTTTCAAGTGTGTGCCCATGGGTTGAGAAATGTTGATGAAGACAAACGACAAAAAGGGAATTCTTGGAAAATAAAAGAAAAAGCGGGACAAAGTGAATCTAAAGCATGAGAAGAGGAAGGCGTGAAGTTTTGAAGAGAGAGAAAGAGAGTTTTTGGAGAGAAAAAATGTCTTTCTAAAGAGATGAATTTGCAAAGAGTTTGAAGAATCAGAGAAAGAGGAGGAAGAATTTCAATCCCGCATGATCAAGGACGACATTCAAGTTCTAGAACTCCAGTTACAGTGTTGAAGACATCCAAGTTTCAAGCGACCCAGTTCAAGGCATTCAAGGTTCAAGACTTTAAAAGATCAAAGTTCAATCCAGAAATCCAAGAGCATGGCAAAGGGAAGTTCTATGTGAAGAAACTCTAGAATGACATAATCATCAATGAAGGATTCCAATCCATAAATTTCCAAGCAAGTACATATAGTTTCAAAAGGAGTATTCAAAGTTGGATGTGGGTTACGAAATGATGCAATTAGAAAAGACCCGAGCCTACATGACACCCAGCATGCTGACATGGTGCCCAGTCATCTTGACCAGCTAGTCAAAGGTCCCCAAACCAAAGTTCATTGCATTTAAGTAACAGAATCAAGCACAGGCTATCCCCGACAAAGGAGCATTTAATGCATAGTGGACATTCATTTCGCCACACTCTCCTACTGGATGAACATGCATAGTGGAGATTTATTACCCCACGAAGGAAGTGGTTTTCTCTTCATTGGTCCGTGTGGACCCGTGCATTAATTATAGATTCTCTTTCTTTGCCCTAACCCTAATTAGGGCCGAGGTGGCACAATCTAGGCCATCGGTCTTGTTTCAATCCGAGCCATTCATTGTAATCGGAGACCTATATAAAGGCCTCATTTCTCATTTGTAAAGGAGTGAATCTTGAGATTGTTGCTATGAGCTACCAAGATAATAGATTTTTCATTGTTCGTTTCATGGTGATTACTTGATGCATTTATGTGCGCTTACATGGTTTCATTGTTCCCTCACTTAAAATAAATTTTTTAGATAAAGTGCTTTGATTTCAATGGAGAAATATAATGGTGTCTGATGAATTTCCCTAGCTCATACTTTTGGTAGTTTGCTGATTGTAAACTGTCGTGTAAAGTTAGCCTGAGCCCCCCTTTATATGGATGTTTAACTTCCATTACTATATTCATTGTTCAAAATGTTGGGGAATGTGTGATATGAAAATTCTTTGCATAACCCTGAGAAGATTGCACTAGCTCTTGCGGAGTTGTAGTTGATCTTGGCGAAGCAGAGCTTGGTTATTGGAAGTTTTCCCACTAGAGAACTATCTATTGATATCATTGCCCTTAGGAGTAGATTTAGATCCTTCTAACCCTTTCCCCTTTAATTTCAGTTCACTTTAGTTGTGTCATTCGAAGAAGAAGCATCACAAGATTGCAATATCTGATGAAGGAGTTCTAGTCAACATTGTAGAAGAAGTGAAGAACAATTTAAACGTAAGTCCCTTTGTGGTACCAAAATATCACATCAACCATTGAGCTTATCCACAAGTCAAGACCTGACAGTAAAGAACCTTGGAGTCACCTGTATGATCTTTCACAATCTTAGCGTACACAAGATTTTGCTCAAGAGAGGATAAGATACCTTGGTATTTTATTTTGTTGTTGGTGGGTCATAAAATGCACATCAACAAGTAGCTATTGAGGAACAAGGTTCTTGGAGAACAAAAGACTATGGCAAGATCAAGCTCAAGACTTCAAGAAAAAATCTACAATTGGTCAGCCATTCATCAAAGAGGACAAACAAGGTGGTTCGAGGTTGAAAATCAAAACAAAGGTGTAAACCCAAGAGAATAAGACCAAGTTGGAATTCAAAGAGAAAAGAACAAGGAGAATGAACAAATTTACAAGTCTACAAATGAAGGAAAATCATTATAAACTTGAATTTTCTTCTAAAATCCAAGTTCATTTTGAAAGGGTCAACTACATGAAGCACCTACATCACTTCTACAAGATCAAGATCAAGTCAAGATTTCAAGCACAAGGCAATATAAGCAAGTTCAAGAGCATGTCAATGGGAAGATCTTCAAAGCCAAGAGGATGGAGAAAGTTCATGAAGATGAAGCAATT
The DNA here is from genome assembly GCA_018584345.1 of Thuja plicata. Classification (NCBI taxonomy): domain Eukaryota; kingdom Viridiplantae; phylum Streptophyta; class Pinopsida; order Cupressales; family Cupressaceae; genus Thuja; species Thuja plicata. The sequence continues at coordinate 1,164,949 of MU223224.1, read as the reverse complement.
TGGGAATATGGGCCATCATCATCAATCCAAGGCTAGACAAGGTTGAGTATCAAAAGATATTGATTGAAGTGTACAAGATAAGCATGCTAAGGAGGCACCCATTCATCTTCAACCAATCAGAAGACTACAGTTGCACTTGTTCAAGTTCCTCCAATCAAATCATTCCAAGTGTACATGTGGAATCCACCTAATGTCACTACCTAACCAATTTTCTCATTGGTCAATAAAAGCTATAAAATTTTCTCATTGGCCCATAAGTTGGTGCCTTATTGTAATTGGATAAGCATTTAATGCTTATAGTTGTTAGTTACATTAGGGTTTTGTTGGCTTAATCTTGTCCATTGGTTCTAAATCAATCCTGGCCACTCATTGTAATTGAGCTCCCTACATAGGGCAAGGCCTTCTCATTTATAAAGGGAGACTTGTAGAGATTGTTGCTAATATACTGCCAATATTATTCCTTCTTCATTGTTGTTATCATGGTGAATGTTTGTAAATTTTTGGATAGTTGCATAGTTTCTACATTTCTTCACTTAGAGTAAGATTTTGTTTATGTTGATTAGAAGTAGAGGTAGATAAATGGAAGACATTGTTGATTGGTGAGACTTATGTTCATACCTTTTGATACTCGTTGATTGCAAGAAACAGTGTAAGGTTGGTCTGAACTAATTGCAAACATTTAACTTCAATTGGAAATGTTTATTCGGATTGCGTCACATTGAATATTTGAATGATTGTTGACAATATGAAAATCATCCACACACCCTTGGAAGATCGCACCCTTCTTTGCGAAGTTGATTTGGCGAAGCAAGGATTGGTTTAATCTCACCTCACCATCAATATTGTCTTGCATTGTTAGAGCTAGATTAGATTCCTAAACCCTTTATCGTTTTACAATTTTTTTCGCTAGAAGTAGTTGAAGAGCCTACATTGCCAAAACATTTGCATTAGAAAGTTGATAGCTTGTCCATTAAATTAACATAAGTCCCTTTGTGATACCTAGCATATCACATCATACAACTGAGTTAAGTCCACGATTAGAAGGAATGTTGGGGTTGTCTTACTTGATCACACAATCATATACATTGTTTAGCATCTAAGCTTTCTTATTCAAGAGAGGATCAGATATTTGGTGTTTCATCTTGGAACACTATGTGTTTCATCCTGCATGTTGGAGTGGTCACAAAAATCACATCAAAAAACCGCTTACAATCATTTAATGTCATCCAATAGGAAAAATGCATTGCTTTGAAATACATATCCTTTCAAGAATGAACCAATGAGAAAATTCATTTTGGTAAATCATCAAATGCTTTCCACATGTCCACTTGTGGATGAATTTGATTGGATGCACATGGACATGTCAAGTTGGAATCATTCGATTGGTTGGAGATGAGTGGGCCCCACTTCAGCATATATGACTTGTTATCTTTGTTTCAACTCCACTCCTTTATCATCAAAAGGAAGTCTTTGCATCTCTAGCAATCTCTTGATACTCGACATTATTCAACTTTTGATTGATTGTGATGGATCATATTCCCAAATTGCTTCATCTTTGTGAATGTTCTTCATCCTCTTCATTTTGGAAATCTTCTCCTTGAATTGTTCTTGTCTTGATATCTCAACCTTCTTGTGATAATTGGGTTACCTTCTTGTTAATCTTGGATTTCCAAAGGAAATCCAAGATTGATGTGGCTTTCTTCGCTTGTAGAGTTATTTTGCTCCTTGATCTTGAAGTTATGAAGTTCCTCCATCACTCATCTTCCTTGTATGACTTAATCCCTCTCTCACATGATGAAGTCCTCTTCCCGCTCCACTCTGTTGCTTATTGCAATCATACCTGAAAAAGCAAGAGAACACCCTTTTGGATCAAAGTCATGAATAATGAAATGCAAGTAATATTTTGAAGAAGTTAAGAAACAGTTTTTATGATAAGTGATTATTCAAGTATTGGAACATTTGTGGATTCTGATTTTCAACTTGGAAACTATGCTTGAAATCCTTTGTCCAAATCTGAAAATTCTTTTCTGATTATAATGCGCCTTTAATTGTTAAATATTTACATTTGAGTTATCTGATTGATGATTAAAATCACCCTCCTTTGGTCTAATTTTATACTTGAACCATTGGTCTGGGTTTGAATCAGTCTAATTTGAGTTTGAAAATGCTCGACTCTAATCTAGTTTGCTCAAACTAGGGCTTAATTCGACCTTTTAATCACAAATTCGCACCCTGTTATGCAAGGAATTCGCCCTTGTTCCTGATTTTTGCACTTTGGAGTTCTGATTGTATATTTCTTCTTGCAGAATTCTGTACCTTATGTCTGAGTTATCTCCAAATTTGCCCACTAAAAGATCAGACCTGAGAGCTTATGGCTTGAAGAAATGCTTTCTTATCCTTCAAATTCACTTCTCAATAGATCAAATTTGCAAGTCTAATTTTGTTTTTCTCTGTAATAATCAAATTATGTTTGAATTGCTGTCAAAATAACTCCATTTGATGTTCATTTATAGCCTCCATGTGAAGAGATGTGACTCATTTCCAAAGGGGCACGGCCTTGGATTTTACATTTTAAGTTTCCTTATTTGCTAGACAGCAATTTGCTTGTCTTAAGGACTAGGTCAGCCGGCATGTCCTGAAAAGTTGTGTTGTTTGAGAAGGTATAAATACAAGCTTGAGTCCTCCTTTCCAAAATGCAATTCAAACTTGATTTCTTCTGCTTTGATCTGCTCTTCATCTGGGCAGAAATTCGAACCTCCTAAGGATAATGCCTTTAGTCAGAATTTTGATAGTTGTTAGGACAAATGTCAAGATGGCTGAGCAGAAATTTCAAGGGTGTTAGGACTAACTCAATGAAACGTTGAGAGCACTTTTTACCTTGATAAAGATCATTCCCAAATGGAGATAAAAAATTCACTAGCAAGCTGGAAATGTTGAGCACATTTCCAGCTAGGAGCTGGAAATCCTATCTCATGCTTGACCATTCTTCATTTCCACTTCAAATCCATTTCAAGGCTGGGCGGGTTTTAGACCATGAGCTGGAAATAATTGATAACTTACGCAAATTTGTGAATTTAGTAAGGAAATGTTGTGTTTGGTTGACCAATTGATGTTTTGCTTTCGAACTCTTTCCTTTCTTTCTCAATATCAGATAAATTATTGTGACTTCTTTCCCATTTGGGTTGAATTCACCTAGCTGTTTTGTGGATAGTCCCTTGTTTTCACTTGGAATTTTCTATCTTCCCTTCAATGCCTTATTTTACTTCATCATTTCCCAACTCAAATTGCCATTTTATCTTGAAATATTTCTGTTTTTCTATGGGCAGGTTCCAAGTAGGGAGCTGGAAATGCCTATCTCCCTTGGGTGCATTTCCACTAGGGATCTGGAAATGCAATGCCAAGTAGGTCAAAAATTAGCAGGGGAGATGGAAATGCTCCATGACCTAGCCATTTTTGCGATTGATCTTGAAATTAGCTCACTATCCTTGGTCAATTTTTAGAAGTTGAGGTGGAAATGTATCTGAAAGAGGTCAGATTTCCAGCTTAGAGCTGCAAATGAGCAAAATGAAATTGCATTTCCTCATTCGAACTTCATCATTGCACAATTTCTTGAAATTGATTGTCAAAATTTTATCCCACACCTTTATTAACATTGAATTTCTTTCCTCTCTCCAATTGTGATCATTTTTTATCTTTAAGACGCCCTTATCTTTCAAGGTCATAATTGAGAAGAGGAGCTGGAAATGGGGCAAGGAGTAGGTCGGATTTACAGCTTGGAGCTGGAAATGAGCAATGAATAACCCACCTTCTTGTTAAAACTTAAACATACCATTTCAACTCTGAAAAATTGATCATTAAAACCCTTGTTTTCCTCACCTCAAACCTCGAATTCCTTATCTTTCTTCTCAGATTTGGATTAAAACCTGTCATTTTTCCATATCTTCATCAACTTAAATCAAACATTTGACCTGACTTTGCGAATTTCTCTCTCAAAATGTCTTGCTTTCTCAAGGTCAGAATTTCATGAGGAAGCTGTAAATGCTCCTCAAAGAGGTCGGATTTTCACAAGCAAGCTTGAAATTGTAATGTTCCCTCCCTAGAATAGGATTTAATAATTAATATTAAAATAAATTAATGAACAAATAAAATAATAGTATAAAATAATCTATCATTAGTATAATAAGATATTAATAATTGATAATAATAATTTATTAATATATTATTTATTAATATCATAATGAATAACAAAATATGATAATAATATAGTGATATAATAATATATTATTGTTATATATTATATTATTTATTAATATAATAATTAATAATATAATAACATAACATATTATTAATATAAATTTTATATTATTAATATAACATTTCATCATCAATATAATAATAATATAATATACTATTAATTTATAATATAGTCAGCAAAATATAATAATAATCAAAAT
>MU223224.1:1121219-1141422 GCA_018584345.1 Thuja plicata | reverse complement strand
AACTACATTCAATTTCCTATAGATTCTATTCTTACAACTTTTTGATATTAGGTTGATAGCTAGTTCAAATTTTCACGTCAAGTTTACTAACCCTGATTTTCTGATTTTTCATTGCCACTTAAGGACATAGTTTGGCCCCTCATGATCTTGCACATACCCTATCGATAGTCCACATTTGATTTATAATGCTACAACCAAATGTGTGGACAACCAACATAATTTCATGACATGAAGACCCTCAATTAATGTAACATGAAAACTCATCATCACATCAATGACATAGAAACTAAGATAACCAAGAAGATAACTTGTAAATGTTAATATTCAAACACCAAATTGCCTACAGAGCTATTTTGCCAAGAAAATCCATATTCAAGTATCATTTTCAAGGATCCAATCAATCATCTAAGAAATAAAATAAAATATCAAAACTAAATCATACCATCACCTATCAACCACATACATTCATTTCATACCAATGTTCAAATATGCACATGAACATCCATGACATCATAGTCATGATTGTCATTGTACCTATAAGCAGATTTCACTCTGCCAAGACTCCAAATCTCTCATATGTATCAACCACATGTTCTCAAACTAGAACAAAACCTATGTATCTATCACCACCAAAGTTCATGTTGGTTGTATTTCCAGTTTTTGAGTTTACCCTGTAAAATTTTGAAGATGCTTGTCATTCCTATGCCCAGAAGGTCAAAAATTAGGTCTAAAATTGCTTATATGCATCTGTGGGAGTTGTGTTTGCTCGAAACCTAGTTGAAAATACTAGAAACCCTAAACCCTAGAGTCATTTCTAGTCAAAAATGCAAAAAGCCCTAACTTTCTCAATCGGGTTCTATTTTCATGTTACTTTTCATAACTTATGTCTGAGTAATTTGTATGTGCTTATATATTAGTCACCAAGTCTTATAAGAAAGAATGAATATTCCTTCTGATCTGGAGACTTGGAAAAAATCTTCAGTCGTGTAGTCTCCTAATGAAAAGATTATGCTTCAGTTTATCACGAGACTTGGCGCAGACCATTGATCTCAGTATAAATCTGACGGTGGTCACATTGTCTCTTGATGAAATTAGGGTTAGTAATTTTATGTGAAAACTTTGAGTTTGCTCAGTTGTGTTATCTCCTGATGAAACCCATTGTTATAAGTTAATTTAAAGTATTAAATTTTTAGTGTTGTCGCCAAGTCTCGTGATCAAAAGTGAGTTAAGTGAATAAACTGGAGATTACGCGACAACCGTTGATCAGAGATTTAATCTAATGGCAGTCGAGAAGTCTCCTGATTATAGCTATAGTTTAGAAACCATCAAGTGACATGGAGATTTAACAGTCAGTAAGTCTCTGGATAAACCTTGGTTAGATGTCAGATGAAAAATAGTGTTGTCGTGCAGTCGCGTGAAGAAAGATTGGTGAAGTCAAATATCAAGAGATTAAGTGACAACCATTGGATGAAGATAAGATCGGATGGTAGTCATGTGATCACTTGATAAAATTGAAAAGTCAAAAGGTATCTAGAGATTAGGAGACAAGAGGAAAAATTAAGACATGTGTCCATTTGTCACTAAGTCTCATGAAAGATTAGGGTTTGTAATAAAGATCATGAGACTTAGTGACAACTGTCAGATACATAGGGAAAGGAGATCAATGGTAGTCGCATTGTCTCTAGATGAAGATTATAAAGAGGAAATAATCAAGTGATTAAAAGACTAAATTTCTTAGTCGCAAGGTCTCCGGATAAAACATGAGTTAAGGATTTGATTCAGCAACATAGAGAAACAACAGTCGCCAAGTCTCCAAATGTGACCCAAGGTGAAGAACAGTTAAGAAAATGCTTAGTCATCATGTCCCTGTAAGAAGAAAGGTTAAGTTTAAATACTAAGCAACATGGAGATAACCATCGATCAAGAATATGATCCTATGGCAGTCGCTAAGTCTCTTGAAGAAATTGCAGTTAGCAAAAACATTAAGCGACAAGGAGATCACTCAGTCGCTGGGTCGCTAGAAGTTAACCAGAGTTAAATAAAGACTTTTTCTTGGCGCCATCATGGACAGTTGCTGACCAGTAGGATTATAGAGATTTTGACAGATGGAAAAGTAGTCGTAATATGATTTAATGCAGCCAATCAAATCTAATTTCGATCTCTTTTTGAATTTTATAAGATTTTATATGCAAAAATACTCATTAGAAATTGATTACCTGTCAGTTTAAACACCATGGCTAGAACCAGAAATTGATGTCGCAGTGCATGAAACTAATGGCAGAAATGCCTGAATTGTAAGTTTATCAGTTTGAAGAGACATCTACATTGAATTATCAGTTATAAGTTAGCATGTCTGTAATCATTTCATTTTTACCAATGTCCAATTTCTCAGAGCAAAGAGTTTGTAGAGATTTTAGTATTTTCTAAGAAAGAATTGAAATCTCAAGTAGCAAGTAGATAAGAAATGTGATTTTATTATTCAAAATTTGACAGAGAGTGTGATTTGCAGTATTTTCAATGACTAGATAACAGATTACAAAGTATTTGACAACTTGTAGTGAGGGTTTTGAGAAGTTTTGTTCCAATATCAGTGATAAGGGTTGATAATAGAGTAGGAAGGGAAAGTGAGTCAAGCACAGAGTATGGCATCCACCAGTGGGAGAAGTGAAGATGTTTATGATGAGTTAAAAGGAAAAAGAAACTATTCAAACGAGTTCCTCACTTTTATTCTAGGCTCGAGTCAAAATAGTAAGGTTAGTGCTGATGTCCTAATTGATGATATGTCTTATATTAGGGATGAAAAAACCCCGGGTTCATCAGGGTATTCACTTTTTAATTATTTCTTTAACAATAGTGATGAACCCATGCCTATCTCAAACCCTTGGACCTATGGATTAGCTAGGTTAATTGTTCTTGATATCTTTGTAGATGTCAATTTTATTTTAGAATTGGCCAATAGGTATGATACCTTGACCAAAACCATTAAGAGGGATGATGGAAAATCCCTGCTTACCTTGGACTGAAATTCCTTCATGAAGGCCTTTAATGTCTATTACCCAATGACTACTGAGATAAATTTGAAGAGCCTAGAGAATAGGTATACTAGAGAGTCTGGAATTGCTGCCAAGTTGATCAAGGAACATCATGTTCCTAAGAAAATGAAAACCTACATAGCACCCATGCCAGGAGAAACCCCATATTTTTATAAGGACCTGAATTTCTACATCAAGTACATATCATATGCACTATGCAGAGTTCTTGGGAATGATGCAGGAGCAGAGAGGACTACCTTTGATATTTTGATGATGGTGCTAGATACGCAGAGCCTCCATACCACTTCTATTTATGACTACATCCAGTATATCATAGACCAAATGAACCAGGTGTTTATAGATATGCAAACCAAGAAGGATCATCCAAAATTTATACATTACTCAATTCTTCTGCATTTGATCCTGTACTACAATTTCCTAATCATGAATAGTTAGTTTTTACAACCATAGAGGTTTCGTCATGGTCAAGCCAATCTTGTTCAATTCTGGCTCAGAGTGTGGAACTATACCTCCAGAGAGAAGGAGTTTTCTGCTTTTGAAAATTGGATAATCTATCTGTTAGAATATGTAATCTTTCCTTGGTGATATATATTATAAACCAAGGTAGTTTAGTTTATTTATTATGTAAGTAGGAGATTCCTATAGAATCCCTACATGTACACATGTCCTCTTGTCCATGTGTGAGGACATAATATTTATTTGTATTTTCTTTTTTCCCTAGATTCCTCCTTAAGAGGAAATAGCACAAGTGGCACACACATTATGAATGTGGCTCACATGCACATGGCAGTTACACTTCAACTCCTTCTTCCATCTCTACTTAAGAGATGTTTCTCCTCATTTCTCAGTTAGTTCAAGCACTAGTTGTAGCACTTCGTCACTTCAAGTGACTCTTTGTATGAGCTTGGCTCTCTCTCTCTCTCTCTCTCTCTCTCTCTCTCATTCCTAGGAAATTTGCCCATTCATATTTATTCACGGGGTTTTTTTCATGCTTTTCCCCCATTCCAAAATCTTGTCTCCTTGTTGCCTTTTCTTTGGTGAATGCTCCTCGTTTTGTGCAAATTCATAGTAAATCTCCTATCTCTTGCTCATTGAATTAAACACTTCCTGTTTCTCTCTGCATTTCTGTTATTATTTTAACATGGTATCAGAGCAGGTTGGTTTAATCTTCGATTGAGTTTTCAGGTGAAGGAGCTACCATATCTTGGAGCACTCCAATATCGGAGACTCTTGAGAGAGTGTTTGAAAAATTTCAAATTTTTTTTTGGGTTTGGCTGGTTTACCGCCAAACCCGGTTTATCTATTGGATTCATTATTCTATTTTGTGCAGGTTTCACGATCTTGGCTCTATACTTGCATGCTATTTCTCTCTGACCGTCTGCAGGTTTCTTTATTGATCTAACAAATTTATATCTCTGGTTTAAAATTAATCTTTTTGCAGCATATAAATGTTCCTAAACATCTTATCTACAGATTTATTTCATTATCTCTGTGGATTGCAGATTTACCTTGTCTCTGGCTTCTCATATATCTCTGATATTGTTTTCTGTCATATATTGAGTTTACTGTTATAACAATTTCCTAATCATGAACACTTAGTTTTTACAGCCATAGAGGTTTCATCATGGTCAAGCCAATCTTGTCTCTGGCTCAGAGTGTGGAACTATACCTCCAGAGAGAAGGAGTTTTCTGCTTTTGAAAATTGGATAATCTATCCAATTCTTAAGTGCCTGGGTGTTGATAAGACTAGATTTCCTGTCAAGGTAATACAACTGTTGAGGCCATGCCAATATCTTGACAAACGGCCATGAGACCATAATTGGGGAGACTTCTATTATGAGAAGAACTTCACAATAATGAGGGTCTATGGATGCTCCCACCCACCGCACATTTTTCCATTTCATGTACCACCGAGGATAGTTGCGATGGAGTTTATAAGGCCACTAATCTTGATTGATAAGGAGCATCTTGCACCACACTAGAATAGTACATTTACCCCTAGGCAGTTTAGAATCTACTATTTTACTATTGGGAAAGGAGCATTGGACCTGGTAAATGCCTGGATGAATAATTACAAGATGAATGTATCCCTTCACAGATATGTTGATAAAGAGGGTTTCATCCTTGGTGCTAAGAAATTGCTGACACCAGCTATCCTCTACACAAAAGAACATGAAGAGTGCATGGAGGAGGATTTAATTAGAAATATTTTGGAGGATGAGGAGGTGGACAAGAGAGAAATTAAGTTCAATGAACTTATGGACCTGGAGAGGTAGGTAAAAAGAAAAGGAATGAAGTTTGGAGTTTTTTACCCTGATAAGCCTTATTTAAAAAAGGCTAGATGCTATGATTGAAGCTCATACTCTCCTATGTAATCAATTAGAAGATGCATTAGGGCTTCCAGAGAAAGGCCACAAAGAGAATTCAAAGTTAGAATATGATGATAGTGATGAGGGCTATCCTTCACCCATTGCCCATCCAGATTATCAAGCAGTTGCATAAGAGCAGGCAGTTGAGGGAGAGGATATCATTGACTTGACTCAAGTCCCAGAGAAGGAAGTAACAAATGAGCCCCCACCCAAGAGAGAAAAAATAGAAATAGGGGAACCTTATAGGAAGAAGAAGACATATAGAATTGGAGCTCTGATAACTAGAAATAGGCCCTATGATCACCTATTGAGCAAACAAATCAGGGCAGGGAAAAAATTGCAAAAAGATGTAGAAGAAGAGGGAGAGTTACCTCTTAGGAGTTGTACTAATGAAAGGTTGCTGCATCAAGAGGAATTCCTCAAGGATGAAAACTTCATAGAGACAAAGGAATTCAAGGATTTCCTCATTTGGAATAAGCAACAAGTTGGAAAAAAGTTGCAACTGACAGGTGGTGATCCAGTCACCCAAGAGGCTTTACAAACATTGTAGGATTATGATCCTGAATCTGAGGAAATCACACCAGAACAAGAAGGACAACTGGTCAAGGCCAGTGGAGTATTATTGGTAGAAGGCTGGGATTTATATTCTTCTTTCATGATAGACCAAATAAGAAAACAACCTAGTGTAAAATTGTCATTAGAGACTCAGGTTAGAGATATGATCAGAGGGTTTGGATATAACCCTAAGTCCCAAGCACTTGCAATGTGGAGCTTAGCTCCTAAAGATCAGAAGACAACCCTTTTAAATATTTAGGAGAAGATGGAAGGAAATAAGATCATATGGACACTCTAGAATACTGGGGATTTGGAAATATCCCAAGTACTAACTCACTTTGCCCAGCTCAATGAGGCAAAGGCATCCCAAATGTCAAAAAAACTATAGAGGATCACTAGTGATACTAGTGTTATTGTTAAGGACAAGGAGTTAGCATTGATAAACATCAAAGAAAAAGAGAAGCTCATAGATGAGCTTACTAGACAACTACTAGAGGTAAAAAATCCTGCCCTGACTGAACCCAAAGAGGTAGTGGATATTGAGATCCAAACAGAAGATATAGGGGAGATACCTACTGAAACAGAGCTAGAAGTCACATAACACAATCATGTTATTTTGAGAGCTTTGACTTCAATTTTGCAACATAAGATAGACACTATCAAAGACAAAATTGATGTGGTGTATGGAGCCTATAGTAGGTTTTCAGGCCTACAAGCAGAAGTGAATGGTTTTATATTGATTTTGAATCCATACTATTCAACTTGGTCTGGAAGGACAACTCTTTTTGAGAGGTTGGCATTTGTGCAACCACTAAGATCAGATTTGCCAGAGATAGTAACTATGGTTGGCACCAAGATAGAACAAATTGGAGCCACTTTATCCTTTTTAAAGGAAAATCAAATCAGATTGAGACAAGGCTAAAAATGTTCAAAGTAGATTATAGCAGGTTTGTACCTCCTATCAGGACTGAGGATAATCAGATCAAGCCATTAGGGCTATGGGGATCAGAGTTTGATAGTGTGGTTCCCAATAAGGACATTTATATATCTGATCAAGGAGAACTAGATATGGAGAGGTACAACAAACTTCTGGATGAAGCAATAAAAGTAGATTCAGATTGCAATAAATTCATCACAGATGTTAAAAGCATAATAGATGCTAGGTGGGAAAGGCAGAAGGCTCAGCTTGAGAATATTCAGAATTTTGAGTGGCCTAAAGAGGAGGATGTTACAGCATGGGACATCATGAAAAAACCCAAGAAAAAGAAACCTGTCACAGTTGACTTATATGTCATGGATGAAGAGTAAAGGGGACACATAGCACCTATTTTGTGAGCATAGGAAGGTTAGAAATCTTGAAGGGTTTAGTGTAAGTTAGCCTGAATTGACGGTCACTAAATCTTATTACAACTATCATATGCTATCTTGAATATATGTAGACAAAGGTGTCGACATCCACAAGAAGACAAATAAATATCAGATCTTATTCTTTAGTTTTTTCCTCCCACCGCTTGGTGTTTTCTTGTCTTTTGTCTCTTTCTGTATTTTTAGGGTTAGGTATTTCAAACCATCCAAAGCTTGTAGCATCCTTATCTTAAGGATTCCAAGATAGTTTAGGCCTATAAATAGTTCTCTTCTTTCATTTTGTAAAGAGGTTGGAAGAAGGATTGTAAGTTGTAATTGAAAATCAATGAAATATATTACAAGGTAGACTACTAAAATTTGTCTAAGCCTTTGTATTATTTGTCTATCTATATGTATTTGAAGCTTTAAGACATTAATACAAATATTTGCAATCTTTGTTCTGCATCTTTGATTGTCTCTTTTCATTACTATTATTTATCGTGTATGTTTATTTGTAAGGCATCTAGGCATACTGATCACAAGGTGGTTATGCAGTCATTTGTAAGCTCCTTCAAGGAAGGATTAATAATTTCAAGTGACCCCAAAGAGCTTATAAATAGTTTAAGGATTTGATGATATAGTTGTAGAGAGAGGATAATTTGTAAGGCATTTTATCTTTTTTTGCATATATTTTGTTAATCACCTTACAGTGAAGTTATACCAGAAATTGACTCATAGCCCAAGGTTAAGGCACTGGTTTTATAGTTGGCTAAGTGATTGATCATTGTCCAACCAAAATTTTAATATTCAAATCATTCACATTTCAAGCATATACATTCCATTCAAGTAATTGTTATCAAAGGAATACAATTTAGTTTACTGATTCCTTTAAGAGAGAATCAAATTAGGTTATCCTTCCTAGGGTTCATAAGAACTAAAAAAGAAGGATGAGAATCATTATTACCTTACTCATTGTTGTTGTTAAGATATTAGTATGGGTCATTAAGCTTTGTATCAAGGTATTCATGGTATTTTTAATAATTGTTTACATGTTGACCCATTAAAAGACATTTCAACATTCCAGTAAGAAGATAATCCACTTAAAAGATACTGCAAATCAGTAATCATACATAGGCAATACCTGCCTGAGCCAGTGGATCTCAAAAAAGAAGGAGGTGATAATAGGTATCCCCAGATATTATCTAATACCCTCATCAATTAGCCTTTCTTTTGTATGAAATAGGAGTTTGTATTTCAAGTACATTAGTATACTATCACATCAAGGTTGTGCTACAAGAAAAAGAGCTAACAAAATGGTGACTCTGCTGGGGACTAAAGATTTGTAAAGTCTTGATTTAAAGTATTAATAATCTCTAAGTTTCAAAAGATAAATCAAGTTTACAGTTAAAAGTTGCCAAAGTCATTCTAATAGTATTTAGTATTTCCCAGAATTGGGTGGTGACTCTATAAAGTGAGATCTCTGTGATTAGTGAAGTACATTTTCAAACATGAATATTAGGTCTAGAATGAGAAATAATCCAGAAGTTGCATTGGATGGTGGGATTCCCACTACTTCAAAAACTAGGATGTCTTGGAGGCAAACGAAAATCCCATCAAGTATCAATGATTCTCCTCCAAGAAGTGAAGAGAATAGCACTAGAAGGAGAAACAATAACCAGTCTAGTCAAGAAGAGAGTGCCTCAGAATATTTAGAAGCTCAAGCCCCAAGTCTTGGACTAGATACCTATACAGTCACCAACATTTCTAGTGAAAGAGAAGGGAAAAATACAATTAGTTCATATTCTGATGAGCTTGCAGAGGAAGAAAGACTCCTCATGAAACATCTTTCCCTTATTCAATTTATGAAAAGGGAGAAACAACTTAAGAAGAAAAATCACGAGAAGAAAGATGTTGATACGAATAGGAAAAGAACCCTAATACATCAAGCTGTAAGGAATATAGAGAGGTCTCACAGAGACCAAGAGATTCCCAATAACCATCAAAAGTTAGGTTCTCAAGATTTCAAAGATAAAGGGTAGAGTAAAGTTATAGAAACGAAAGTTGAGAAACCTAAAACTCAGAGGAACTTGACAGAGAAAATGTCAAAATTAGACATTGACCTTGAAAAAATTAGAAGAGAAAAGGAAACTATGGCAAAGATGTTAGAAAAATTTGAAGCAGAAGCTGCTACCATTGAAATGAAAAGGAAAATTGACTTTTTTCAGTCAACTACAATTTCTTTTGCTGATACAGAGCACCCTACAACATCAAAATATAAGGCTTCTTCTTTTAAGGACCATAGCAAATTCTTTGCTCCCAAGGAGAATGACAAATTTCAAGGGAGGCCTCTTCCTGCAAAAAGGTATAAGCAATTTTCTTTCTTTGGAGTTCTAGGTTACCCTAATGTGATACCAGAAGATATGGGAGAAAAGATCCCAAAATTTTTAGGTAATAATGTTGTCACCTATGAAGAACACTTGAGAAAATTCTTTGATGTAATAGATGATTTAAATATCAATCATGAAGATGTGCTTATGAAGTTATTTGTGTAATCTCTAGTAGATGATGCTAGGGAATGGTTTAGGAGCTTATCTCATGGTTCTGTAGGAACTATGGATGAACTAATTGATCTTTTCAAGGATCAATATGGTGACAAGACTAATGAAGGTTTTCTACTTAATGAGTTTAATAACATAAGGAAGAACTCAAATGAAGAGATGACAGAGTTCAATACAAAATTTCAGCGAGCTATGCATAAGCTATTCTATAAGATGAAGTTGGATCAAAAGGTATGTTTAGCTACTTATCTTACTACCTTTGATTAAAAAATGGGCTTTGCATTAAGGGATAAAAATCCTAGGACTTTGACAGAAGCCTATAAAATAGCTGTGAACATAGAAATGAATAAAAGGATATCAGGGAAGTTGGGTAAAATAGAGGATCCATGCCTTAATAGAAGCAATCAGAAGGAACCTGAGTACAGAGAGTATAGGGCTCCCCAAAACAATAAGCCATCCTATAATAACAATTACAATCCTCAAAATAGGATGAAAAAATATCCCTATGGTACTCAATTCAAGGATGGTAAGCCAGTTGCTCCACCTAGAAAAGAGAAAACTGACAATAGGACCCCTAATCCTTTACACAAGAATACTGTTCATATGTGCAATGATGATTTCTGGTGTGAGGCCTGTGAGGCACCACACAATCCTGAATTTTGTGGTCTCTTTAGACTCAAAATTAAATGAGGAACACGATAAGGATGAAGATGATACATGTGATTATAGTATGAATAATGCATATTCTTGTCATGATATGGATTTTGATGAAGAAATAGAAAATCATGACATATATAGTTCGTAAGGAAATGTTGAAGTTCACCAGCAGCAAGTCTTGTCAGATAGTGAGGAAGAAGAAAGGGATGACCACATAAGGTGTCATGCCCAAAATAGTCACGAAGCTCTAGTAGTAAGAAAAGCCTCTGATGAGGAAAAGGCCAGAATCAATGCTAATTTAGTGAACAAAGCTAGGAACAATTATCATTTAAGAAACAGAGTGGTGGATAATGTTGGTAGTCAACCATCAGGCATCTTTATAAAAGAAAACAAGATAGATGCCAAATATGTACCTAAAAAAGATGGGCCTGGGGAAAATGCAAATAGACCTAAGGTCAAAGTAGTAAACAAAGCTAGTGAGCAAAAAGATGTGCATGTGGAAAAGGCTAAAGAGCCAGAGGCAAGTTCTTCTTCCCCTAAAATGGAAAATAAGAAGGCTAGGAGGGAAGAACATATTGTGTGTATCCAGCCATAAGAAAAAAAAATCACTATGGAAAAACCAAAAGCCTCAGATGTAAAATACACTCGAATAGACATGGGACAATGCTTATCTCAGATGACAGTGAAGGTCCCATTCCTTGAGATGATGAAAATAAAAGAACATAAGGAGAAATTTTTATCAGTATTGAACAATGTGCCCTCAGTAAAAATTCAAAGTGCAGAGCATATTGAAAAGAAAACAAATAACAAGGGTAAAGAACCTGAAGTGATGATATCCAAGATTCCTCAGATTTTTCTTAATACAATTACTTCTCCAAAAGTTGTTGATCCATTTTTTCTAACATTAGTGATCAAGGGTAAGAAGCTAAAGAATTATATGATAGATTCAGGAGCTTCAAATACTGTTATGCCAGTTGAAATCATGAAATCCATGGGGTCACAAGTTGATACTCCTCATGGGAGGTGTCAAGAAATGGATTCCACAGAAGTCCCAGTTATTGGTACCATTGAAGCTATGCCTTATACGCTAGCTGTATGCCCTGCTATAGTTTTAACAATGAGTGTACTTGTTGTTGACATTCCACCACACTATGTTATGCTATTGTCAAGAAAGTGGAGTGCTTCAATGGGAGATAGTATACAATGTGATTTATCATATGCTACATTCAATATTTCTGGAAATAATGTCAAAGTGTCTAGAGAAGGAAGAACACCTCATATGATTGAGTGGCATGAAGACATTGACATTAATTACTATGTTGACATTGACATGGAAAATTTTAGAATCAAAAGGAGTGATCACCAATGTGAAAATGTTGATCCTTTGGTGAAGGAATTATCTATACAGAGTGATGGTTTATGGTAGATGTACTTTGATGGAGCCTGTTCTAAAGAAGGGTTAGGAGCTAGAGTCCTATTTGTTTCTCCATCAGGTACCACTTTCAAATATTATTTTATGCTATCCTTTCAATGTAAAAATAATACAACAGAGTATGAAGCTTTGTTTCTAGGGCTATAAATTACTAATAAACATGGTATAAAATGTCTGAAAGTCTATGGTGATTCAGTATTAGTAGTAGCCTAGGTGAGATCCAAATATGTTGTAAGGAATGATAGATTGAAAATGTATAGACATGCTATTTGGGATCAAATAGAATTCTTTGATGCTTTTAATATAAATTGGATAGAAAGGTCTAGAAACATGACGGCAGATTTCTTGGCAAATGTTGCCTTAAAAATTGATGACATGACCATTAAAAGGGTATCAGTTCTTAAAGTAAAAAGAAGAACAGTTTTCCCAGATAACATTTACAACTGGCAAGTGTTTTAGGATGACCAAGATATCCTTAGATTTCTTCAATGCCTTGACCATTATGAAGATCAGCATATAGATTGCAATAATCTTCTTGAAGTTATTGATGGTAAGGATTATATACTGGGGGATGAGATTGTCCAACTTAGTTCTAACCAGATTCCTAAGGGATTGGTAGAACTAGAGGCATTGTTTACTAACCAAAGTGAACAAACATCAGGAATAAGCAATGCCAAGGTTGAGGATTTAGAAGAAATAAATTTGGGTTCAAAGACCACTCCTCAAATAGTTTACATTGGAAAAGGATTAGACTCTCATGTTAGAACCAACTTGATAAAACTATTAAAAAAACATAAGCGTGTTTTTGTTTGGTCATATGAAGATCTTAAGGCTTATAGAGAGGATCTTTTCCAACATGAAATCCCATTAAAAACTAACATGAAACCATTCAGACAGAAATAGAGACCTATTAATCCTTTGTTGGCTCCTAAGATGCAATAGGAGTTGATGAAGTTAAAAGATGTTGGAATCATTCAGCTAATCAGACACTTAACTTGGGTCTCAAACTTAGTACCAGTAAGAAAGAAGAATGGTGATATTAGACTATGTGTGGATTTCAGAAAATTGAATATTGCTTCCTTGAAAGATAACTATTCTCTACCAAATATGGAAGAAATGTTGCATAAGGTAACTGGTTGTGAGTTGTTGTCAATGATGGGATTCTCAGGTTACAACCAAGTTCTTGTGAAAGAATCAGAGCAATTCAAAACTACTTTTACTACTCTATGGGGAACCTATGTCTTTGTCAGAATGCCCTTTGGATTAATAAATGCAAGAGAAAATTTCCAAAGAGCCATGGATGTGGCATTTAAAGAATTTATTGATTTATTTATGGTTATTTATCAAGATGACTTGACTACATATTCTAAAAGGGAAGGAGATCACTGTGATCACCAATAGAAATTTTTTAATAAGGCTCTAGAGTATGGTGTTTCACTAAACCCTAGAAAATGTCATTTTGCAGTCACTGAGGGAAAGTTACTAGGACATATAGTGTCCAAGGATGGAGTCAAGATAGACCCTGAGAGAATAGAGGCTATCCAAAAGGTCACTACTCCAAAAAATATAAAAGGAGTACAATCTTTTGTAGGAAAGATAAAAATTTTCACAAGATTCATAGCTAAGTTTGCAGAGGTTGTCAAACCAATTATCAAGTTGCTAAAGAAAGATGCAAAATTTTACTTGAATAAGGAAGCTCATATTGCATTTGAAAGAATAAAGAAGGCAGTACAAGAAGCACCCATTTTTAAATCACCAGACTACAGTAAGCCATTTTCTTTATTTTCTTTGGCATATTTTCACACTATTGCTATTGTTCTGTTACAAAAAGATGATGAAGGGTTTGAACATCCAGTAGCCTTTTTTAGTAAATCCCTTCAGGCTGTAGAACTAATTATGAAATGATTGAAAAACAAGCATATGCCCTAGTAAAGGCTGTGAAATATTTTAGGCCATACCTAGTTTGTGCTAAGGTGTTAGCATATGTACCTCATGTAGCAGTAAAAGACATTCTTACCCAATGAGAAGTAACTGGAAAGAGATGCAAGTGGATCAACCAAATTTAGGAATTCAACCTAGAGATCCACATTACAAAGTTGGTAAGAGGCCAAGGTTTGGAAAAATTGATGACAGAAGAAAACTTGGATTTAGTACAAGTAAATGATACAGAAATACATGATCAGACAATTACTAGTATTGAGAAACAACCATTATATACTGATGTTGTATTTTTCTTAAAAAAATGCCAAGTGTCCTGATGCTATGAAAAATAATCAAAAGAGAAGTCTCAGATTACAGGCTCAAAGATACACCTTAGTACAAGGAGATTTATACTGGAAAGATAGGAATGGTGTATTACTGCTATGTTTAGATCAAGGTCATTCTAAGAAAATATTAAATGAAATGCATGCTGGGGTCTGTGGAGGCCATTTTTCTACCAAGACTACTGCCCACAAGATCTTAAGGGCTGGTTATTTTTGGCCTAGTTTATTTAAAGATACCCCTGCATATGTTAGGAGATGTGAGCCATGTCAGAGGTTCACAAATAAGTTAAAGTTTTCAGGAGCTCTGTTCCTAAATCTTGTAAGTGCAGAAGCCCCTTTTTGCTATGTGGGGAATTGATTTTATAGGAGAATTCTCAAAAAAATCCAGTGTTGGACACAATTGGATATTAGTAGCCATAGATTACTTTACAAAATGGATTGAAGCTATCCCCACAAAAAAAGGCAACAAGTAAAGTTGTAACTGAATTCCTAATGGAAAATATATTGACCAGATTTGGTGTGCCTGTGAAATATGTAATGGACAATGCCATGTATTTTAGGTCGGATGAGATGAAAGAGTTCTGTGAGAAGTATGGGATCATGATATCATATTCATCACCATACTATCCTCAAGAAAATGGACAAGATGGATCTAGTAACAAAAGTATATTGAAGATTTTAAAGAATACTTTTGAGAAGAATAAGAGAGCATGGCATATACAATTGAGGTTAGCTCTATGGGAAGACAAAATAACAGTTAAGAAGGCAATAGGAAAATCACCATTTGAATTGGCATATGGTATGAAATCAAGATTGCCTGTTAATAACTTGTTACCAGTATATCAGTTTTTACAAGAAGAATAATTAGAGCTTTCTGACAGTATGCAAGACAAAATATTGCAATTGACAGAGTTGGATGAAATCAGAAAAGACAGCCAAAGGAAGAACATAAAGTTACAACAAAAGATGAAATATTTGTTTGACAAAAGGGCTAGTGACAAAAAATTTGAACCTGATGATATAGTTTTGCAATGGAATGTAAGAGCAGAAGATAAAGGAAAGCACAAGAAATTTGAGTCATTATGGCTTGGGCCTTTCTTCATTTCTCAGAGCTTTGGTAAAGATTCATATATCCTGAGGAATATGAATGGAGAAGAATATGATTTTCCTGTGCATGGGCAATTCCTAAAGCCTTTTTTCAATTGAAATTGAAATTTTCATGCACAAATAAGTATGTATCATATGTATATATGTAGGTTTCCTTTTTTGTTGTGTGTTTCCCTTCAACTTTAGTTTATTCAACATCCAATAAAAGGTCTGCAACCAGAGATTCTGTGATTCTTGTCATAAACTTATGTTTAGCCATCCTTAGAGAGAGCCATTGTTGGTTGTATTTCCAATTTTTGAGTTTGCCCTATAAAATTTTGAAGATGCTTGTCATTCCTATGCCCAAAAGGTCAAAAATCAGGTCTGAAATTACTTATATGCCTCTATGAGAGTTGTGTTTGCTCAAAATCTAGTTGAAAATACTAGAAACCTTAAACCCTAGAGTCATTTCTAGTCAAAAATGCAAAAAGCCCTAACTTTCTCAATCGGGTTCTATTTTCATGTTACTTTTCATAACTTATGTATGAGTAATTTGCATGTGCTTGTATCTTAGTCACCAAGTCTCATAAGAAAGAATGAATATTCCTCTAATAGGGAGACTTGGCAAAAAGATTTAGTCACGTAGTCTCCTAATGAAAATAATATGCTTCAGCTTATCATGAGACTTGGCATAGACAATTGATCTTAGTATAAATCTGACGATGGTCACATTGCCTCTTGATGAAATCAAGGTTAGTAATTTTATGTGGCAACTTCAAGTTTGCTTAGTCACATTATCTCCTGATGAAACCCATTGTTATAAGTTAAGTTCAAGAATTAAAGTTTTAGTGTTGTCACCAAGTCTCATGATCAAAAGTGATTTAAGTGAAAAAACTAGAGATTAGGTGACAACCGTTGATCAGAGATTTAATTTAATGGTAGTCAAGAAGTCTCCTGATTATAGCTGTAGTTTAGAAACCATCAAATGACATGGATATGTAACAGTCGCTAAGTCTCTGGATAAACCCTGGTTAGATGTCAGATTAAAAATAGTGTTGTCGTGCAGTCGCGTGAAGAAAGATTGGTTAAGTCAAATATCAAGAGATTAAGCGACAACCATTGGATGAAGATAAGATTGGACGGTAGTTGCGTGATCGCTTGATAAAATTGAAAATTCAAAAGGTATCTGGTGATCAGGAGATAAGAGGAAAAATTAAGACACATGTCCATTTGTCACTAAGTCTCATGAAAGATTAGGGTTTGTAATAAAGATCCTGAGACTTAGCAACAACCGTCAGATACAGAGGGAAAGGAGATCAATGGTAGTCGCGTTGTCTCCAAATAAAGATTATAAAGAGAAAATAATGAGGCGATTAAGAGACTAAATTTCTTAGTCGCGAGGTCTTTGGATAAAACATGAGTTAAGGATTTGATTTAGAGACATAGAGAAACAACAGTCGCCAAGTCTCCAGATGTGACCCAAGGCGAAGAATAGTTAAGAAAATTTTTAGTAGCCATGTCTCCGTAAGAAGAAGGGTTCAATTTAAAAATTAAGTGACATGGAGATAACTGTCGATCAAGAATTTGATCCTACATCAGTCGCTAAGTCTCTTGAAGAAACTATAGTTAGCAAAAACATTAAGCAACAAGGAGATCACTCAGTCGCTGGGTCGCTAGAACTTAACCATAGTTAAATAAAGACTTTTTATCGGCGCCATCATGGACAGTTGCTGACCAATAAGATTACATAGATTTTTATAGATGGAAAAGTAGTTGTAATATGATTTAATGCAACCAATTAGATCTGATTTTGAACTCTTTTTGAATTTTATAAGGTTTTATATGCAAAAATACTCATTAGAAATTGACTACCTTTTAGTTTAAACACCACGGCTAGAACCAGAAATTGATGTCGCAGTGCATGAAACTAATGGCAGAAATGTTTGAATTGTAAGTTTATCAGTTCAAAGAGACATCTACATTGAATTATTAGTTATAAGTAAGCATGTCTGTAATCATTTAATTTTTACCAACGTCTAATTTCTCAGAGCGAAGAGTTTGTAGAGATTTTAGTATTTTTTGAGAAAGAATTGAAGTCTCCAGTAGCAAGTAGATCAGAAAGGTGATTTTATGATTCAAAATTTGACAGAGAGTGTGATTTACAGTATTTTTAGTGACTAGATAACAAATTACAAAGTATTTGACAGCTTGTAGTGAGGGTTTTGAGAAGTTTTGTTCCAATATCGGTGATAAGGGTTGAGAATAGAGCAAGAAGGGAAAATGAGTCAAGCATAGAGTATGGTATCCACCAGTGGGAGAAGTGAAGATGTTGATGATGACTCAAAAGGAAAAAGAAACTATTCAAACAAGTTCCTCACTTTTCTTCCAGGCTCTAGTCAAAATAGAAAGGTTAGTGTTGATGTCCTAATTGATGATATGTCTTATATTAGGGATGCAAAAACCCCGGGTTCATTAGGGTATTCACTTTTTAATTATTTCTTTAACAATAGTGATGAACCCATGCCTATCTCAAACCCTTGGACCTATGGATTAGCCAGGTTAATTATTCCTGATATCTTTGTAGATGTCGATTTCATTTTAGAATTGGCCAATAGGTATGATACCTTGAGAAAAACCATTAAGAGGGATGATGGCGAACCCATGCTTACCTTGGACCAAAATTCCTTCATGAAGGCCTTCAATGTCTATTACCCAATGACTACTAAGACAAATTTGAAGATCCTAGAGAATAGGTATACTAGAGAGTCTAGAATTGCTACCAAGTTGATTAAGAAACATCATGTTCCTAAGAAAATGATAACCTACATAGCACACATGCCAGGAGAAACCCCATATTTTTATAAGGACCTGAATTTCTACCAAGTACATATCATATGCACTATGCAGAGTGCTTGGGAAGGATGCAGAAGCAGAGAGGATTACCTTTGATATTTTGATGATGGTGATGGATAGGCAGAGCCTCTATACCACTTCTAATTATGACTACATCCAGTATATC
This sequence comes from Thuja plicata, assembly GCA_018584345.1. Classification (NCBI taxonomy): domain Eukaryota; kingdom Viridiplantae; phylum Streptophyta; class Pinopsida; order Cupressales; family Cupressaceae; genus Thuja; species Thuja plicata. The sequence goes on along the minus strand of MU223224.1, from coordinate 1,123,085 downwards.
ATAGACCAAATGCACCAGGGTTTTATAGATATACAAACCAAGAAGGATCATCCAAAATTTATGCATTACTCAATTCTTATGCATTTGATCCTATACTACAATTTCCCAATCATGAACTATCAATTTTTGAAGCCACAGAGATTTTGTCATGGTCAGTCTAATCCTGTTTAATTCTGGCTCAGAGTGTGGAACTATACCTCTAGAGAGCAGGAGTTTTGTGCTTTTGAAAATCAGATAATCTATCCAATTATTAAGTGCCTGGGTGGTGCAATAATGAGGGTCTATGGATGCTCCCACCCACTGCACATTTTTCAATTTCATGTACCACCGAGGTTAGCTATGATGGAGTTTATAAGGCATCTAATTCTGACTGATATGGAGCATCTTGCACCACACTGGAAGGGTAAATTTACCCCTAGGCAGTTCAAAACCTATAATTTTACTAATGGGAAAGGAGCATTGGACCTGGTAAACACCTAGATGAATCATTACAGAATGAATGTAGCCCTACACAGATATGTTGATACATAGGGTTTCATCCTTAGTGCTAAGAAATTGCTGACACCAACTATCCCCATACACAAAAGAACATGAAGAGTGCATGGAGGAGGATTTAATCAGAAATATTTTGGAGGATGAGGAGGTGGAAAAGAGAGAAATTAAGTTCAATGAACTTATGGACCTAGAGAGGCAGGTAAAAAGAAAAGGAATAAATTTTTGAGGTTTTTACCCTAATATGCCTTATTTAAAAAGGCTAGATGCTATGATTGAATCTCATACTCTCCTATGCAATCGATTAGAAGATGCATTGGAATTGGAATTGAACGGGAATTGGCATTTCTGAATTCCCAAAATGTTTAATTCCCTGTTTGGTTCCAAAATTAAAAATTGGAATAGGGTTATGCGAATTCTAATTTTGGGCCTTTTTGAGCATTCCACAATTCCCCCTCAAGACCTGGAATTAGAATTGAAAATTGGAATTGGAATTGAGAGTATTATTTTGTGAAGGGAAATTCATTCCCATTTTTGTGTTAATATTATATTGCTATCAGAATGTATATATAAATCTATGTATATATACACATGTGTATCTATATGTGTGTATATACACATGTGTATATATACATGTATGTATATATACACATGAGTGTATATACACATGTGTGTAGATGTGTGTATATATACACACATGTGTGTGAATATACTCTTGTGTGTATATACATACATGTATATATATAGTATATATACATGTATGTATATATACACACATGTGTATATACACACATGTGTATATACATACTCATATCTATATACACATATGTGTGTATATGTGTGTATGTGTATATATGTGTATATATATACACAAATGTGTGTATATATGTGTATATGTGTATACACACATGTGTGTATGTATGCATATATATACACATATGTGTATATGTGTATACATGTGTATATATACACATGTATGTATGTGTATACATGTGTATATACATACATTATGTGTATATATATGTGTGTGTGTACATGTGTATATATACATGTGTGTGTATACACACACACATGTGTATATATATGTGTGTATATACACATGTGTATATATATATGTGTGTATATATACATGTATGTATATATACATATGAGTGTATATACACACATGTACATATATAATATAGATACATGTATGTATATATACACATGAGTGTATATACACACATGTGTATACACACACATGTTTATATGTGTGTATATATACACACATGTGTGTGAATATACATGTGTATGTATATACATGTGTGTGTATACTCTTGTGTGTATATATACATACATGTATATATATAGTATATATACATGTATGTATATATA
>MU223224.1:1081370-1121169 GCA_018584345.1 Thuja plicata | reverse complement strand
TATATACACACATGTGTATATACATACTCATATCTATATACACATATGTGTGTATATGTGTGTATGTGTATATATGTGTATATATATACACAAATGTGTGTATATATGTGTATATGTGTATACACACGTGTGTATGTGTGCATATATATACACATGTGTATATGTGTATACATGTGTATATATACACATGTATGTATGTGCATGCATGTGTATATACATACATGTATGTGTATATATGTGTGTGTACATGTGTATATACACACATGTGTGTATATATACACACACATGTGCGTATATGTGTGTATATATACACATGTATGTGTGTATATATGTGTATGTGTGTGTATATATGTGTATGTGTACAAAAACAAAATTCCAATTCCAATTCTAGTTGTGTGGAACCAAACACAGAATTTGCATCTTCTCAGTCATCTTCCAGGTGAACCAAACAAGACAGCCATATTCTAGAATTCATTTTGAGGATAGCACAAACCTAGAATGGATTCAATTCTAGAATTGGCAATTCCAGCCTGCACAAATTCCACCAACCAAACGGGCCCAAAGAGCATTCAAAGTCAGGATATGATGATAGTGATGAGGGCTATCCTTCACCCATTTCCCATCCAGATTATCAAGCAGTTGCAGAAGAGCAGACAGTTGAGGGAGAGGATATCATTGACCTGACTCAGGTCCCAGAGAAAGAAGTAACAAATGAGCCCCCACCCAAGAGACAAAAAATAGAAATAGGGGAACCTTCTAGGAAGAAGAAGACATATATAATTAGAGCTCTGATAACTGGAAATAGGCCCAATAGTCACCTATTGAGGAAACAGATCAGGACAGGGAAAAAATTGCAAAAAGATGTAGAAGAAGAGGAAGAGTTGCCTCTTAGGAGTTGTACTGATGAAAGGTTGATGCATCAAGTGGAATTCCTCAAGGATGACAACTTCATGAAGACAAAGGAATTCAAGGATTTCCTCATTTGGAATAAGCAACAACAAGTTGGAAAATAGTTGTAACTGGTAGGTGGTGATCCAATCACCCAAGAGGCTTTATAGACATTGCAGTATTATGATCCTGAATCTGAGGAAATCACACCAGAACAAGTAAGACAATTGGTCAAGGCCAGTGGAGTATTATTAGTAGAAGGCTGGGATTTATCTTCTGCTTTCATAATAGACCAAATAAGAAAACAACCTGATGTAAAATTGTCATCAGAGACTCAGGTTGGAGATATGATCAGAGGGTTTGGATATAACCCTACGTCCCAAGTACTTGCAATGTGGAGCTTAGCTCCTAAAGATTAGAAGCTATCCCTTCTAAATATTCAGGAGAAGATGGAAGGTAATAAGATCATATGGACACTCCAGAATATAGGGGATTTGGAAATATCCCAAGTACTAACTCACTTTGCCTAGCTCAATGAGACAAAGGCAGTCCAAATGTTAGAAAAACTACAGAGAATCACTAGTGATACTAGTGCTATTGTTAAGGACAGGGATTTAGCATTGATAAAGATCAAAGAACAAGAGAAGCTCATAGTTGATCTTACTAGACAACTACTAGAGGAAACAGAGCCTGCCCTGACTAAACCCAAAGAGGTAGTGGATATTGAGATCCAAACAAAATATACAGGGGAGATACCTACTAAAACAAAGCTAGAAGTCGCATAACACAATAGTGTTATTTTGAGAGCTTTGACTTCAATTTTGAAACATAGGATAGACACCATCAAAGAAAAAATTTATGTGGTATATGGAGCCTATGGCAGGTTTCCATGCCTACAAGCAAAAGTGAATTGTTTTATATTGATTTTGAATCCATACTATTCAACTTGGTCTTGAAGGACAACTCTTTTTGAGAGATTGGCATTTGTGCAACCACTAAGATCAGATTTGCCAGAGATAGTAACTATGGTTGGCATAGAGATAGAATAGATTGAAACCACTTTATCCTTTTTTAAAGGAAAAGAAAATCAGATATAGACAAGGCTGAAAATGTTTGAAGTAGAATATAACAGATTTGTACCTCCTATCAGGACTGAGGATAATCAGATCAAGCCATTAGGGCTATGGGGATTAGAGTTTGATAATGTGGTTCCCAATAAGGACATTTATATATCTGATCAAGGAGAACTAGATATGGAGAGGTACAAAAAACTTCTGGATGAAGCAATAAAAGTAGAGTCAGATTTCAAGCTTATACATTCCATTCAAGTAATTGTTATCAGAGGAATACAATTCAGTTTACTGATTCCTTTAAGAGAGAATCAAATTAGGTTATCCTTCCTAGGGTTCATAAGAACTAAAAAAGAAGGATGAGAATCCTTATTACCTTACTCATTGTTGTTGTTTAGATATTAGTATGGGTCATTAAGCTTTGTATCAGGGTATTCATGGTCTTTTGCATAATCATTTACTTGTTGACCCATTAAAAGACATTTCAACATTCCAGTAAGAAGATAATCCACTTAAAAGATACTGCAAATCAGTAATCATACATTGGTAATACCTGCCTGAGCCAGTGGATCTCAAAAAATAAGGAGGCAATAATAGGTATCCCTAGATATTATCTAATACCCTCATCAATTAGCCTTTCTTTTGTATGAAATAGGATTTTGTATTTCAAGTACATTAGTATACTGTCACATCAAGGTTGTGCTACAAGAAAAAGAGCTAAGAGTTCAAACACTAAAAAATATATGTAAAAATATAGTAGGAAGCACAAAATATAATAATAATATATATATATTGGCATATAGATTTCATAATAACATGTGCACTCCCTCAACTTTTCTCCTACCAATCTGTTTGAATGCTTATAGAATCACACATCGAATCTCAAGCTCCTACAACTAATCATACAAGTATAACCATATCTCTTCCCATCCAAGTGAAAAATAGCCTAATTAAATATGTAGCACATTATGAAATATCTCCTTTTCTTATTTTGATTTTATATGTGAAATTTATGACCAATTAAGTGTTCCAAAAAATTTATGGATTCATGGCACTAAAATCTAAAGAAAATTGCACAATATGGCAAGCAAACCTATACTGGTGTGTAGTCTAAAGGGATATTTTTAATGACTATCAAAATTTGAAACTCTAATACTATGGGTGAAATTTATGCCTCTCACAAAATTTTTCTATTAGGTTATAGGAGAACAAGGATGATTTTACCACTAAGACAACATGACACTAGCTAGCATTAGTAGTGATGCTTAGATGGTACAATGGTAGCAATACTAAGGACTATTGCTCTTGGGGCATAGGTATAATGGAAATTTTTTTATAAAATCAATTTTATTTTTATTTTAAACTCCCACCTAATGGGGCTACTAGTTATGCACATGTGATTAGGGTAGAAATGTGCATCGGTCTAGTCCTATCAGCTAGAGTTGACATGCTACTAGTAGTTGTTGATAGTATTACCTCCATTATTGGTAGGGTATAGAATCTATAGGATATGCATAAAAATCACTACATATTTGTGAACCCAAAATCTAAAAATATTAACTTGCACAACATATCTCATACCTTTAAAAGTTTGAAATCTATAGCAAGGCTTCACTTTAAAGTAGATGTTCATGTACAAGGTTGATCTAGTTGGAAGGATAATACTTGCAAATGAAAGACATGCACAAGAATACATGAGTTAAATAATTTTGAAACATTAATATGTAACATGAGAAATGAATAAAGAACTTGAGCTCAAACCTCAAGATTAGGTTGACCAGACACTATGCAACATTGCACAAGCAAAAGTCTAAAAGCCACAAAACACAAGAAAGAAAAGGGAAAGGACCTCAAACACCTTAGATGAGGTAAACAAGGTACTGAGTCTCACCCAAGGCCCTCCCTAAAACTTATAAGTTAGCTCAAAAAGTTAGACCTTTTCATAGGTCCTAGGCATCATTGATTAAATTTCTTAAGGAGTGACTTGCACTAAAACATCTCAAACACCAATTAAAGTGACTCTAAACCTTCATAAACCTCATCCAATGGTTATGTGACTCTAATAGCTTTGCAATGCAATTGAAATAAGATCAAACAGACTTTGAGCTCCTAGAATCCTCTCTCGACTGCATTGTTGGATAAGAAACCCACAAAAGATGATAGTGCCTAAAATTGACACTAGTGCATTTTTTGAGCAAAAGAAAACTGATGAAAAGTGTCCAGAATGAATATGAAGTAATAAAAAGTGTTTGATATGAATGCAAACTGATGAAAAGTGTTTGGAACGAATGCAAATTGATGAAAAGTGTTTGGAACAAATACAAATTAATGAAAAGCATCGAGGATGTAGCTAAAAGAAGGTGATAAATAAAGGCAAAGGTAATAAAAATCTTACGCACTGATTTAGGATGTGCATGCATTGATAATCTCATACATTGATTCAACTAGTGCATGTAAATGATTCATCTTATCATGTGTTGATCTACGATCTAAAACTTTGAGCAAGGAGGATGTAGGCACTAAAAATCAATATGGGATGCTAGACAGAGAGGACATAGGCACTACAATGTAGTCATAGGTGTTGATCTGTATACAAACAAGATAAATGCAAGAAAAATTACAAATAGTGACATCTAGAAATTAGCCATAACTACACTAACATGTCCATGAATGCATCACAAATAGAGTATATGACTAAATATGCCTCTGAGTCTACATAAGCCACACCTATATTCATTTTAGAGAACCAATTTAAGTATTCCTATGATAACCTTCAATATAGAACATGAGTTCATGAAGAAGGATTACATAACATGCATGCTCAGTACAAACACCGATGCACATAAACCACTTCTAAACTATCTCTTCATTTCATTATTACATTTGTAGTGAGGGTTCCCTTAACATGATTTATCTATTACAAAGCATAATATGTGAGTCATCAAGTTATACATAAGCACAAAATAGCATGAACAGGGGTACACAAGAGAAATAAATAAGGAGAAGGAGAAGATGAATTCCAATGTTGAATCTCTAATCCCTAATAGTGGTTGGCAATACCACTCGACCATGTGGTACATTTAGTTCCATCCTACCATGCTATGGAGATGAACACACGACCCAAACACAACAAACAAAGAAGATGATTGGGGAGTAGATTAACACACATGTCGATCAAAGAGTAAAATATTCATTCACATGATCATAAAGAAGTCATCATATACACACATAATACAACACATCATGGGTATTAATTAATCTATGACAAGTTTAGGTGATATAGAAAACAATGGGGAAGTCTCAATGTGAAGCACCAATAGCTCACACAGAATGAGCGATCTTCTAATGTAGACAAGGAGTCTACTATCTAAATTCTATATCTCAAGAGTGATCTCATCTTCCCATCTCATCCCAAGAATAACAAGCACTTAGGCATGAGGGGGAAAAAACAAGAAAATCCTGCATAATCCACTTTTACATTTTGTCTCAAACTAGTTGTTCACATTAATCCCAATGAATCAACCAAGTGATACTCATTGCTGGTGACACATTGGGAGACACTTCCCAACCATCCCTATGAATGATACCAAAGGTTAATCATGCTCAAAATGAACATGGATAACAATATAATCACAAGTATATCACAAGGTAGCAATAATCATGGATTTTCATTAACACACTTGCATTTTCCTCAATTGTACACATTATGAATATTAATTCCTCAAACACCCAAGAAGGAATGGTTAACGCATCCAAATCCATCAACATTAACCAATTCTAACATGCTAATTCATTATTTCTCTTGATATAATCATCCAACACAAAGCCATGTACATAATCCATTCTCATTATTTATGCACACATCCTCAAACTTCAAATAATAATAACTGGATGGAGACAAGCTCAAATTGGGCCAAATAAGAAATTCTACAATATAAATTTATCATAAGCATTTGACATCAAAATAATCAAATTCAAACTTTCACATTTTTCTTTTTTCTCATGCAACACTAACAATATGGACATTCACCACTAATGGAGCTCAAAAGGAAATTTATTAAAAGAAATAAAATAAAAACCTAAATGTACCCCTTTGATTCCTTGGTGATTAAAACCCCATTTCCAACTTGAAATCATTGAAATACCCAACCTAGGCAAATTTTGGCATCAGAAGAGTTTGTACCCCATAATTTTTTTAAATGTGATCATAAATAAATATTCAATCGAATCACTCCATTCCAACTTTGAAAATATTTATTTTTCACTCACAAATATTTGTAAAAAATCTCAAATCAAAAGATGAAGAAATGAAAGAGATATGAGAAGCCCTACTTCATTTTGCCTAAAAATGGAAATGAATAAAATTTCCAACACACCAAATAAAAATGCATATCCTTTGGACGATTTAAAGGCCTCCCAATTCCTACTCCAATGCAACAAGTATCATTGCAATCCATGTATAATCCAATCCAAACTCCCAATTCCAAAATTAATCTCCTCCAAAATTGGTTAAGTATGAAAACGAGCTCTTCTCCCTTTTATAAAATAACATTATTATTCACTTTTTAAAAATAATGTAAAATTACTAAATAAAAATATATATTTTAAATTCCCAAATGCCCCAATTGCACTCATTATACATTGCCTATTAAAATGAGCACAAACATGTTTAGCTCTATTAAATAATAATTACCTATTAAACTATAAAATAAAACTTCGCATTGAAGAGAAATAATAATAATAATATATTTCCTTTCAATAAAAATGAATAATTAAATAACATTTCTAATTTCTCAAGCATCAATATTGTCCTCCAATTGTTGAATGCATTTTATCATGAATATAAATACGAAGTAGCTCTAAAAGTTCAAAAGAATACGAAGAATCTCAACCTTTGGCTAGGTATACTCATGATAGGCAACAACCTAATAGATATGGTTGTTCACCAGAAAGGTTTGGATTTTCATTGTTATAATCAAGTTGTATTTTTTCTTTGATTGTTAACACTGATGAGCCTAGGACTATTAGAGATCTTGTGGGTATGCATGATATAGATTCTTGGATGAAAGCCATGAATGATGATATGACTTATTTTAATAAGAACAATACTTTGGATGTGGTATTTTTTAGGGAAGGGTGTAATCTCATGGGATGCAAGTCAGTGTTCATTAAAAATTTGTCTCTTGATAGAAATGTTGAAAGCATAAATCATGATTGGTTGCAAAGGGGTATTCCAAGGTTGAGGGAATATATTGTAGTGAGATTTTCTCTCTTGTTGTAAAGTTGACATCTAATTGTTTTTTAATCACTTTCTACAATTCATGACTGGGAAATCGAGTGACTGGATGTGAAGACAATATTTCTTCATAGTGATTTGGAGTAAGAAATTTATATGACACAACCAAAGCATTTCATGGTGAAAGGTAAAAAAAATCTAGTTTTCAAGTTTAAAAAGTCTTAGTATGGTCTAAAATAATCTCCTATGATGTGGTACCAAAATTTTGATACCTATGTGTTGATTTTTGTATTTCAGAGTCTAAAATCTGATCATTATGTTTATTTCAAAACTGATAATTGTTGCATTCTCATTGTTGCATTATATGTGGATGATATGTTGTTGTTTGATAATATTTCCAACCTTAAGTATTAGTTGTCAAAATAGTTTCAAATGAAATATTTAGGTGCAACTAGCTACATTCTAGAGATGGAGATCAAAAGAGAAAGAGATAAAAAAAATATCTGGTTAAGCTAGAGTAAGTATGTGAATTTATTGTTGGAGAGATTCAACATGACAACTTGTAGATCTATGATAGTTCCTATTACATAAGGAACAAAGTTATCTATGGAGGATTAGCCAATATCTACTTCTGAGGTGGAGGACATGACCACTATGCCAAATCCATATGGAAGTGCTATTGGCATTCTTATGTATGTAATGGTCTCTACTTAGCTAGACATTTCCCAGCCAATGGGAGTTATGAGTCGATATATGGATAATTCTAGACGGGTGCATTGGGATGCAGTTAAGAGATTGTTTAGATATTTGAGGGATAATTTTGAGTATTCCTTTTACTATCATGGTTATTATTATGCCCTACATCCCTGTCCCTACATTTTGTGTGAAAAATGTTGGGTCCCCCCTTTTTGTTTTTTTTGCTTTGGTTCTTGCCTTGTCTCTCCTTTTTCTTTCTTTCTCTGGGGTTTTCTTCCCTGCGGTTGTGTTTTGTTTTGTTGATTTCTTGTACCTCTGGGACCACGGTCCCAGAGTTTGTCATCCTTTGTCAGGAGCTGGATTCCAGATTCTGGGATTCTTTTCCATGATGATCTCTTTCCTTAAGGTGATATCGTCGCGGGGAATCCCCGGGCCCGGAGTCTGGAGGTCTATCTGTCCAGAGTTTGCTAATGAAGAGGTGGATAGATTTTTACCGCGGGTATAAATAGAAGTTACCTGTCATTTTCACATTTACCGCGATTAAACACTCAAGCAATCAGAGTGATTTGCAGAGATTTAATGATAATCTAGTGCTAAATACTTCCATCATTTCTGAGTGATTGTGAGTGGTTAGTGGAGAGAAAGAAGAGAAAGGTTCCATCCACTCCCAGAGTTCCTCTCTCCCTAGCCAAAAAGATGGCTCAGGCCTAGGCCCCACCAAAGGCCAAGAAAGCCCAGACGGTTCATACTCTTCGAACCAAGTTGGGTGGAGAAATAGTTGTTTTTGTGGCAACACCTCCCCCAGACACCGATGCGGTGACAACAGAGGCTGAAGATTATGATATCACAGAGATATTCCTAGAAAAGAGAGGTAAACAGGGCAAAGTGGACCTGTTAAAAGAAGCGGCCAGGGCGGTGGAGGCGAGATATGAAAAGGAGGCCCAAAGGCTCAAAGTAGAGAGGGAAAAGAGGACAAACCTCATGGGGTTTCTTATTGAGCTAGCCTGGCCCATTAGTGCCATTCCTCCGGAGGCCTCCACATCCGATGCACCACTACCGCAGAGCGACATAGACTCCTTGCGAGCAATGAAGAAGAAATCCCAGGCGGTCGACGAATGGATCACTCTGCAAATAGGGAACACCCAGCGTTTCCTGGTATCCACCCTCCCAGACTTGTATGTGGCCCGACATGTTCTACACTAGGCAGAGACTCTCATTGACCTCTAGGCAGGTGATATTGAAAACTATCAAGCCTAGAGGGTAGAGCTTGAAGAACTCCTCGACCTAGGGGAGGAAATGGTTTTTGAATTCAGAATTCTGGAGGACGAATCATTTGATTTTGTGAGAACCCAACACTCCAAACTTGACCTCACATTGGAGGTAACCAAGTAACTGGTGGGGACTCTACAGGAGAAGGTCAATGCAGTGAAATATTATTTCAATTTATACAAGTCTTTTGTAACAAAAATTTTTGAGACTGACCCCCTCAGTACAAATACGTGCATGCCAAAAGATTCAATTTTAGGGAGTTTTGATGAAATGATGAAGTCCCGATATCAGTCCCCGGAGGGAATAGATGGTGCTCAAATGATGAGATTAAGTTGTATGGTGCTTAGTGGCTATGACTCGGCAAAAATGGTTGATTAATTTAAGGAGAATGTTCCAGACCTGGGGGAACAAATTGAGGTGGCTAAGTACTGAAGGGCCAGCCTGAAGGATATCGATGAAGATGGCATCTCCCACCTCCTCCAAGCCTTCAATGATATCAAACAACAATAAGATTTCTCCGAAGGCCGGAGAAAACCAAAACATTTGGTATTCTTTATTCTTTTGGAACGTAAGTTCCTGGATCCCGTAGTCTTGGATCCCAAATTTTGTATTCTTTCAAGTGATCTGTGTCCCGGTCCTTGAGGCCGACTGGTCACTTTCAGAAGCGGTTAATAAAGACTGTCAAAAGGTAGTTGGCTACATCAAGGGGGCGTCAGATCATCAGTTGGCTTTCTGACAGATGGTCTTCTCAAGGTGCCATTTCAGAGGTACACCTGGCACATTGGAGACAAGGTGCCACATTTCCCATTTATGAGGCATGTAGCCTCGATCCCCAGGGGTCTGATTTCTTCCTTCTCTCTCCTGGCTCTCTTCTCGAGGTTGATTCTTCTGCTGTATATTCTTGTCTCATTCTTCTGACATGTCAGGCCTATTCTGTCTCAAGGTCTTTTGTAGGGTGGCGTAGGTAGTACCAACCCCCAAATATTATATTTTATTGAAATATGATGTAAAATAGGGTTAGGGTTAGGGTTAGAAGAAAGTGTATAAATAGTAAGACTGGCCCATTTCCAAGGGTCGGCGAAATTGATGATTTTGCTGTCCACAATAATAGAAAAGAGATTTTCCATTTTAGTTGCAGAGCTCAATGCTCCATTGTTTCACTTTCCAATAGTTAGATGCTCCCCTGGAGCCACCATTGTATCACGCACCAGTGCTTGCTGGAAGAAACATTAATGAAGACAGGAGAATTCTTTGCAATGATGTTGTTGGCATTCAAACTTTTGAGTTAATGGTATTTTATGTTTCATGTTCTTTATGTCTTCTGCTCTAATATGTCAAGTAGATTAACGACCTCTTTTCCCTTGCTACTGATAAAATACTAGCTGATGGTTGTGTATTTCTTTGGTATTTAGTGTAGTATATCAGAGCATTATCGATGTTTTGAATGTTTAAGCATAACTATAGTTAGATGAAGTACTTCTGACCTTGCAGGATCTTTTTCATTTTATTTGTTAAGTGTAGAATGCTTGGAGGAACCTCACCTTACTAAATCTCTGAAGAGAATGAGTTGAAGAAACCAGCTATCCCCCTCGAAAATAGTCACCTCTCCCAAACAAGCCCCACACTGTCATGACCTGACACCCAGGTGCTTGGAGGCTCGGGGAGTCTAACTTCCCTGGATAGCCTTTGCAGGTGGAGTTGGCTGATACCCCGGTACCCGGTGACAACTTATGACTGTTGGCAGACCCGGTCAGCAAAACCCGTCAACAGAAATTGGCACTAGAAGGAGGGAATGAACTCGTCCCCCTCTCGAGATTTCAATTTTAAACCTCCTGAGGGTTCCCCGAGTTATAGTTTTAGGAGTCAAGCCTTCAGTGGGATTGGGCCTTTTGTCCCCCACAAAATTTGAAAGAATCCTTAGGTCTTCCCGAAACCCTAGAAGGTTTGTCAAACTCAAGCCTCTTGCTTGAAAGAAATGGACCCTGAAAACCACACCAGCCACTATTGTCTGGGGGTCTAGCATACCTCAGAATACCCAAACTTCTCAGACAATCCTGGGAACCAGTGCTCAAACTACCCAAAATCCAGTTCCCCCAATGGCTGCATATTTTGGAAACACTGGGTCCCCAATGGGAACTTTTTCGGGTGCAATAAATGACTTACCCTCGCACCCAGAGAAGATCTACCCACGATATGAGCACTTAGGCTCACGAATCATAGAAGAGCATTTACAGGCATATAAGGATGCCATGAACCGACACTGGATCCAGCATGAAGATGTTGTGGCCTAGATGTTTCCCTTGTCTTTAGGGCAAGGCGAGTTGAACTGGTACCTTAACCTTCCTACCAACTCCATTAATAGTTGGCAGGACATGGAGGACATCTTCTTGGCTGCCTTTCATGTACATGTGGACCCAGCCTGGTCCCATAGCTAGTTCATCTCCATTAGGAAGGAACCCAACAAACCTCTTGCAGCATTCAACCATCAGTTCCAGCGTGCCTTGAAGCAGTGCACGGGCCCTTTCATTCCATCCTTAGAAGCAACCATATAGACTTACCTTAACGCGATGGACCCCTTCGTTGCCACTCTCCTTTGGAGGACAACCACTGCGGGTGACCGAGACACTTTGGAAAAGGTTTACAACCTAGCCTTAGAATTATCTCGTGGTCTCAACAAATCTCCAGGTGAGATTGAGTAGGGCGTACCCTTTAACATGATCCCCGACAGAACAACGTATGCCAGGGGATATAACCCCAATCTGGCAATGGGTGCTCCCTCGATGGAAGTGAATCCCCCACCATCGCTAATAGACCAGCTGGCCTGATACATTTATCCAACACAAACTCAGGCAGTACCAGGTCTGGAAGCTTTCCCTTAGAATCAGCCATAGCAGGCATAACAGCCTCTGGCACAATCGTCCGGAGTGCCCTCCTTTCAGTCATCCGCGACTGGAGGATTGCCGCCCTCGACTCTGGCTAATACAGCTGCCTTCCCGGGAAACCAACAAAAACAACCATCACACTATGAAACCAATACTCAGTTGACTGCCGAGGTTGAGTCCCTCCGGTGAATGTTGTCTACCTTGACTGTAGACATGGGTCAACTGAAAGCGGGGTCCTATGCTCCCCAGAATTCTAATTCCCAGAGTGGAAATATCTTCTTCGGCCAACGAAACAATAATGCCGGGGGAAGAAACTTCAACAACGGGCCTAGGCCCAATCAACAGTAATAGAAAAATAACACAAACGCTAGAGGTCAACCTCTAAACCAAAATGCCAACCAAAATGGTGCTGGACTATCACATTTCACACCATTCACAGACTTCCAGCCCATGACTAATTGGTGTAGATTACATGACATGGACTCACACAATGAGGTGAATTGTGCCACGTTGGAAAAATTCATCATGATCTCCTAGCTAGACAGACAGCAGTCACATGATACTACTCCCCTAGAGCCTCCTGTGTAGGAGTCAACCCACAGTGCCTTCACCTATGAGACCATCTTCTTCGGAGCTTCCGGGGAAGATGAAGAGGAATTTGAATTGCATGGATTCTTTGATGAATCTATCCCGCCCTTCGAGGCCAACGCCTTCACCAACCCACAGACTCCATACAATACTCAGAGTCAGGTTGGTAAATGACCAGCTTACACACCTACGCCCCCTATCAAGGGCACTCCTCCTCCCCGGGATAATGCAACCGACCGACCCACTCCTCTAAAGGGTTCTAGCTCTAACCAAGCAAAAGACCTAGCTGAGGGAAATCACCAATTCCTGGGAGGAAGATTCAAAATTAAAAGGGCGTTAGAATAGACCACCACCTCCATGACCTTGATGGAGGTCTTGCTAAATTGTCCCGAGTAGAAGAAGTCTCTTCTGAAGCTCTTAGGAAACATGGAAGTCATTAGCCGCCCACCCAAGACTGTCTTGTTTGAAGATGCTAATGCGGCTATCTTCCGGGGGAACAATGAAGATCCTCCCTTCTTACTAGGCCTGAATATCCAAGGCAAAAACATACATAATTGCTTAGTAGACTCTGGAGCTTCGGGTAACATCATGCCCTTATCCATTTGTCAGAAGCTTGGATTCCATCCCACCCCATCTAATGGTGCAGTGATCCAAGTAGATAAGACTGCCATAAAAATGGTGGGGGAATTGAAGAACATCCGGATACAGCTTATCCAGGACCCCAGGATAGCCAGCATAATCAACGTCCAAGTGATGGACATCCCAGAGACTTATGGGATGTTATTAAGTCAGAATTGGTCTACATCCTTGAATGGATACTTTTCGACCGACTTCACCCACTTATGGCTCCCCTGGGAAGGAGAATCAAACAAGATCCGAGTGGAAAGTGAACCCTAGATGAAACAGGCCCTTACCGAGTTTGGGAGGGTTAATGAGGTCTTCTTCTCTGAGACTTCCCCCAGGGTGTACCGACCCTTTGAAATCTTAACATTTGATTTCATCCCCGGGGAAGATCCTGTAGTGCTGCAGAGAACCCAGGACCTAGAAGAAAAGATGAGAGTTGAGGTTGACTCTCAAGGTGCCACAGTGACCCTCGCTACACTCCTATCTGACACTTGGTGCCGAGTACACTATCAAAAACATTCATAGCTTGAGTGTGGGCCCTGCCTTTCAGTCACTACCTAGCACATCAATGCCTTCCAGAATAGAGAACATATAGCTGATTCCCCGGAGCCCAGTGTTCCTACAAGATGCACTCCTTTGGTGCCACCTCCTCGGGAATCCCAAATCCAAACTCCTCCGGAGGTAAACCCTACCTGCACACCAACAGTTCAGGAGGAAGCTCCTCCTAAGTCTCCCAATAGAAATCCCAAGGCTACTCTCACTCCCCAGCCCCAGATTATGAACAATGATTTGTGGACCCTCAAGTTTGATGGGTCCTGATCCAAACAAGGCTGCGGGGCCGGGGTAGAATTAATCATCCCGCGAGGAAAGTCCTTCCTCGCGTCCTACAGACTGTAGTTCAACTGCACAAACAATGTCACAGAGTACGAGGCTTTGGTCCTTGGACTTCTATTTGCATTAAGGAAAGGTGTCACTCGCCTCCGGGCTCTGGGTGATTTAGAGTTGGTTTTCAAACAGGTCTGGAGTCAATACACATGCCACAACAAGAGATAGGCTACATAACACAATCGGGCTTGGAGCCTTATTGAAGATTTTGATTCCTTTGGCATTGATCTCATTCCTTGGTGATGGAACTATATCCCGGATGCCCTTGCCGTTTCTGCCAGCACACTTGAGCCAATGGCTGGCTCGCGACTCTGGAGATTTTCAGTTGAGATGGTTCCCACCCTGTCCATTCCAGATAATGTCACCCACTTTCAGGTTTTTGAGGACGATCAACATATCCTAGCCTTAATGGCCAATGTTGGTGTCTTTGAAGACTAGATAGTGGAGGAACGAGACCATGACGATACTGGGCAGGGTGATGAAGATGATGGGATAATGGACCTACCTACTAATACCATCCCGAAGGGGATGGTTGCACTGGAATGAATCTTCGACTTGGACCCTCGGGCCCGGGAGAAGATGTCATCTTCCTCCGAGGGAGGAAAGTTTGAAAAGGTAAACATCGGCCAGCCCAGTGAAGAAAAGATGATCCACATTGGCACCTCCTGCTCCCCTGAAGAGAAGGAGAAGATTCTTGTGGTTCTCTGAGAATACATAGACGTAATTGCATGGGGATATGAGGATTTGAAAATATATGACACATCCATTATGACTCATACTATTCCCCTAAAACCTAATGCTAAGCCCTTTTGGCAAAAACAATAACCGGTCAACCCACTGATCGAACCCCTAATTCGTCAAGAGGTAGAAAAGCTATTGTCAGCCTGGATAATCTTCCCAATCTAGCACACTACATGGGTTTCCAATCTAGTCCCTGTGCGGAAGAAGAGCAGTGAGATTCGCCTTTGCGTGGATTTCTGAAACTTGAATAAGGCCTCCAAAAATGATAATCACCCTCTCCCGTCGTTGGATGAGGTGTTGCAGATAGTAAATGGATCCCAAATGATTTCATTCTTGGATGGGTACTCGGGATATAACCAGGTCATGGTTAAGTATGAAGATAGGGAGAAAACAGCATTCACCACCAAGTGGGGAACGTTTACATATAGGAGAATGCCCTTCGGCTTGATTAACATAGGGGCCACATTTCAAAAGGCTATGGACATTGCGTTCAAGGGCCTTGTGAATTGGTGCATAATCATCTACATGGATGATTTTACCATCTTTTCCCGGGACAGGTGTGACCATTCTTCCCATCTCGCTTAGATCTACGAGAGATGTCACTGGTATGGAATATCCCTCAACCCTAAGAAGTGCATATTCAGGGTCACTGAAGGGAAGTTTCTCAAGCATATCATCTCCAAGAAGGGCATAGCCATTGACCCTGAGAGAGTTGAAGCATTGCTAAACCTACAAATGCCCGACAGCAAAAAAGAGATGCGATCTTTCTTTGGAAAGATCAAATTTGTCTGGCGGTTCATCACTGGATTTACCGAAATAGTAAAACTACTCAATGAAATGATGAAAAAGGATACCAAGATTGAGTGGAGCCCTAAAGAAAAGTGGGTGTTCACCCAGATCAAGCAGACAATAATGGAAGCACCCATCCTGGCTAGCCCGGACAACTCCCTTCCATTTTACATTTACTCCTTTACTTCGCCGCATTCTGCCACGGCAGTTTTGACTCAAAAGGTTGAAGGGGAAGAATGACCAATAGCTTTCATGAGCTCCCCCTTCAAGAACGCGGAAGTCCGATATTCATCACTAGAGAAATGGGCCTTTGCTCTAGTTTGCACCGTGAAGAAATTATGGCATTACATTCTCCAGAGCAAGGTGCATGCTATCATCTCAGACCATGCCGTTAAGTCTCTGCTGATGCAGAGTGAGTTGGGTGAAAGATGGGGGAAATGGATGGCCATCCTCCAAGAATATGACTTAGAAATGTAGCCTATGAAGATAGTTCGGGGCCAAGGATTGAGTCGAGCAATGGCAGAGGAGACTCCCCGCATAGAATGCCAAACATACACAGTGGAGTCCATCACTCGAGACCCGTGGTATACCGATCTGGTATATTTTCTACTAAATAAAAAATGCCCAAAGGGGTTACCTCCCAATAAATGTCATGCCCTGCGGATGAGAAGCGCTCACTTCATGATCAAAAACTCTGCGCTTTACCGCAGGAACTACGAGGGAGTGTACCTCTGGTGCATCGACAGAAACCAAGCTGTGAAGGTGATTGATGAATTTCATGGGCAGTTTGGAACCAGGCATGGCTCAACCGACGCTACTACCCATCAGATCCTTCGGGCCAGATACTATTGGCCCTATATATTCAAATATGTTTACACTCATGTTAGAAAATGCCACACTTGCCAAACCGTGGTGCATTGTGAGTGTAACCCGACTATGCCTTTGAAACTAGTCTTTGAGGCTAGGCCCTTTGCCCAATGGGAATTTGACTTCATTAGGGAAATCAACCCCAACTCATCTGCCAACCACCGATACATTCTCACTGCTACTAATTACTGCACCCGGTGGTCTGAGGCTATACTGTGCAAGAATAACATGGCAGACGTAGTTATCAAATTTCTGGAAGAAAACATCGTCACAAGGTTTGGAATTCCCTTTGCTTTGGTATGTGACAATGGTTTGGCATTTTATTTGGCGTAATTACTCGAGTGGACCTACAATTGAAAGATCACTCTGAAGTTTTCCAGCAACTATTACCCCTAGGGGAATGGTGCTACTGAATCTATGAATAAAAATCTACTTGAAGTGATCAAACACCTACTAGAATAGAATCCTTGGGATTGGCATCAAAAGTTGAAGTTCGCCCTCTGGGCAAATTACATTCAAATCAAGGTCGCCCTGGGAACATCCCCATTCCATTTGGTTTATGGCCAAAACCCTGTATTCCCAATTAACTTACAGATCCTAGTTTTACGGTTTATGCAGGAATTCAGCAATAGGGACAACATTGTGGAGGTTTGGCTCATAAATCTTGTGTGAATGGAAGAACAGTGAGACACAGCCCTTAAACATTTCATGCATCATCAAGCAATGGTAAAATGATGGTTTGACCGCAGAGCCCAATACAAGGCTTTTTAGATTTCAAACTTGGTCCTGTTATGGGACAAAGCTTGGGAAAAGAAAGGAAAACACACCAAGTTCCAATGGCTCTTGCTCGGACCATATTTAATCTTAGAAATCTATGGGGCAAATAATTACCGCCTTAACGCCATGACCGGGGAACCTGTCCCATTACCCGTCAATGGATAGTTTCTTAAACACTACTTTGAATAGGGTAAGTTTGTCCAAAATTATACTTTATGTAAAGCCTTCTACTTGTAAATATTTCTTTCCTGGTGCCTTATTGGGAGGTAAAGTGTCTTGTAAATAGCCTTGTCGGCTGCCCTCTAGGGTAGTCCTCTTTTGGTGGTTTTTATTTTTGTTTCTAGTTTTCTTTTCCGGTCCTGACGTTTTGTTCTCTCTCGTAAGGATTGGAATGCTTTGCATAAACTCTGGTCTCTGATATGATGTTTGTAGCATGGTGAACTTAAGAATCTATCTTTAGCATAGTGGAACTAGCCCGATCTCCGGAGCTATTTTACAGGTTTGGTGGTACATTTTGAGCAATCTCCATCGGGTTTTATCTCCGGAGGTCTGGCAATCAGTGAAACAAAAAATATAAGGAACAGGTAATCGGACACGCTGAGGTAGATTGGTTGCACTGGTTGGTTGACCCAAGTCTGAAACTTTAAAGAATTTTTTTCGGGTCTAGATTTTTATCCCCTACTCAACATATAAAGTAGGTGGAAAGGTGAAAGAAGTACCGCCGTTAAAATTGGCTAAGCTTAAGCTTAATGGTGAAAGAAGTACCGCCCTCCCACCTAAAAATAACAAAATAACAAGAAAAAGGAAAGCGGGATGAAGCTCTGATCTCCAGGAGAAATGAAAAAATCTGGTGACTGGTTCAATGTAATTAGTGCCTCTTCTCTACTCCTCCCAGAGGTCATCGGTTTGATCTCCTTCCAAAGCACACATGCCACCACTAATGAAAGACTATGGAATGGATCCCGTGTGGCTGAATTTTCTAAGGTATGTTGCTCTTTGCCTGTCAGATACTTCGAGTAGTGACTTATTCTAGTTTTGCTAACCAAAGATTTTATAGTTCTCAAATGTGCTAAGGCATTTGTCCCAGACAGTCGCCATTTGTTATGCCCTGCATCCCCATCCCTACATTTTGTGTGAAAAATGTTGGGTCCCCCCTTTTTATTTTTTTTTCTTTGGTTCTTGCCTTGTCTCTCCTTTTGCTTTCTTTCTCTGGGGTTTTCTTCCCCGCGGTTGTGTTTTGTTTTGTTGGTTTCTTGTGCCTCTGGGACCCTGGTCCTATAGTTTGTCGTCCTTTGTCGGGAGCCAGATTCCAGACTCTGGGATTCTTCGCCACGATGATCTCTTTCCTTAAGGTGATATCGTCGTGGGAAATCCTTGGGCCCGGAGTTCGGAGGTCTTTCTGTCTGTAGTTTGCTGATGAAGAGGTGGATTGCTTTTTACCGCAGGTATAAATAGAAGTTACCTATCATTTTCACATTTACCGCGATTAAACACTCAAGCAATCAGAGCGATTTAAGAGCGATTTGCAGAGATTTAACAATAATCCAGTGCTAAATACTTCCATCATTTCCAAATGATTATGAGTGGTTAGTGGAGAGCAAGAAGAGAAAGGATCCATCCACTCCCAGAGTTCCTCTCTCCCTGGCTGAAATGATGGCTCAGGTCCAGGCCCCATCAAAGGCCAGGAAATCCCAGACGGTTCATACTCTTCGAACTGGGCTAGGTGGAGAAACAGTTGCCATTGTGGTGACACCTCCCCCAGACACCGATGCGGTGACAACAGAGGCTAGAGATTAGGATATCACAGAGATATCGCTAGGAAAGAGAGGTAAACAGGGCAAAGTGGACCTGTTAAAAGAAGCGGCCAGGGCGGTGGAGGCCAGATATGAAAAGGAGGCCCAAAGGCTCAAAGTAGAGAAGGAAAAGATGGAAAACCTCATGGGGTTGCTTACTGAGCTGGCCCAGCCCATTAGTGCCATTCCTCTGGAGGCCTCCACATCCGATGCACCACTACTGCAGAGCGACATAGACTCCTTGCAAGCAATGAAGAAGAAAGCCCAGGCGGTCGACGAATGGGTCGCTCTGCAAATAGGGAACACCTGATGTTTCCTAGTATCCACCCTCCTAGACTTGTATGCGGACCAACATGTTCTGCACCAGGTAGAGACTCTCATTGACCTCTGAGAGGGTGATATTGAAAACTATCAAGCGTGGAAGGTAGAGCTTGAAGAACTCTTCGGCCTAGGGGAGGAAATGGTTTCTGAATCCAGAATTCTGGAGGACGAATCATTTGATTTCGTGAGAACCCAACACTCCAGAATTGACCTCACATTGGAGGTAACCAAGCAACTGGTGGGGACTCTATAGGAGAAGGTCAATGTAGTGAAATATTCTTTCAATTTATACAAGTCTTTTGTAACAAAAATTTCTGGGACTGACCCCCTCAGTACAAATACGTGCACGCCAGAAGATTCAGTTTTAGGGAGTTTTGATGAAATGATGAATTCCCGATATCAGTCCCCGGAGGGAATAGATGGTGCTCAAATGACAAGATTAACTCGTATGGTGCTTAGTGGCCACGACATGGCAAAAATGGCTAATGAATTTAAAGAGAATGTTCTGGACCTGGGAGAACAAATTGAGGTGGCTAAGTACCGAAGGGTTTTCCTGAAGGATATCGATGAAGATGACATCTCCCACCTCCTCCAGGCCTTCAATGATAACAAACAACAATAAGGTTTCTCTAGAGGCTGAAGAAAACCCAAACATTTGGTATTCTTTATTCTTTCAGAACATAAGTTCCCAGATCCCGAAGTCTCAGATCCCAAATTTTGTATTCTTTCAAGTGATCTGTGTCTTGGTCCCTGAGGCTGACTGGTCACTTTCATAAGCGGTTAATAAAGACTGTCAGAAGGTAGTTGGCTACATCAAGGGGGAGTCAGATCAATAGTTGGCTTTCTGACAGATGGTCTTCTCGAGGTGCCATTTCAGAGGTACACCTGGCACATTGGATACAAGGCGCTGCATTTCCCATTTATGAGACATGTAGCCTCGATCCCCAGGGGTCTAATTTCTTCCTTCTCTCTCCTGGCTCTCTTCTCGAGGCTGATTCTTCCACTGCATATTCTTGTCTCATTCTTCTGACATGTCAGGCCTATTTCGTCTCAAGGTCTTTTGTAGGGTGGCGCAGGTAATATCGGCCCCTGGATATTATATTTTATTAAAATATGATCTAAAATAGGGTTAGGATTAAGGTTAGAAGAAAGTGTATAAATAGTAAGACTGGCCCATTTCCAAGGGTCGGCGAAATTGATGATTTTTCTGTCAACAGTAATAGAAAAGCGATTTTCCATTTTAGTTGCAGAGCTTAATGCTCCATTGTTTCACTTTCCAATAGTTAGATGCTCCCCTGGAGCCACCATTGTATCACGCACCAGTGCTTGCTGGAAGAAACATTAATGAAGATGGGAGAATTCTTTACAATGATGTTGTTGGCATTCAAACTTCTGAGTTAATGGTATTTTATGTTTCATGTTCTTTATGTCTTCTGCTCTGATATGTCAAGTAGATTAAGGACCTCTTTTCCCTCGCTACTGATAAAATACTAGCTGATGGTTGCATATTTATTCGGTATTTAGTGTAGTATATCAAAGCATTATTGATGTTTTGAATGTTTAAGCATAACTATAGTTAGATGAAGTACTTCTGACCTTGCAGGATCTTTTTCATTTTATTTGTTAAGTGTAGAATTCTCGGAGGAACCTCACCTTACTGAATCTCCGGAGAGAATGAGTTGAAGAAACCAGCTATCCCCCTTGAAAATAGTCACCTCTCCCAACCGAGCCCCGCACTGTTGTGACCTGACACCCAGGTGCTTGGAGGCCCGGGGAGTCTAACTTCCCCGGATAGCCTTTGTAGGCAGAGTTGGCTGATACCCCCGGTACCCGATGACAACTTATGACTGTTGGCTGACCCGGTCAGCAAAACCCCATCAATAGTTATCCTACTAGATCTTTACATCCTATGAGTATCTATGGATGTGTGGATTCAAATTAGGCAAGTGACATTAACAATAAAATCTCCACATGTGGTTATGTTTTTACTATGTATGGTGGTTCTATAAGTTGGATGAGTAAGTGACAAGTTTTAGTCACTTTGTCCATGATAGAAGCAAATTATAAGGAAACTATTCATGCTTGTAAGGAAGCCATTTGGGTTAGGCAATTGTGTTCATATATTAGGTTTGATGTAAGATTGATTACTATCTTTTATGATATTCGTCATGTTATTTTCTTAGCAAAGAGTCAGAATTTTTGTGCCAGAACAAAGCACATTAATGTATAGTTTCATTTTTTTGAGATATGGTAGAGGATGGGAAGGTGAAATTGGAGAAAGTTGACACTCTGATGAATGTTTTAGATGCATTAATGAAACTAGAGAGTATAGAGAAGTTTAGATGGTGTTCCAATTCTATGGCCCTCTCGACCCCCTACAGTTAATGATCTACTATCTGTTTGAAATGTCTTTAACAAGTGGGAGAATGTTGGGATTAAGGTGTCTCAACCTTTGTAAATCCTAACATTAATTTTTCATTTATTTGTTGTATTTATTTACTACTTTAATTATTTTCATACAAATTTCTAGTCATCTAGTGGGACATATAGGCTTGGTAGTATCCTACTTGGTGATGGTTATATGACACTTATATTGCACATATGGAGGTAGTTATCCCACTTTTAGGATCTTGACAAATGTTAGCCTATGACATTTCTATGACAAATTGGACAAGTGGTAGGAGATACCTTTTGCATGGAGAAGGTGGGTACCCATGTTGGGTTATGAGGAGTAAGAGAATGTGTTATTCATAGTTAGTTATGATAGATTCCCTTACAACTATAAGTTGTAAATTATGACAATATTTATGATAATTTCTTACGGTAGCTGGAAGATGCATAAGAGAATCTGTCATCGCTCAAAATAGTAGATTTTGGGTTCCCAATATAGTAGGCTTGAATGGGGAGTCATTTGGAGATATACATGTGTCATTTACATGATTTTTTATGGTTGAAAAATGGTGTCAAATGTTATGCACAATTCCATCTTGTATATTTATCTAGAAGATACCTCTTGTGTTGCATTTTTCCTATAAAAAGGTAGTCATAGAGAGTATTAGTTATTTCATGTTTACATGTGAAGTGTTACGCTTCCTTTATTGATTCAAATAGTTGGATTGTTGGTTTAATACTCCTATTGAAGTAGTGTACTATTATTATATTGTAACTGTAAGTTTAGTAATACAAAGAGTTGTGCTTTTGAAGTGTCAAGTTTTCATCATGAAAGGGTTTTACCCATGATATATCATGTGTTCTATGGTATAATATTTATGCATTTTATTATCTCCTTATGAATGTGTTTCTAATTCCATAATCATTAAGATTTGTAAATAAAATGTGCCCTATATCCCACACTAGATTAGTGTTAGGAAGTATTTTTTCCACCTTTTCTTCCTTTTGATTTGATCCCTAAGACTTTTGGTTGTGTTGGAAACCTATTAAAAACTAGTAAATGAAACCAACCTTTGAGATATCATCGCTTAAGATCTTGATATTTTCTTCTAATTTTGAGTGTGAGGCAAATCACTTCTTCACATAATCATCCACTCTTTTCTTTAGGAACTCATCTTGAGCCAATTTCTAAAATCTTCCTTCACAAAGGCCAAGTCCCATTGTAGGTTTTCTACTAATTTTTAACTATTATGGAAAAGGGGGAGAAGTGTCCCATGGTAAATAAGGAATGGTATTATGCAATGTGGCTGCCACGCAATCTCTATGTGCTTTGCATTACTAATATGTTCATTGAGTAGCTTGTCCCTTCCAATGGGATGAAAGATATCCCTTAATTGTATTTTTTTGGAAGAGCGTGAAAAGGTGGGAAATAGGGATCACTAGCCTAACCATGCAAAAACTAGGATCAAATCCATTCCCATCAACTCTTCATTAAAGGATAATTCAATTGGCCCAACTTCAAACCAATCAAATTAGTAAGGACTAGTCATAAATGGATTATGCGTATTGAGTTTTCCTTTGTTGTATTTTTTTTGATGTGGATGGAAAATTTGATATAAGAAATAGGTCTAAAGATATGAAATTGAACAATAATCAACATAACAATGAGTTGCATATCATATATATAAATTGTGAGCATAGATCTCGAAAGAGGGATAAGAGAGGAACCTATCATCGAAATTCAAGCCTAAATGTTTGATGCAAATATTGTGAAAGGATCCCGACTTAGGATGTCACTCTGATAATTTCCCCAAAAAAATAATTAAAAAGTACCAGACAATGTGCCTAAGAAAACACATCTAAACATTTGTGTTTCTTTAAAATCTAATTCTCTTAGTCTTAGTCTACTCTTCCTAGATCTGTAATTATTCTCTTAGATCTAAAAATTTGCACACAATAAGGAGGAAAATGGTGTTGGGATGTATAGGGTTTTGCCTCAATCAAGCCCTCTAAGAGGAAACAAACTTCCCTACAACAATAATGTATGAAATAAATGTTGAATTTTAACTAAAGAATGTTGTATCAACAATATTTTACATTTTCTATAATTTCTCCTTGTCTTGAAGCCTTCATGAAAGATTGATGATGCTAGAAGGGAGCTCATACATGACTTCACTCATGGAGGAAATATATGAACTTGATCACGGATGTCATCTCTAATGCTTGAATCCTTCTATCCTAGATCTCCTCCTTCACTCTCATAAAAATGACTAAAATGGTTTCTCAAATGTTTGATGAGAGATAAATTTCTTGATGTGCAATGTTACAAATGAGGGGGGGAGGCCTCAATGTACAATAAATTTCATGAAATGTGTGGATGAATTTGAAGAGTTTTAACATACGGAAGGTAAGGTTTAAACAAGTGCATGGCTTGGTGTAGTAAATAAGTAATATACAAAAATGTGGTAAAATATGGATAAGGTATAGATGTAGGATGCATGAATATGTGCAAAAGGAAGAGTATACTACTAAGAAAGAAGGAACTTGATTCATATAAGATTGTGTAATTTTTTATGATTAATGAATAATAAGTCAAGGGTGTTGTCCCTTACAATCTAGGCCCATAGGCTAAACAACTAGCAGAGGTTGTACAAGAGTAACAAAATTATACCAAAGAGCTATAAAATGGTTACTAAACAAAAGAGTGAAAGGAAAAGGAAGAAGGACATAATCAAAGGAGAAACAACAATGAACCCACAGTGCAACACGAACACTACAGAAAACCTAGTTAGGGCCTAAAGGGGCGTGGTAATAAACCCTGCCCCAGTCCTTTCTAAGGAAGTCAAATAGCTCCAAATTTGTTGTGGCTCAAAATATTTTTTGCACAAGCACCAACATAGTAGCACTACTCCTCGTAAATTTCTAATATTAGTGGGTAACCAAGGCCATATTCCTAATAGAGTCCTCCCCTTAAGCCTTTAAATTAAAAACTTTGTCATACAACTCTCTCACCTTCTCCTCCAGACCCTTTTTATCATAGATCATATTAGTATATCCATGGAAGAAAAATTGAGATCCACTGGACTCCCTCTCTTCCCCCTTATCCATTTGGTTATTCAGCAACCTTTCAGAAACATGGGTATCTAACCATGTTTTTGACTATGATTGTGACCCTCATTAGAATACTACAAGAGAATATGTAACGCCGAATCTGAACACTTGACCAGGATGGGGTCCTAGGAAACCCCCTTACCCTTTTGCTTTTGGTTTTCAATCCATTTCACACCCTTCACCCTATCATCTCCACCCTGGAAACCTTTATTCACTGTGGTCTCATTTGGAACCCTCCTTTGAACCTCTTATTATAGGTTAACACAAAATGTGGCCCCGTCATCATCTCCAAAATAGTCTTGACCTTTCTTATCCTATCGTCATCTTCACAATGGCAGTGTGTTAGGAAGAAAGTTAACCCTTCAGAAGGGGGAGAGTACATGCCTCCCCAATGATCAAGGTAATTTGAAAACCAGACATAAGAGGGTATATACCCTCGAAGTTCAAGTCAACTTGCATATCAATATTAAGAAACTTGTCTCTTCATAATTTACCACACTAGAAATACCCAAAGTGTCATTTGAAGAAAGAGAGTGATCAAGGTATGCACCCAAACAGTATGAAAAGGAACCTCTCAAGCGAACAATAGAGGAATTAGATGCCCAAAAAAATAAGTGCTAATAATCCATTGATGATTAAACTCAGTGAGAATCATCCTTCATAAGGGAGATGACCCTTGGGGGAGTATTCTCGATTCCCGCCAACATCAAGTGTCTTCTACCTCTAGCCTAAGGGCATCTAGAGCATCGACAACCCTATTCCCTTGCCTAAAAATATGTATAATCTCAAACAATTCTAGACCAAGGAGAAGTTTAATAATGTCTTTAATGATGTCAAATAAATACCACCCGAGACTAAATTCCCCTTTAACAAAATTGATCAATAGAAGTGAGTCCCCTTTAGTAGTAAGAGCCCTAATACCAATAGAGAGAGAAAACTTCATGCCCCATAACATAGCCATACCTTCTTTTTTTTTTTGTTTGTGGATCCACTAATATTCTGACTATAGGCAAGGAATACCTTACCATAGCTAGATCTAATTATGAATCTAGCAGAAGCCATCTTATCCCCCTTGGCTTCACCATAAAAATTTATTTTGAGTCACTCATGACATGGAGCCTTCCAAATCTTATTCCCCCTCATTAGAAGTTTTGAATTATCAAACTATGAATATCTATCTGGAAGTTCCCAATTTTTGGAAATCTTGTCCTCATACATAGAAGGTGGGGTATGTGGGCATTTGGTGATAGTAACTATAATATTCTCTTTAATCCTCCTATAAAAGGAACCCAAGACCTCCTCATTCATGTCCACCTTGAAGATTTTGTTGTTTCTTTCGTTCCATATACTCTTGTACAATAAAAAAAGGGGATCACCTAAAAGCCTAGTTTTCCCCAATTCATTTGGCACATTAGAATACGTAACCACCTTAAGGAAAATATGATCAACACCACTTGACAAGGAGGGTGTTAATACAAGATTTTCATTTTGGGACTTTCTATGCCTTTGTTGCTTAGAATTAAGAAGCAAATAGATAAGACAATTAATCAAGATAAGAAATGAATTAACTAAATTGAAAAGTAAACGTGGAGAGAAATAAAAGAGGAATTGACTACACCTAGAATCAAAATAGGGGATATGAAGACTCAGATATAGATTCCCAACTAATGAAATCTTGAAAATAATTGTAACTATAAATTTGATATCTCAAGACTGCTACTTGTCTAAAAACACTATTTTAACTAATTCTGCTAGGAATAGAATGTGTAAAACATTTCGTATCTAAATTTTTTAGATGGGACAAATTGTAGAGTGGATGTCTTAGGGAAGAGAGTATGTAGAAGTTTTGACAGTTGATTATGTAGTCTTCCACACCTGCAAATTGGTGAATTGTATGTGGGTGTAGGCTATATAGTGGTTTTCCTTTATCAACCCCCATTTTGTTGATTCCCATCTCCATAGATAGCTATTATAATAGAGATAAAGTGTGTAGTTCTCATGAATCTAGAGTATGTCTAAATTACTATGAGCTAAAGTGAATAAATGCAATGCAAATATCTACCATAGTGTGATAGACTAAACCCTATATGAAAATGCAATCAACATGTTTTTGAAAGCATGTAACAAATATAGATCTTAAGCACAAGTATGTAGATCTAAACATAACAAGAAACCATACAGCCCAATCCTAAGAGGAAGAGTTCAAGCCAATCATCAGTCGATGATCTCCTAGTCATCATCATAATAATTTTGTAGGTTCATCTTGATGTTGAAAAATGCTTGAATTTTTTATAGAAGATTGATGCATCCTTGATTTGCAAGTCCTCACTTCATGGGATGTCTTCAAATTAGGGCTATGGCCTTGAAATTTCTTTCATCTTTCCAAAATTAAGTGTGAGGCTTCCTTTTATACCAAATTGGGAGATAGAATTGAGAGATCTAATTGTGAATTATAATCCCCCATTAAATCACCAAGACATGGACCCAGTTTAAATTTGGACTCAATCTTTGAAGTATATAGTGTTTGAAACGTTATGTACCCAGGTACATAATGTTTGAAATTTTATTTACCACCCAATCAGGGCCCAAATCAGGACCATGCTTCCTATATAATGAGAGGATGTGGGATTAGAATAGATAGTAAATTTTGAGGTCAGGATAGAATATAAAGTCCACAAATGGTAACATATGATCTAGGTGATTAAATGAATTATTTGATTGGAGGAAAATAGAGGAGCACACTTAGAAATAAGGGTTTACCTTGATTTTAAAATAAATTAAATTGATAGACAACCCATATTTGAATTTAGGTGTTTATTAATTATAATTATGAAGTCCTATTATGAAATCTATAATGAAAACACACTAAGGTAGGTGCTAAATATTTATGAAATTGTACATCACTTAGTGTTTACAATTTATGATGGTACATTTAACACCCACTTTAGTGGTACATGACACTATGTGCATATGCAAGATAAAGTACAAAAATTGTAAATGAAAAAGGATATTCCAAATTTTTCGATAAGAAGCCCCCAGTGTGCAATACCTGCAACAAAACATTAGATATTACATTTTGCAAAACCACTTTGTTAGTTGAAAACCATAAACAACCTACGAATGACTAAAATAGTGATGAAATTTATGAGTAGCTATATGCCCCCTATTTTGGCTTGCTAATCAGGAAAGGTGAAACAAGGTATCATGTTTACCACAGTGAATTGTGAACCTAAGTTTATTGACAAATTATACCAATAGGATTCAGGATGAACTTGAAATATTCTACAGAGTATTTGGATTGATAGGGAATTCAATCAATATCTAAGCGCAATGAAAGTGTGATAATTGTATCTCTCTAGCTCAATATATATGTGATTAAGTGAAGCATACACCAAGAATGAAACAAAACTCTATGATCTAACCCACTAGCAAGGCTATGAGAGTATAGAAGGAAGAGATGGATATCATGAATCCAACAATCTAGAAAGTTGTGTTATGATACATGATTAATGGGAGAGGAAGACAAGGAGAAAGGATGGATAGCAAGTTGTGTTATGATAGTTCCACTCATCCCAAAGAAAGAGTGAAGGAGAATTGATGATCTAGCAAGTTGTGTTATGCTAGTCAATTCTACCTTGAAAATTTTGCGGACAAGGTGGCTTGAAAAATTTTGTGCTCGGGGGTGGCTTTTTTAAAGCTTTTTCACATAGGGGCAGCTTACAGGACGAGTCTTACAAAAATAATTATCTCCATGTGGATCCATAAAAAAGAGATTAGTCCTAAGGAAATCATAGTCTCCATAGGGATCAAAGAAAAGGATGATTAGTCCTAAGGAAAGCATAGTCTCCTTAGGGAGAAATAAGGATGATTCATCCTAAGGAAAGAACTATCTCCTTCAAGATCAATAAGGACAATCATCCCTAAGGAAAGCATTGTTTCCTTAGGGATAAATAAGATTAAATAATGTACAAGGAGGTTGCATGTATCCACCCTCCATATTATAGTGATAGATAACTATGGTGACATCATAAGGAAAAGAGAACAAGGATACCTACTTCCAATAGCAAGGAGATATCCTTAAATCAACAATATATGCCAAAACCTTAGCAAGGAGTGAAAATGCTTGTCATCCAAGGAATAAATAATCATCAAATAATATCAGGAAGTGGGAAGAGACCCTTGAAAGGAGGATATCTTGGCTACATGACATCTACCTTCAAGAGGAGTTCTTGAACAGAGATAACATCTTCAAGACAATGAGGGGAAATGAACAATTTTTGCACCCTTTTAGCCCCATATTGCTAGGTGAAAAATGGATTCTTGATGAAAAATAAAACACTCTAAGCCCTCAAGTAGGGGTATTTGTTTAGCATAGATAGACACCTTCAAGAAAAAAAAAATGTTGTAAACATGGGATGTAAATATCCTAAAAAAGAGACCCTTGCTTTAACAAACAACTACATGAAAGAAAGGATATCATGTGATAAAAAATACCATATAACTGAGAGAAAGTGAATCCTTAGAAAATAAAAAGAGACTGAGAAGTAAAACCTTTCCTCTCAAGGATGAAGGCAAGGGAAAAGATAACCCATTATATACCCTAAGTAATAGATCTTTTATAATAGATGTATGCACTTTCAAACAATCATAAGGTTGTAACTCGGGATGTAAATCTCCTAAAAAAGAGAAGATATTTATGTAAAACAAAAAACTCCATGCAAGAAAGGACATCATATTATAAAAGAAACAAATCAACAAAGGGATATTGGATCTTTTCGAAAGGAAGAGAAAATGAGGAAGGAGGATCAAGTATACGTACCTTCCCTCTTTCTAGGTAAGGGAACACTCAAAAAAGGACATCACATTAAGCACCCCAAGTGAAAGGTAATTTATAATAGACATGCACTTTCAAGCAAAAACTAGATTGTAAACTCAAGATGTAAATCTCCTAAAAAAGAGAATATCATTATATAAACAAACACATCCATGCAATAAAGGACATCATGTTATTAAAGACACACGTCAACAAGGGGAGCAAATGGGTCCTTGGGATAGGAGAATGAAATAGTACCCTTGCCCCAAAAATGTGGAGGAAAGGAATAAGGACTATTACGTTTCTCACAAAGTATTATTGCACCTAAAATTGCACCGCCACAAATGAAAATGAGCCCCCAAAGGATAGGGTAGCAATGTCACATAGTGTGGAGAAACATAATAGGAACTTAGATGTTATTTAGAATGATCATGATAAAGGTTTCATTCCTTGTTACATGTCATTTGAATCATACCAATATCAATAAATTCTTGAATTTTACACTTCAAATCATAACATTCATTAGTCTTATGGCTAGGAACTTGATGATGCATACAAATGAAAGAATTATTTTGTTTGTGTTTTCTATTTTTTAGTTTGTTTCTTAAAGGGAGATTAATTAAGTTGGCATTGAAAAGCTAAAACAAAATATTCTCTTTTTGTGATGATAAATTAGGAGAGAAATTTATAGATTGATGAGAAGGTTGGAAACCCAAAGTTTCTTTAGAAAAATATGATGTAGATTTCTCAATGGCTTCAATTATTTGTTGCACACATCATATACTATGTCCATTATCAAGGTTTGGAATATCAAAAAGATAAGGGTCTCTTTTAGGTCTAATTGGATTGAAATTTAAAGAGGCCCAATAAATATGCATATATGTGTTAGAATAAGGTGTTTGAATATCAAATTCAAGGCTTTTTATTTACTATGGAAGGTAGGTGTAAAGTCTAAAGTTCCCTAATCATTATCTTGGAGAGTTGATGGTGTGCTTGTTTGTATCAAAGAATGAATTGAAGAAAGAGGAGGGGATTGAATAGTGTTGACTTGATTAGGATCCTTATGTGCTAAGGTAGAATTTGTAGAAGGGAGGAAATTAAGGATACTATCCTCTTGTTGTTATATGTGTATTGTACTGCATGATAATATGGTTGTGTAGCACCTTTTACAACAATCACTATTTTGTTTTGTGGGGTATCTTGAATGGTATTAAATTGATTAGGTTCTTTATTCTCAAAAGATTCATTTAGAAAATAGAGAGAATCAGGATATCATCTTCTTCTTCTAAGGTACTTTCATGAAAAACTTTAGGAGAAGGAAAATCATAACTCATTAATGCTTCATCTCTAGAGGGAAGATGATTGAACTAGATAGTAGGGGAAGTGTCCTTGAGGGAATTTTCAATACAATCACCCTCTTTCACCACAAAATCATCCTTTTGCACAAAGGTACTCTCATGGGGGAGATACATATCAAGAGAATAATCCACAACATTGTCCAATGGTCCATCCCAAAGATGAAGATCATTGAGAGGAGTGTTATAAGTGTGCTCTTGCATAAATATGTCCTCATGAGGGAGAGAATCTTTAGGAGAGGAATCATTGAGATGTTCATAAAGGAGATTGTTGTATACCCTAAATCCTTCTATTACATTAGTCAACTTTTATTAAAAAATATAGTTTAGGAGGTGTAGAGTAAGACTTAGTGGAGATGAAGTCATCAAGGAATTCATCCATCATATCAAAGTCTTCACTACTAAATGGATCATCAAAGGTAGTAAAGCTTTGTACAAGGAAATTAGATGTTTCATAATATAATATCCTTATGTAATGAAACAAAGTGTAAAATGACTAATCTCAACACACATAACAATGCATGAAAAGAAATATTTTTGGATTTTTATTGTTTTTAACATTCAAAGGCAACTAAATAATGAATTGTGTCTTTACAACTAATATGCAATTTTTATGTCTTTTTTATCAACAAATGCAAAAATCAAAGCTGAATGTAGAAATGCATACAAATCATATCTAAACACCAAATCATAATTAGAAATGTTATGAGTTGGGTTCACAAAAAATGTACAATAAGAAAAGGGGATCACCTTAAAGCCTAGTTTTCCCCAAATCATGTGGCACATTGGAATACGAAACCACCTTAAGACAAATATGATCAACACCACTTAATAATGAGGGTGATAATAAAATATTATTTTT
The DNA here is from genome assembly GCA_018584345.1 of Thuja plicata. Lineage (NCBI taxonomy): Eukaryota > Viridiplantae > Streptophyta > Pinopsida > Cupressales > Cupressaceae > Thuja > Thuja plicata. The sequence goes on along the minus strand of MU223224.1, from coordinate 1,089,211 downwards.
AGGGTTTCTATTCCTTTGTTGCTTAGAATTAAGAACGAAATAGATAATACAATTAATAAAGATAGGAAATGAATTAACTAACTGAAAAGTAAATGTGGAGAGAAATAAAGGAGGAATTGAGTGCATCTAGAATCAAAGTAAGGGATATGAAGACTCGGATCTAGACTCCCGACTGACGAAATCCCAAAATACCTGTAACTGCAAATCTAAGATCCTGAGACTGCTACCTGTCTAGAAACTCAATTTTAACTGATATTTTTTGGAACATAAAATATAAATCATTATGTACCTGACACTTTTATCCGGGAAAAATTATAGATTGGATGTCTCAGGATAGAGAGTATGCATAAGTTCTAACAAATGATTCTGGAGTCTTCCGCACCTGCAAATCTGAGAATTGTGTGTGTGTGTGTGTGTGTGTGTGTGGATATATAAGGGTTTTCCCTTGTCAACCCCTCATTTTGGTGATTTACACCTCCATGAATAGCCAATATAATAGAGATAAAGTGTGTAGTGCTTGTGAATATAGTTTATTTCTAAATTGGTATGAGCTAAAGTGCATAAATGAAATGAAAAGATCTACCCTAGTGTGATAGAGTAAACCCTATATGAAAATGAAATCAATGTGTGATTGAAAGTGTGTAACAAATATAGATCTGAGGCACAAGTATGTAGATTTGAAGATAACAAGAAACCATACCCAATCCTAAGAGGAAAAGTACAATCCAATCAATAGTCAGTGATCTCCTAGTCATCATCATAATCCTTTTGTAGCTTCATCTTGATGTTCTAAAGTGCTTGAATCAAGATAGAAGATTGATGTACCCTTGATTCACAATTCCTCACTTCATGGGGTTTCTTCAAATCGAGGCTTCAACCTTGCAATTTATTTCATCTTACCAAAATAAAGTGTGAGGCCTACTTTTATACCAAATCAAGAGATAGAATTGAGAGAGATAATTGTAAATCCTAACCCCCCACTAAATTACTGAGACATGACCCAGTTTAAATTTGGGCTCAATAGTTGGGGTGCATAACATTTGAAATGTTTTGTACGACCCAATTAGAGCCCAAATTAGGACCATGGGTCCTAGGTAATGAGAGGGTGTAGGATTAGAACAGACAACCAGTTTCAAGGTTGGGATATAACATAAAGTTCATAAATGGTAACATAGGGCCTAAGTGATGAAATAAATTATTTAATTGGAGGAAAAATAGAGGAGCACACTTAGAAATAATGGCTTACCTTGATTTTAAACTAAATTCAATTGGTAGTGGACACATATTTAAATTTAGGTGCTCATTAAGTGTAATTATGAAGTCTTATTATGGAAGATATAATGAAAAGACACTAAGGTAGGTGCTAAAGTGAGATGTGGAGAAATTTGCCACTAGACTTAAGAAATCAATGGATTATGAATATGTCCTTTCTATTCCAAAAGGATTTGTTGAAATCCATTATTGAAACCCAAGATCAATTCATATTTCTAATAATCATATGTCATAAATCTTTAGGAAAATCATAGTGAATTAGGATATGTGCAATAAATTCCTCGGCCCTTTTCATAGCATGCACCTGTTTGAGAAGTGGAAACCTCTCTTGACCAAATTATCATGGGTTAAGATCCTATTGTGCATCACCGTCCACCAAAATAAATTAATCTTAGGGATCAAATGAGGATTCCACACCTCTCTGAACTAGTTTTGAGGCCTATGGTTTCCTATAAGAGACACATAATGCCAATTTTACTAAAAAAATCCTTCAAGTGCTCCAATTCCAAACAAATTTGTCTTCATAGGGGAATAGTGTGATTTGTATATGTTGGACAACTTCCTACAAATAAAAAACTAAGAGATTGAGATTTGGATGAGACTGGTAGCACTGAGTAAAATCCTTCCAAGCCCTTCTAGAAGATAAATAGTCGGCCACCTTGGTCCCAAAATGGTTAGAGGTTGGCCTCTGTAAGCATCTAAAGTGATTGTTAGCATTAAGAGGAGAGTCCAAGATCCAAATATCCTCCCATAATTTAATGGCATTACCGTCTCCCACAAGCCACTCCAGACCTATATGCAAAATGTTTTTGATTCTAACAACATTGTTCTATATTTTGGACATAGAAGGGAGGGTAGGGTTGAAAATGTTATCCATGAATTTCTTATTATTCAAATATTTGTTACACATTATCTTGCATCAGTTAGCATCGAGGGTAACCAACCTCCAACCCATCTTAGTTATGAGGGCCATGTTCATGTGAGTTACCCTCCTCAATCCCAGACCTCCCATTATTTTAGACATGTACACCAAATCCCAATTAATTAGGGAAATTCTCTTTTCTCCTTCATCACACTCCATAGGAAGGATTTCTAAATATCCTCCATTTTCGAAGCCATATTCCTAGTTATTTGAAAGTGGAGAGAAATTAGATTGAAATACCTTGAAGGAAATCCACAAGAAGCTAAAGTTTGCCAACACTTCTTAGAAGTTTTCCCTTCCACCCCGACATCTTCCTCTACAGCCACTCCAAAATGGAGCCCTAGAAGGAAGAAGTAACCTCCTTAACAGTCAAAGGTAAACCAAGATAAATGCTCGAGAGGGAAAAGCATCTGCATCCCAAAATTATACAAATCTTTCTTTGAAGATCCTCATTAGTATTAAAGAAATACAAATTTCTCTTCTCATAATTTATCTGCTAACCTGAAGCTATCGTATACTCATCCAAGAAATACCCTTAGATCCTATCTTCAACAACTGAAGCCTTTCCAAAAAGGATGGAATCATCAACAAATTATTGGATCATAGTAATTGGGATTGTAGAGGTCACTTTAACCCCTAAAGGGCATCTTTTTCAAATAATATCAAAATAATTCTTCCCAAGACCTCGGCAAGGATAATGAATATGATGGTGAGATCGGTTCTCCTTGTCTAATACCCCTCTCAGGCCCAAAGAGGCCTCTAGGAAACCCATTAACCATTACAAAAAACATGATAGATTCAATGCAGGTTTTAATTATATTCACAATTTTAGAATCAAATCCAAATTTGAGTAGGACCCTGTATAGAAAATCCCATCTAACTCTATAGTAAGCCTTGGAAATGTCTAACTTCAAGATCATACCAAGGGTTTTGTTCTTCTCTATCGAGTGAAAAATTACTTCATGGGTAGTAATCACAACATCAAGAATCTGATAGTCTAAAACACAACCTTTCTGGTTGGTATTGATAATGGAGGCTAGAAGAGGTTTCAATCTATTGACTTGAACTTTAGAAAAAACTTATATAATGTATTACACATTGATAGGCCTAAAATTAGTTATGTGCTTTGGCTCAAGGACTTTGGGAACAAGGACTAAGTACGTATGGTTCAGGATTTTTAGCAATTTACCTTTCCTAAGGAAGTCCCTAACAACCATCGTGACATCATACTTGATGGTGTCACAGTGATCTTGGTAGAAAACTGGATAGAAGCCATCTGAGCCAAGGGATTTATAGGCACCCATAGTAAAAATAAAAAACTTTAACTTCATCCTCAGAGACTTGGGTGAGAATGTTGTTGTTATCATCCTGCATGATCAAAGTTGGTAGGCATTCGATAAGCTTGTCTTTCACTTGTCTGCATCAACTATTATCATCCTTGAAGGCATTGTAAAAGTGACTCACAACCAACTCACATAGCTTAGTGCCATCAAATACATATTAATTGGAGTCGTCCATCAATCCTTGGATAGTGTTCCTTTTCATGTGCTTGCAGGCTTATTTATGGAAAAACATAGAATTCCTATCCCCCTCTTTCAACTATTGAACTTGAGAGCATTGCTTCTAGTAGATTTCTTTCCTGATTGTAATAGATTTACATCTAGCTTTGATATTTTCCTCTTCTATGAAAATTTCCTAAGACTGCATACCTTTGGCTATCAAATCCTAGTAGTCCTTGAGACTTGCAATGATTTCCTTCTTTTGGTTGAAAATATCCCCAAACACCCTCTTGTTCCATGGGCCCAAATTCTCCTTAGTCCTTTTTAGTTTTTGGGAGACCCTGAACATCACAGTCCCTTAGGAAAGATTGTTCCACCATTAGAGAATGCACTATTTAAAATCTAGGTGAAAGTTCCACATAATCTCATACCTAAAGCAGATGGGCCCTTTAGGGATGATGTGGAGACAATGAAGGAGAAGAGGATAGTGGTTTGAGACAGTGCACAAAAGTGCTTTTAGACCAGAGTTGAATCCACCATCCCAATTGGCGGATATTAAGAACCGATCAAGCCTAACTTGGATAAGATCCTCTCCTTCCCTATTGTTACTCCAAGTGAAAATCCGATCAAAAAGTTCAATATCCAATAACTCATTCTTGATAATGCAATCTGTAAGTTCCAACATGCTCTCAGAGTGAACAACACTACCCTTTAGTTTCTTGGAAGGGAAAATGTGTAGCAAAATCTCCAACCAATATCCAATGAAAATAGGAATCATGCATAAGCAAAGAGATTTCATCCCATATCGCTTTCCTTCCAAAGCGGGAATTGGGAGCATAAATCAATGAAGGAGGAGTGTTGGGAATTGATCAGGTTCCAAGTGACATCACTATACCTCATGGAATAAATCAATGAAGGAGGAGTGTTGGGAATAGGACTACATATAATCTTGATAAGGTCCCACAATGTGGAAATGCCACCTGACGCCCCTACTGCTTCACTCAAGAAGAAGGAAGCCCCTAGCCAAATGTGGTCAACAACTGATCTGAAAGTTACCAAATTCATTTTAATGTCTTACAGAAACATAATCTCAATTTTATACTCCCTAATACAAGTTTTCAAAATATGTATTTTGTGGGGGTTATTCAATCCCCTCATGTTACATGAGAAAATCCTCATTATCCTTTCTTTAGGGTTATCTCTAGGATAAACTGCTACCTCTGCCAACAATTTGCCTTGCCATTGTTTTGAACCTTGAGAGTCTAGGAAAGTGATTGACAAAACCACTACAAGGTTTGGCAATACTCTTTCACTCCAGGCTTCCACCAAACTATGCCAGTGACTCTCCTTTGATTGACTTAGTGACCCACTTATGATCCATCAATCCAAATGTTCCCCCATAGTGTTAATTGAAGAGCTTTCCCATGAGGGCAAAGGGGGACGCATTCCCACAACCACTTTAACTGCCCCCTTTAGCTGACCATTCTTAAAAGTGTGTTGATACGAGAATTTCCCCTTTCAGGTGAGCATCACATACAAGGCAGAGAGCCAGTGTCTCTTTATCCCAACCCATCTTTTGGGGAGTGAGTCATCTTTTCTCCTTCAAGTTTCCTAGCATGCAAGGTGAGCTCCTTAGGAGGAACTATAATCTCCCCCAAAGGGGAAGCCTGCCTAACATTTGTGGTCAAGGCCTCCTCCACATCCATACTAGGAGGGTTGGGAGGAATCGTATTGCAAAAATCCAGCCTCCAATCTGTGAAAACGTGCCCAGGTTTGTGACACTTTTGATAGAAAATAACCACATTTTCAAACACCATAGCTTGAGTAATGCTACCATGTTTGGAGTGCAAGATAATAAAGTTCAGGAGAGGTTTACCCACCTTGACATAAACACAAAATCTTGCAAAGACAAACTTGGATTTGGTCCTCGTAGTATTGTCTAAGACAATGAACTGGCTGAACAAGTCCCCAATCTACTTGAATATGTGGTCGTCCCACATTTCCAAAGGAAGACCAGGAAGCCGAACCCACACCAGAATCAGTCTGTTGAGGTTAGCTTCTGAGTCAAAACTAGGCTTCTAATTGCACAGGGAAAGATGATGGTTCTTGAAGAACCATGCACCCTTCAGGACAAAAATCATATCTTCTTTAGAGGTGAATTTGAAAATGAAGAGACCCCTTGAGAGAGTTGACGGGGTCACATTCCCCTTAAGTTTCCATGAAACTAATATCCAACTTGAAACTATCTCTATAGATGCTCTGAAAGCGGTAAACATTTTGACCAGCGCTCTATCCCAGGAAGAGATAATGCGGTCCACTACCAAATCCAGTACTTGTAAAAACATCTCCTCATCCCCACTTGTATGATAGTCGGGGGTACCCAAATTGGTGTATTCTAGAGCAACAATTCACCTGCACCCATAGTCAGAGGCAAAGTTGGGTGACCATCACAAACCAGAGTGGGTTTTAGTGGTAGGGGGCCCTGCTAACATCCACCATGAAAAGAAATTGTTCAAAATTTGAGAACCAGAGTTTTTGATTAAGGAAAACAGGTTTTGCTAGGTTCCTGAAACCCAATACAAAGCGAAAGATCGAAAATAAATCCTAGCCAAGAGAGATAGAACCTAAAAAAAAAACAGGCCAACACATGGCCACAAAAGTTGGTTTTGAACCAGAGTTGTAGAGCTATAGCAAGATATGTAAGTGTTGTTGTGTCCAATGTGTGATTTGTTTTTGATTAAGTAAAACAGGTTTTACAGGGTGCCTGAAACCCGAAACAGAGCGAAAGATCAGAGAGAAAGCCCAGACATAAAGAACATAACCAATGTGTGATTTGTTGAGATAATAATGTATTTAAATTTCATCTTAAAATCGACTCAAAACCAAATTAAAACTAGTAGAATATACCAATTTCACACTTACAAGATCTATAATTATTTTGATTTTAACATTAAAATTTACTTTTAAGATTTCTATACCATACATTATTAAAAATCCTATTTTCAAAGCTTGCTTAAAATCAAATTAGAACAATTTTAATTACTAATTAATTTCCTATTATGACAAATTCATAATGAAAGCTATTAACACAATAAATTTACTCTTTGAATTGTGAAAAATAATTTTGTTCGATAGATAACTTAAACTTTCACATTTCCTTTTAAACATAAGACATAAAATACATTTCCTAAATTTTATATTTTGAAATAATCATTTGTGAAAAAAATTGGGCAAATGATATCTAGCAAAATAAGTTGCAATTGAAGAACTAAAGTAGAAGGATGAGCACAAGAAGCCACAAAGGGAACAAGCTATGATTTAAAAGCACTCAAGGATTGCATCTTTCTAATTAATTGGTAGTGGCATTGGAAGTAAAGGAAATCTTGTGGAGTGAACACGAGTTGAGCAAAAATCCTAGTTGAGTTGCCTAACATTTTGTTTCCTTTCTCGTGTCTAGTATTCTCCACCTTGTTCATGCATGATTTAGAGTATTTTTGTAACAAGTGCTAAATCTAAGTTGTGAGACCTATTCAATTGCTGAGATCTATTGCTACATCCTACCCTTATTCATGCAACACCCCTTTCTTTTTGTGATAATTCATTTTATAAATATAATTTAAACATTGGACATATGATACAAAAACTATCTCACACACACACTCACACACACACACACACACACAATTAGCCTTTGCTTGGCAAGCTGCCGTAAGTTTTCGATAAAGATAATCTTACAAAAAGTTTTTATTGATTTTTGTTTGTATTCACTTGATACGGAAAAAACATATCTTTTTTTCTCTAATTTTATTAGTTAGAATAGTTACATTCTAACTATTTAGAATGGATCATTTTCATTAACCAAATTGATGTAAAACTATTTTTCCTTGTTATGATGTTTATTTTTGTGATACATCTGTTCTCAACAGATCAATATACTTAGTCAATATCAACTGCATCATAGTTGCAGTTTGGGTTATTAGCTAGTGATTAGAATATGTTATTCTTATAACATAGAGGACATATCATATCTTTGATATTTATTTAAATAACGAGTAAGGATTATAATTTCTCTATGTATTCCAAATTTTCTTCTATTTTAGACATATACTGTACTTGTTTCTATTTTTTGTTGATAGATAAATTTGTTG
>MU223224.1:1058941-1080675 GCA_018584345.1 Thuja plicata | reverse complement strand
TTTCCTTTTTTGTAATATATAAGATAATAGATAGGCACTTCTATTTTTTTGAATAATTCCAACTGTTTCAGTTTCTAATCTGGATGAGATGTTCTAGATTGAAAATGGATAGATCATATTGGAAGGGCACACACACACACACACACACACACACACACAGTTATTGACCCTTATTTGTAATAGCTTTGATGCAAAAACTAAAATTGGACTAATATGTCCAATGTTCAAATTGTATTTATAAAATGAATTATCACAAAAAGAAAGGGGTATTGCATAGATAAGAGCAACTTAGATTTGGCAATTGTTACAAAAATACTCTAAATCATGCATGAACAAGGTGGAGAATACTAGACACGAGATCTGCCCTAGTTGCCCCTTATTCCCATTTTAAAAAAAATCTTATTGTACATTGTTTACTAAGGGATCTAAATTTAATAACATATTCTTGGAGTAGGCTAATGACCCCCCTTCATTGAAGGTTTTGCAAGGTCCTCTCTAGTAGGTACTCTCCTCTTGTTCCTTGTGCATCTCTTCAATAAATGAGGTTGTTCTTGTTGTGAGATTTCTTCTTTGGGGTTTGTTTTTTCTTTTTAATTTGAGATTTTTCTTTCTTGCTTTATTTTTCATTTTTTGTTCTTCATAATAGGGATTTATAACAAAAGGGATACTGAGGTATCTAAATTGTTTGTTAGGGCCTCCTCATTGAAACTTTTGTTTGACAAATCAATTTGGGGGTTTTTTTCTCAACTTAGCATAACAAATTTCACTCTAGATAGTTTTGCCCCATTAGTCACAATAGAGAATTAATTTCTACATTAGATTATCAAAATTAAAGTAAAAGTATGTCCTTTGAAAAATGCATTAAGCTTATTGTTTTGCATATATGTAATAACTATCTATTTGGTACAAATGTTAAACATATTTAAATTTGTATGTATTATACCATGTGGGACTTGAATGATGAATGATATGCTACATATACATATCCATACATTTTGTTGAAGTCCAATGTCATTTGGTGACCCTGGGTGGTCTACTATGACTCTAATGTTGATTGTTTATGTTATAGTGTTGTTCAATAACCATGCGTGGTCCTATAATTAGATATGATCAACTATTATATCTATATGTTTTTGCCTATTGGTGAGCTATCTTTAATACCAAAATATGTATAGACACGCACACACACATGCACACACACACGCACATGTGCATGCACACACATACATGTGCACGCACGCACGCACACACACACACACACACCCACACATGCGCGCGCACACACATCTCACAAAAATCTTTATTATTATAAATTACATTTATTATTATTATTACATTAAAGGCTAGTATAAAAATTCAAGAAGCTGAATTTAATTTGAGACATGTTTATAAAAAGATATCATCTAAACTAAGTAACATTTATTCGCATTATATTTATAAATTATACCAATAATTAAAAATTGCTCCAATGCACACCTTATAACATGAAATGTAATATTTATTAACATTTTTAAGTTTCAATACATAAAAATGCATTCAATTGAAATAATATTGTAATATAATTATTTATAAACACATTCATGAGGATTCGTCGGTAAGTGGTGGTGTTGTTGTTGTGCTCACTAAGGTTCAAACTCACACTAGGCTATTGTGATTGCATACCATGCCATTGCTGGTCCAATGTGCTTGCGAATTTGAGCCTCAACTTTGTTAATGAAAATAAGATTCCTAAATCACATAAATTCCATTTGATCTCAACTTCTCTCATAATTTCATTTATACATATACAAATTCTATTCCCATCTCAAGTGGCCTATTAACTTCATCATACAAAGTTATTGCATACCATACATATATTGCTAATTATATGGAAAATTTAAGTTTACTTTATCTACATAAACTTGAATTGAATTTTTATTGAAGAGAAAAATAAATAAAAATTTATGAAAAAGCTTTGGTGAGTTGGCAAACATATTAACTCTCCTATGAAAGCAAACGAAGCAGTGGGTTGCTTGTATCTTTTCTCTTACATCTTCTGTTGGCCAAGTATTATCTACTTTACCCATTCTGCACCTCCTCTTCGAGCTTTTCATGCCCTGCATACACAGATTTCCTGAAAACAGTTGAATGTGACGACACCTCCATGGTATCATAAACCATTTGTATAGGCAATGATAGATGCAATAGCATAAAGAACATCTGATTTTATGAAGTCAGCAGCATGGTCTAATCTCCAACAACTCAGAATTTTTTTTTCTAGAAACCAGAAATGAAATGTGGTCCCTTCTCAAACACCTTTGCTAGATATTGCTTCACTCAGGATCTCAAAACATCTTCGCAAGGACGTTCTTCTTGGTTCAAGTAATGGAACCAGTAGACATCTCTCATAGCAATTTGTCTTGAACAATCTTGGACGTAAACTTGGTTGCATGTGCTAGTAAACCCATACTCGGAGGTTTTTGATGACTCTTAATAGTTTTCCCAGAGGGCGTGCTTGAAAATCCAAATGCAATCACCAACTTGGCCCAATGGTGGCAGAGGAATAATTCATTTTCCTATGCAGAGGAAAATGCCCTCCTGCCTTAATCTGCCAATACAGATTGCTCACACTTTGCATGGTCTCCGATGTCTATGGGTGTGCCATGTCTCCCACACAAAAAGCATGTACTCGTTTATCGACTTCAATCCAACTACATCCAGGCATCTTTTTTATTCCTTTATCTTTCATCAATTTTCTTACCATTTGGACCTCACCCCATTCGCCCACTTCTGCATAGATGTTTGATAGAAGAACATGAGTCGTGGCATCTGTGGGATCCTGCTCAAGAAGATGAGTTGCTGTAAATACTCCTAATCCTGTATTTTTATGTGGTCTACATGCACCAAGCAAACACATCCACACAACTGCCACAGGTTTAATTGGCATTTTTATAATAAAGTTTAGAGTTTCCTTAAGATAGCCAGCACGGCCAAGAAGGTCGACCATGCATACATACTGATCAATAGTAGGTACAATGCAATAAGAATCACATATGCTGTTGAAGTATTTGCAGCCCTCATCCACTAAACCTGCATGGCTGCATGCTAATAAAACACAAGTGAAGCTTAAATGATCAGGATATGTTCCAGAGTGCTTCATTAGTTCAAAGAGTTTGAGGGTGTCCTTGCAAAAGCCATTTTGTGCATAACCTGCCATCATAGCATTCCATGAGATCACGTTTCTTTGAGGCATTTTGTCAAACACTGCACGTGCCTTGTGTATGCTTCCACATTTTGCATACATGTCTAGCAAGGCACTTGCAACTACAACATCCAGCAAAAGTCCGCGTTCTACTATGTTTTGATGGATGTCCATGCCCAGTCCCAAAGCTCCCATTTTGGCACAGGCTGGGAGGATGCTTGAAAAGGTTGTAGAGTCTGGTTTTAAACCTTCGGATTGCATTTGCTTAAATGTTTGCATGGCCTTTTCAACAAGCCCATTTTGTGCATATCCTGCAATCATTGCAGTCCACGAAACTACATCTCTTTGGGGTATTTTGCCAAACAGTTCATGTGCCTTGTGTAGGGTTCCACATTTTGAGTACATGTCGACCAGGGCACTTGCAACTGCAATGTCTGACAAACATCCACTTTCTACTATGCTTTGATGTATAATCATGCCCTGTTTCAAAGCTCCCGTTTTGGCACACGCTGGAAGGATGCTGGCGTAGGTTGTGGTGTTTGGCTTTACACCTGCCAATTGCATTTGTAAAAAAGTGTCTAAAGCCTTTTCAACAAACCCGTTTCGCACATAACCTGCAATCATTACTGTCCACGAAACTACATCTCTTTGAGGTGCCGTATCAAACAATGCACGTGCCTTTTGTATGCTTCCACATTTTATATACATGTCTACCAGGGCACTTACAACTACCACATCTAGTAAAAGGCCATTTTCAATTATGCTTCGATGGATATCCATACCCTGTTCCAAAACTCCAACTTTAGCACAGGCCGGGAGGATGCTGGCAAAGGTTGTGGAAATTGGCTTTACACCTGCCAATTGCATTTGCTTAAAAGTTTCCATGGCATTTTCCGCATATCCATTTTGTGTGTATCCGCCAATCATCGCAGTCCATGAGACAACATTTTTCTGGGGCATTTCTTTGAAAAGTATTTCAGCCTCGTCAACAACACCATTTTGTGCATATCCTGCAATCATGGAATTCCACGAGACCACATTTTTTACAGGCACTATATCGAACAGTTCACCTGCCTGTTCTATCCTTCCACATTTTGCATACATGTCTACCAGGGCATTTGCAACTATGACATCAGACAGACAACCCATTTCAATTATCCTTCGATGGATGTGGATACCCTGTTCTAAAGCTCCCATTTTGGCAAAGGCGGGGAGGATGGTGGCAAAGGTTGTTGAGTCTGGCTCTACACCTGCCAGTTGTATTTGCTTAAAAGTTTCCACGGCCTTCTCAGCAAATCCATTTTGTGTATATAACGCAATCATTGCGGTCCATGAGACCACATCCCTTTCAGGCATTTTGTCAAACAGTTCACGGGCCTTGTGTAAGCTTTCACATTTGGCACAGACTGCTAGTACGCTGGCGAATGTAAACTGATCCGGTTGAACAGCTGTTCGTTGCATTTGGTAAAACATTGCCAATGCCTCATGAGGATAGAAATGCCGTCTGTAAGCCGCAATGATGATATTCCATGAGAAGACGTCTCGTTCAGTCATTTGGTCAAACACTTCGCGCGCAGTTACTAAGCTTCCGCACCTGTCATACATACGTATAAGGGTGTTTTGTAAAAGTTTGTGTGTGGAAAACTTGAATTCCCTCTGTGTGATGTGGGAGTGAACAATCTTACCCTCTGAAAGGGCTTTCTTGGAAATGCAGGTTTGCAATAGTTGAAGATATGTAGAAGAATTTACAGGGGTGTCGTGTGTGGTGAGCAGAATGTGTAGCGCCTCCTTTAACCAACCCCCTCTGCATAATGCTGCGAGATTGAGATTGGCAGGGATTGGCATTGAAATTGTATTGCAATGTCGCTGGAAATGTGCATTGTTATTCAATCGCTTATACCCAATGGCAATGAAATGGTGATGATGTCGCCGTCTTTTCTCTTCACCGGTGGATTTCTGGCAAATTATTCGTCTGAATGAAAAGACAAATGCCAACAATTACAAACCTTTGCACGTAACTTATTTTTAAGAAACTTTTTTTTTTAACTTAATTTCTTTTTAAAGGGTGTTTACTTTATTTAGAAAAAAAAAAATTATGTTAATATTGTTGAAAAAATATAATATTATGTAGTTAACTTTTAATTCAACCTTGTAATGCCGATTTATTCACAATATAGTTCATGTTTATTTGAAAAGTACCTGATGTTTTTTTTATCAAGTATAAATGATATGGATACATTCATGATGAACATAGTACATTTTGTTGAAAGAATAGTTTTTTTTAAAAATTACATTGGTTTCTACATGTGAACATTTTAATCAATATATCTTGAAAAATATACATCTTAAGAATGTTCCTAATGAAATCAACATTTGAGTTCCCTGTTAATCTTCAAAGGCACTGTGAAGGGGGTGGCGGGTTGGGAGGGGGGGAGGAATCAGTGCACCCACAAATCTGAAACAAATCATAAATGTCTTCTACAAGATCCAACATGCAAAAGTAAATAGAAACTTAGCTCATAAACCATTCACACAAAGAAGACACAAGACTCAAGATTTTTCCCGTGGAAACCCTTGTTAGAGGGAGAAAACCACATGTGAAATGGTATCCACAAATTTCACTAGTGCACCAAATAAATTTTCCCTGTTAGGAGCAGTTACAAAAACCCTGTTAGGGGTATACTTGGTTAAGACTATTTTAGCTTGGTTAGAAGCTAATACAAGTCCTATTAAAGACTACTTTGTTAAGATATTTCAAATACTTTCTAAGAGTCACCTGGTTAGAGGATTTAAACTTCAGATCTTGTTAAAGATCTTGTTCACCCTATTAGGAGTGACCTAGTTAAAGGATTTAACTTGCAAACCTATTAGGGCTTGCCTTGAGATAGACCCAAGAATAATTGATCTAAAAATGACCTTATTGTTTGACGGATCCGCTTCAGTTCTGATCACAAAGCCTCCTTAAGCATCCAACAACTTCACACAATCACAATCTCTTTTCACGTTGTCTAAACATCACATCTTTTTAAATCTCAATCTCGTCCTTCTTTTATAACAACTTTATCAAAGTCGACCTCATACCCTAAAACGTTTTACCCACCGACATAAAACTCAAATCTGATCGAGCCAAAATGGATTGTTCAACTCAATAAAGTCAACACAACATTAATCGGGTCACAAACCAATCATTCACAAACATTAAATAGACCAAGGAACCGATCTAACAAAACATGTTTTTTCTGCCTCTTGTTCTTCCTCTTGATGTCGCTTGAATCTTCAATATTCATGAAAGTGGTGTAAAAGGAAACTACAAGGATACACGTTAGTCATTATTTTGGAGTTATATGCTTGACTTTCCAATTTGGCATGTTAGTGAGCATATTTAGTCTTTTGCATAGGTAGGTTTTGTCTTACATGATTTCCTTTTGGTTTTTGTGTTGAATCAAAGCTATTGCATCAACATACTTGATCAAATTCTAAGGACAATTGCATCTACGTGGTATGATATACTCTATTGTTTAGATCTAATCTCTGCTACATGAAAACATTCTTTCAATTAGATCTATTTCATTTCAAGGTTAGTTCCTATTCAGGGGCTTGACCAAGGAAAGCCTCTTTCCACAACAATTGCCCCTTCTTTTCTATGTACAAGAACAAGTGATGGAGTTTTGGATCAGGATTTTAAGTGATATGGAACCAGTGACTAATCTGCTACAAAATTCACTAGTTTTTGTGCGTCCAGAACAAGGTTGACTTTCTTGGACAAGGATGACTTGATTTGAAATTGTCCCGAGCATCTTCATTTTTCACAGCCAGAAGCTACAGGTCTCAGTGTTCCAGATCCAGAATTATTTCTATTTCTGACAGTTTTACGGTAGTCAAACCCAGATTCAAAATTCACTTGTTCTCTCCTAAGTTTCAAGGTGAGTTCTTCCTTTCTATTTCCTCTTGCATTTACTTTCATAGATCAGATTTACATTGCTTTAATCATTTATTACATTTACATATCATTGTTATCCCTATCATAAGGAATCACAAAAACCCCACATTGTGTGGATCATGAATTTGCACCTTTACTCTTTTGGTTGTGCTAATCAGATTCACTTTGTTGAGGGTTTTGTATTCCAATGTATGTAGAACTTGGTGGTCTACAATCGATCACCGTTTTCTATTGTATCATATAAAATGGTGAGAATTGTTAGCATAGATCTCTCACCAAATATAGGTAGATCTCTCGCTAAATTATAGATTACATATAGGAAGATCCAAAACCTTGTAACAAAGGAAATATGATTAGCACAAGATAGGATGTCAAATTGTGATCTTTGCAATGTAGGGTTTTGGATTGGTCTTCCTTTCGCAAACAGAAGGAATCGTAAATGATATGAAATGGATAATATGATCTATGAAAGTAAGTGCTAAAAGGGAAATGGGAATGATGTACTCACCTTGAGGGCTAGTAGATGACAAAACTTTAGATCTGTAGAAACCCTGGCAGAATTTGTTGAAATATGAAACTGTTCTGGATTCGGGACCTTAAAACCTACATTTTTGGACTATGAGAGTTACAGAACTCCAGGTATAGGTCAAAATGAGGTATAAGTCAAAATAGGTTTGACCTATACCCAGGTATAGGTCAAAATTTTGACCTATACCTGAAACCATCAAAATCAGAATCAGAAAGATGGATCTGGAAAGGTCTTCAGATTGGCTTCTCGGATTTGTAGTTGTATCTGCATTCTAAAACCTACACCTGCACACAAGAGAGAAGGATATTTTTTTGGGGGGAGGGGATTGCCTTGGTCGAGCCCTTGTTTAGGAATTAACCTTTAAATGTAATTGAAATCGCATGAGGAAATGTAATCTAGATCTGAAACATAAATTACCTTATACCTTAATAATGCAATGTCTCTTTCAAGATGATCACAAGTGTTGATGCAATAACTTGGAATCTACAAAAACCCAATAGCAAATCATGAAACCAAACCCTTTAAGGATGAATGTTGTAGATTTCCATAATGTTGGATTGAATAAGAAAGAGAAGAAGAAGACTTGAATGGACGAATGTAGATCTCCTCCCTTGATTGCAAACTATTTTTCTTGGCCTCCAATGCTAGATCTATGGAAGGAAATACCTTATATGCATGATGGAAATGATGGATTTTAAGACTTGAAATGCTTGAATGGCTTCCTTGCACTTGAATGCTTGATGGGCTTGAATGATTCGTGATGAATGTCTTCAATGGATGGATGCTTGATTACTTGAAATAGCTTGCTTGATAATCCTTGCATGAAGATGAGGATGTCTTTCAATTTATGGATTAAGATCATGAATTGTAGGTGTAATTGAGATGTCAAAATGAGAGGATGAAGTCTCCTTTTATAGTGATTTCGGAGTCCAAATTCACAAAGGTCGATTGCGCTAGGAGGGAAAATGAAAACACTTTGCATGGGGCCCAAAACCCACCAAAATTCAACCCCCGAGGTATAGTTTTAAAGTGGTTCAACCTATACCCTGAAGGTGTAAATTTCAAGGTGAAGTTGCAGGATTCGATAGATGTTAAGTTATTCAAGGAAAAATGGAAAGATAAGCAGGAAATTAAGCATAAACACATTCAAATCTTGAAATTACCAAAGATGGGGCCTAATAGGTCCTAGAGGGAAAATAAATTATGTGAATGGATGGATATTTGGGAAATATGCATAGAAATTAGAGTCAATCTCAAGTTTTTAAAAATGATGTTTATTTCGAGGATGTAAAAGGGCTAGAAGAATGTGAAATCAATGTGGTAACCCATAAATGCTAAAATAGGACTAAAATGAGCACCTAACAAGGGTGCTTACCTTTTAAGATGACACATCTATATTACACCCTCTTACAAAATTATTTTCTAGTGTACATGTAAGGCCCATATGTGTCTCTCCTTTTGTGTGTGATGTCATTTTTATACTAGATATTCATATAAAATTGATGATGTTTTTTATTGTTCTGATTAATAAAAACAGGTTTTACAAGGACCCGAAACCTTTACAAAAAAAACAGAGAGTTCAGCAGGTTACAAATGATGTTTTTTATTGTTGCTTCAATACTAATATTGCATATTTGAATATATAAACATATATATTTTATTTTTAAATTTAATGTGTGCACTTCTTTTTGCTTCAGAATTTTCATCTAAATGATATGATAGTTGAGATATCCATATGATTTTTCAATATTTATTTGATCAATGATTAAATCGTATGTAATCATGTATCACTCTTATTATTATGATGATATTTAAATTGAAATATTTTTATGAGAATGTGAATTATATGATGTTGGTTGATTATTTGGGTGTTATTTATTTCTTTATAAATGCTTTGGGTATTGTTATGTATTGAGCATATGTACATATTGTTTGACATGAGTGTGTAGGCATAGATAAAATCTCAATGGTGGTTAGTTAGAGATGAAATACATGGTCTATTTGATTATTTTTATTAGACATTCTTGTTTATATTAAATGATATGATTCGCATAAGTTAATTTTTCAAATTAATTACAATTTTGGATCTCCTATGTGTTAGACATACCAATATATCTTTGATGATTTTTAATTTGTTTATCTATGCAGTTGATATTTGCAAATAAATCAAATAGAATTTTAACACAATGATTTGTATTTAGTTTATTTAAAGAAGAAAACTAATTATTTTAGGCAAACTTAAAAGTAACTTTAGAAAATTTTCATTTTAAGCTATAAAATACCTCTTTTATGACTCTATTTTAGGAAATCTCTATTTGGGAATGCAAAAAGGGAAATATAATTTTGGGGTTAGGGATTGGTTGTATGCAAAAAGAAAATTTATTTTATTTTATCCTATCTTATTTATTTATGTAAAAATTTTTAAAAAAAGAACATGAAAAGCTTGCTTTTTAAAACCCTAGGTTGCATCTTTGAATTTTGAAAATATGATTTCTTGAAGGAAGAATAGGAATGATTGATTTGTGCTTGTTGATTGGATTGAAAAATATCTACATGTTAGCAAGAAATTTGGGGGCACAGACCAAATTTTTGAACCCCAATGACTTTCTAGGTGTTGTAGTTTGTAACTTAGACTTAGTTCTATTGAAGAAAATAAGGAATCAGATCTAAAAAGGAGATTAACTATTTAACAAGTTGTCAAGAGCACACATGATGCATTATATTGAAACTCAAAAGTATTTGGACTCATTTGGTACACCATATACATGCTTATAACTCCATTTAAAATCATATAGATTTGTATCATATCAATCTTCTATTACATTCGTTTGTATCACGTCTCTCTATTATATACTCCGTCATCTATCCCTTACTTTTGGTGTTGACATCTTACAATACAATTATATTTATAATAATTGACATGACCCATGGTTAGTTTACCTAGTCTACATGTTATGTTCTAATTCCTAAGCTCCAAATACCTTATTCCAAAATATGTGGCATATTTTCTATAAGTGTGTGTAAATTCTCTTTCCCTACCGACATCGTTCCCCCTTCAAAACTTTGAACTTTCCTCAACTTAAATCTATCCTGGATTTTTATGATAATATTTTAGTCTCGCTCCATTGGCATAACAAAGTAAGGTTGTTCCATCTAATGTTTCTTTGTGGATTGCTAAAAAATCAAGAATGCTATTAATCTTATATGGTCCTAGCCACCAAAATTTAAGTTTGCTTTCCTTTTTAAACTTATTGTCATACAAGAGGACCATGTATCCAAATTGATATTGTTTTTTCCTACATTTTTGGTCTTTCCAAAATTTTCTTCTTATTCTTTCTACCCAAAGATGTGACTATGCTAACTACCTTGCTTCATCAAGTTTCTCCAGTCCTTCAGACATTTTCTTTATAGAGTCTTTGTCATTCAATCTGAATACCATTGTTGTTTGAAGGTTATAAAGTATAAATTTTAGAGGTAATATTGCCTCCATTCCATATACTATATCAAATGATGTATGTTTTGTGGATATTATATATGTGGTGTGGCAGCCCCAAAGTATCAGAGTTATTCTCATATATTTGT
Organism: Thuja plicata; assembly: GCA_018584345.1. NCBI lineage: Eukaryota > Viridiplantae > Streptophyta > Pinopsida > Cupressales > Cupressaceae > Thuja > Thuja plicata. Next base: position 1,069,443 of record MU223224.1, on the reverse strand, counting down.
CGGTCTTATTTACACACATTTTAGTCAAGGTAGTTCTAATGATCTTGTTTAGTGCTTTCCTAACTCCGTTGGATTCTCGATGGTATAGTGTACTCTAGTTATGTATAATGATGAATTTGGCTAATAGTTCCTTTATAATTTTATCCGTAAAGTGTTAACTCCAGGTCACTAGTTATGTTGATTGGGAACCCAAATATGGTAATGATGTTAATCTAGAGATACTTTATAGTAGTGTATGCAGTGCAATTATTTGAAGGTTTTTCTTTGGCCCATTAGGTGAGGTAGGAAATCTCACTTATGATGAACCTTGATTTAAAGAGTTTGGTTAAAGGATTGATACATCCTATGAATTCAATTGCCCATTTTTCAAAGGGGAATTTTACTAAGATGTGTTGTAAATGAATTTCACCTCAAGTAGTGGTTCTTACTTTTTTTAATAGATATAATAATTATTTCTATAATTTTTTGCATCCATGTATATTATAGGCCATCACAATCTAGAGAATCCAACCTTTAGATCTATTTTCCTTGGTAATATCATAAGAGAAGCCAACCTAGAGTAGAGTTCCTATATCCAATTGTGATTGAGTTGTGAAGCCTATCAAATCTAAGTTGACTTATCTAACCAAGAAACCCCTTTTCAAAATGGGACACATTTAGTTGTCCACCCAAGGTCATGAACTTGAAATGGACTAGCATATTATATGCACCATGTTGTTACTTAGATTGTTGCATATCCTATTGGAAAGTAAATTATAAGAAAAGAGTTATTTAGTACTTAAAAAAAATTGTAATCAACATATGAACAACAACTACTACTATAAAATCAATCAACTCACTTCTATTCTAGTGTATTAAAAATTAAAAATTGAAAGATAGAACAATGATTATGTAGAAAGCAAACTAGATTCACTGTATTATAATTTTATTCAAACTACTCAATGTTGCAGGAGTATCATACAATCTAACAGTACTACTCAACAATATATATATATATATGTATGTATGTATGTATGTATGTATGTATGTATGTATGTATGTATGTATGTATGTATGTATGTATGTATGTGTACAACATAAATATATTCCAAAATAGTATTAACCATGACAAGCCATGAAGCTTTATTATATAGAGCTCATGAAATTCTGAATTATTCAACTACATATGTGACTAACTCCCTAGATCTAGGAAAGAGATTTAATAATCATAAAGACCAATAACCATAAGAGATAGTCATATTAGGATTGTATAACCTTGAATAGTTAAAACATAACTACTAATTCTATACATGCCAATATGAGACAAAAATAGTTTGTTATAAAAAATAAATTGTAATGGAACAATTCTTCTCCATCTACATCACTTAACAAATCAGAAGGAAACCTTGGCTCGTTAGACTAGTTCAAATTTGTACCCTCACATGGCTACAAGACTTTTACCAGTCTAAAGCTACAAGAGACAAAGAAATTCACTATGCCTGATTGCTAAAAAAGTCACTTAGCATGCAAGTAACCATATTCAAAATATCTAAACATATTATCATCACATTTATTCCCATAATTGGCCATATAATCATCATTTTAGATTAGATATATATAAGTATGAGAATACAATATATAGGTCTTAAAGAATACCAAAACATCAAGTTCCCAATATTATGGACAAAGTTCAAAAGTTAAGTCCTACACAAAGTTATGAAAACTATATAAAAAGACTATTAAACCATCCCATCATTCCCTCATCTAATTTTCCTGCTTTTCCCAAAGCAGGAGTGCCCAGATTATTCCTAAGAAAAGAAATTACCCTAAAATTAAAATGTGAAATTATACCTAGGTTAAGTGTAAGTGGATTCCAATAGAATACATTTTACCTTCCAATCCTTTTCCACCTTGAGTCTTCTTAATTTGGATCATATTATGTTCTGCACAAATCAGATAGAGGTCACAACAAAAAAGGTGGATGGAAGAGAAATGGGACTCGTGTGAGCTCCTATAGGTCAACCAACTAAATGTAGGTTTTGGTCCTATGGATTATTGCATAATAATTAAATAGGGAACGCAGAACCTTTCATTTCAATTCATCAATGATTCTTTTGCCAATGTTGTGCTATATGTGCCAACACATTCCTTCTAGTGGCTCTTGCTAGTTGTGTGAACATGGAATAGCTATTCCTCCTATTTTGTAATACCTATAATTTTACCTCATAATTATTCATTAGTATGGTCCAATTGTTTAGTATTTAATTAGGATCCTTTGATTTTACCCTGAAGCCTAGTATTTTTTATTTTCCATTTCTTTCTAATTCATCATCTCTATCCCCCTATTCTCCTCATTATGCATATAAAAATTAAATTCTCTTACCTATAGATCTTGAACATACAAGAGGGGATTCCAATTTGCATTATAAGGCATAGCTAGATTGTGCAACTAAAAATCACACAAGGTATTGTGCATTTCAACTCTTGAATGTTGGAAGATATCAAAGTATTCTTTTGAAGTAACCAAAGAGTGAGGTTAGTCTCAATATACTTGGATAAATTGAAAACTTAGCAATTTATCCCTAAGGAAGAGGGTGTATACCCTAGTCGGTGGCCTATAATTCATAATATGAGGAACAAGGATAGTCATCTGATGCACCTTTCCTTTTATATTTGTTTTCAAACTCGTTCTCATGGAGTTCCTTATCAAACTTAAGTTGCATATTTTCCTTTTCTTTTTCCCAATTGGCTTCTTTCAACTGCAACTATTTAAGTTATTTCCAGAACTTTAATTCTAATGCAGGCCATGGCAAGAGAATAGTACATGGTAGGACTTCATGGTCAATAAATTTTGCAGTGATTTGATCAATAAAATTTATAGCTTTCTTAGCAACCAGTTCTATGAGTCAGTTTAAATTAGTGTCATCAGCATCCATAGCTTCCACCTCACGTTCATGTACATTCTCTTCCTATAACATCATTCTTCTCTTCTCCTTTTTCATTACCTCAGGCATACCATCTTCAATGGGTGCTTTCTCCTCATCCTAAGCCTCCTCTTTATTATCTACTTCATCTTCATATTTTGTCTCCTCATCATCTTGGGATTCTTCTTCCTCTGCCTCCTACTCATATTGTACCCTTGGCATCCTATATATCACTTCTTCATCTTATGCTTCTTTGGGTATTGATTCTGGCTCTTTTTCCTCAATTTTAGTATGATCAGGATCACCAATAGTTTTAGAAGAATATCTATTATAGGTTGGATTTTATTTCACTTCTTTTTACATATAATAGTTATCAACCTATGAGATCTTCTAGTTAGTTTCTTGGTAGTTTTCTACAATTTTAATTCCTCGTCATAATCAGTAGTGGATGCAACTTTCGACTTAGAAAATTTATGGAAAAATTAGGATACTATTTTTGGTACTACAAGTGTAAAGGTTGAAGATTTAATATATTTCTCTTAACATGTTTCCTCAATGAGTGCAAAATAAGTTGGCATTTATGGTGACAATGGGTAGAGAAGTTTTAGCCTTTCTTTTCTTCCCTTTTGCAAGAGAGGCCTCTTGTGTTGGCTCAATTTTTTTCTCATTTTCTTAGGTTTCTTTCCTTTCTTTTGAGATGATATTTTCACCTTTATCCTTGAGGAATTAGGGGATGGAGCATCCTTATGGTCCTTTTTCTCAAGGGAATCCCTCTCTTTCTTCTCTTTTTACAAGAGAGTAACAATTTCTCTAGCATGCTTTTTCTTAGAAAAGTCCAAATCAAGGACTTCTTCAATTATTTTCTTTGATTTTCCTTCCTCTTCTAAATTCCCCTTACCCTTTTTTAGTTTCACACTAGAGGATTTATTAACATGTTTAACAAGGGTTGCACTAGTAGGATTTTGAGCTAATTTCTAGCTTCAGGAGGAATAGTGTTGATTTCTTCCTTTCCATCCTCAGACGGGTCTATTTAAGACTCATAGCCTAATGTTTTTTTGTTCTAGGGAGGAACTAGACTGTCCCTCTTCCATGATACTTTTTATTCTGCTAAATTCCCCTCTAAGCCTAAGTCTCCTTCCTCTAGGCCCTAAACTTAAATGCTTAACTTTCTAAACCTCTAGAAATTCTCTCTAGCCCACCTGAGGAAAACATATCCCTAAAATCCTTTTTACCAAAAATATTATGGAAAAATGATGGGATACTAAAGTATCCTTAAATTTTTTCACTTCTTCCACCATCTGGGTGAGGAAATGTGCTAGATAATTAGGGGCATTGATCAACCTCCCGTGCTTGAGGTAGCTTAAAAATTTGAAGTGATGGAGTGCATATTGGATAGTTTATCCTCATAGGTAAAATACCTGATGATATGGGTTGTTGTTGCAACCCATTTTTTAGGTAACAAAAATTGTATTTGTACCCTACTTGGAGGTCTCTATGGGCCTATCCCCTAGTTTCGTAAACTCTACCCTCATGTGTTTTACATTAGAGATACCATATTTCTTTTACCATTAGTCAATAATCATAAGACTTATACAATAGATAACATTTTAGAATCAACCCATAACCCCTTCATAATTTATACAAAATCCTCCAATGTAAAGAAAAATTGCAGGGCTGCGTATATGTCAAATTCTCTTAAGTTGTGAAAGTATTCCAGTCAACCCGCATTAAAAAATTAATCTTTACATTCCCATTCATTATCTATGAGATTATGTATAGTAGGATCATTGTGAATATGGTATCCTCCCATTGCTGACATTCCTTTTGAACTCACTACTAACTACAAAATTGTAAATTTCCCTAAATTGTAGCTTCATATTTGGCAGGGTTTCTACTAGCTAAGTTCAAAAGCGTTTCTACTAGCTAATTTTTAGGACTTATCCAAAGACTCGGGCACAAAAGTTAACCAATTTCAAATATAACTTCTGATGGATTTAATGAAAATTTAAATAACCATGCTTTAATTTTGATCGTTCATTAATCCATCACTTCATAACATTTCAAGAAAAAATCCTAAAAAGTTGACAAGATAATTACTAAAAAGACTCATACTTTGCAAGAATTCAAAATTTGCATACATAAACATTATAAATATAAATTTAGAGTTCACCAAAAAAAATACCCCTCTCCCCAACTTGAAAGGACAAGTGTCCTCACTTGGGTGTTGAAAAGATAGTATTTAAGGTGATTTTTAATTTGGTGCTTAATTCTACAAAAAATGCAAACAAAAAATCATTATGACTTTATGAGGAAGAATTGTGAATCAAATTGAAGATTTAATCATGTGGTTTTTGTGTATCTTTCATAGATTATATTGGCTCTAATGGATATAGAAATGATTGTAGGAATGTACAACTGGATGGCAGAGTATATTTAAATGTGGAAGAGGACATCATGCTAAAAAGGTGGTGGGAAGTGATAGTTAGTAGTCAAAAAATCCCCACAAAATGAGCTCAAAGGACCACTATTGTTTTCCACGTTTGAATTCACATGCATGATAATGTCATAATTACTTGATTGGAGTTAAGTGTGCCTTCTTATGGATGTAACAAGTCTTGTCACTACTGCAAGAACATGGCCCTTTGCTTATACAATATCAAATTTGATACTAGAATGGAGTTTTCATTTAAATAGCTAATGTTTCTAGAACAAGGAAATATGTTTAGAATATATGCATATAGAGTATGACTATGTAGATTGACCTGTAACACCTGTGTCTACTAGTTCAACCATTAAAAAACCTAAAAAATCATCTTGTTGGACTTCTAAAGGAAGTCATCTCAAACTAATGGATACTTGTACAATCACGGATGGTGTCCATTAACAAGTAAGGAAAATAAAGATGGATCAATGATTTGTAGGCACACTGAGCCATTGGAAAAAATTTCTTCTATTTTGTATGGTCTCAACTAATAAATTTGGAACTTGTTCTAATGGTATTATAACCTTGAATCATATAAGAGTGCCCAATATCCAACTACAAATTTCTTTGTCTTGATATATCTTTCATGCCACTTCATCCTTCATGACTGTATAACCTTGGTGTGATGAAGTCCCTCCTTCCTTACTTCATCTAATGTATTCAGCTATATTATTATTATTATTTATTTTGTGCTTCAGTGATATCAATTCAAGCTTTAAATTAGTATTGAGTGTTTTGTATTCAAATTCAATAACACTACTTTCTATCCATATACACCAATTCAAAAGGTGTAAATCCTATAGTTATTTTCCGTGTCGTTTTATAAGCCTAAACAACTTTTGCTAACCTAAATGCCCAACATTTTTGTGCAATACCACTATCTTTGATAGAATAGATTTAATTTGCCTATTAGTTACCTCCACTTAGCCAAAGAATTGGGGATGGAATGGTGTGGAATTCCTATGCCTCAGTTATTATGTATTCACGAGTGCTTGAATGAGGATGGATGTGAACTGTGGCCTCTAATCTGATACTATTTCCATAGGGACACCATACCTTGTGAAGATCTCTTCATATAGAAATTATACTACCTTATTGTCTTCGATATGTTTCATTTCTATAAATTAAAATCACTCAGTTGGGTAATTAGTACAAACTAAGATATACTCTTTATTATTTGATGGTGGATTTGTGGGTCTGATGAAAGTCAATTCCCCATTGTTAAAGGGTGAGACTACCAATTGTGGCTATAATGACATCTCATCTAATTTGGTTGGTTGACTCATCCTTTGAATTCTATCGCATTGCCTTATGTACTACCTTATTGTCTTTGATATGTTTCATTTCTATAATTAAACTCACTTGGTTGGGTAATCAGTACAAGCTAAGATATACTCTTCATTATTTGATGGTGGATTTGTGGGTCTGATGAAAGTCAATTCCCCATTGTTAAAGGGTGAGACTACCAATTGTGGCTACAATGAAATCTCATCTAATTTGGTTGGTTGACCTATCCTTTGACTTCTATCACATTGCCTTATGTACTTCACTAAATCTTTATGCATAGGAGGCTAATAATAACTAGTATTAATAACTTTCATAGTTGTCCTATTTTCTGCAAAATATATCCCACGTGGCTCATCATGGAAACATGCAAAAGATCATATATTTCATCTTCCCTAATGTATCTTCTCAAAAAATTATTAGGCACTGTATAAAATAGAGACCCTACTATCCATGAATAGGGAAGACTCTTCTCTATAGATTATCTTTTCTACTTGTGAGAGAAATAGTTGGAGTCGCGCTTAACAATAGATAGTTGGAAATATCAACATATCATGGAGTATATGTTTGGAGTGCAAAAATATGATCAACTAGAGAAGATTCATCTATAATAGGTTCTTATTCTCCATGAGTCAATCCAGAAAGGAAATTTGCAACTACATTTTCTCTTCCAAGATTATCTACTATTGATGATGCAAGGAGGGTAAGGAGATGGGGCCCAAGGAACTCCCAACTACCAAACCACCTTCAGAACCAATGCAGAAGCCAAACAACATAGTGAGAGAAGAAAATACAGAGATCCTTTATATTAACTTGATCAAAATCATTACATGTCAGGATATAAGACTAAGGCCTTCCTTGTTTCGGCCATATATTCAATGAATTACGATATGATTTTCATACAACAGAGATCACAAACCTTCAATCTCAATATTTAAATATTTTCTTTCTTGCTCTAAGAATGATCTCTCAAAATGAAGAACATACAATAGAATATATACAAGAGTCCACCAAAGAAGTCGGCACTCAAATCCATAAGAGAGACCCATATTTAGGTCTACATAGATCCCAATGAGAGACCCCACACAAATTAAGCCATCAAAATCAACTAAAGAAGTCGACCAAAGATCCAACTCCCAAAATAAGTAACTCGGGCAAAGCATGACTGAGCAATAGAGTGACTCAGGCAAAGAACACCTCGAGAAACAAGAAAATAGAACCCGAGCATCAGAAGAGAAACCCAAGCAACTGGAAACTTGTCGGTAAAGCATGACCAAGTAACATAAAACAAGCATACCCAAGCAACAAAACCTGAGTGATAGAGACAAGCATGCCCAAGAAGCAGAACCTGAGTGACAAAGAACAAATTAAAGAACTGTAAGAAAACATCTTTTTGCTTGTCCAGGATTGCCAATAACCCAAGATGCTCCTGCATCAGACACATAGGGTTAGAAGAAATGATTCCCCAAATGATGTATCAGGTCCAACCTGAAATGAATCCAACTTAGATTGAGAAATCCAAGATGAGTCCTCAATCGGTCTGTTCTTCCAATTCACCAGATACTCTGTGTATTCTTTTCCTCTTGTGCTTCTGCTAATTCTTTGTTTCAAAATATTCTCAACTTCCTCTATCTTCTTCTTAGGATAATCACTTGGTATTGTCACTTCTTCATTAGGTTCATGATATTCATATAAATCTGAAATATTGAATATAGGTGATATATCCATGTCATCAGGTAATTCCACTTCATAAGCATTTCCACTGTCAAATATTCTGAGTATCTTGCAAGGACCAAATTTCTTCATCTTCAGTTTACCATATGTTACAATAGGAAATCTACATTTCTTCAGATGAACCATTACAACATCACCAACTTCAAATGTTTTATGTCTTCTTGATCTGTTTGCACTATCCTTGTATTTTTTATTACTTTTCTCCAGCTTCTGTTTTACATCTTCATGCAATATCATCATAAATTCTGCAAATTCCTCTACTTCTGCACTTCTTTTCTCTTCTCCAGTAATGTCTCTCAAATCTGATATACCTCTCAATTGTGTGCCATGAACAATCTCAAAAGGTATCTTTCCAGTACTTGGTTCACTAAACTATTGTATGCAAACTCTGCTTGGCCAACATCAAATCCCAATTGCATGGTGTATCTCCAACCGAGCATCTCAACATATTACCCAGACTTCAGTTTACAACCTCTGTTTGTCCATCAGTCTATGGATGAAATGTAGAACTAAACTTCAACTCAGTATTCAACTTCTTCCAAAGTGTTCTCCAAAAATAACTTACAAACTATATCATCTTAAAATGGAAGCACTTCCATGTTAAGAATGTTTAGCCCTCCTTAGGGGATTTCTTTGACCACCATCATATTTTCCCCTCATTTTTGCATCATCCCCTACTTTTGTGCCTATTTAGGACCCCGATTGGGCCTCTCCAGGCACTTTCCATCCCACCTGGCACATTTTCCAGGGGTTCTGACCCCTGGGTCAAGGTCATCCTCAAATTTGACCTAGGTTAGGGTTGACCTCAACCTTGACCTAGGTCAGGGTTGACCTGAACCTTGACCTAGGTCCCCCTTCCAAATCTGGAAGCTTGTCAGCTTCTAGAGGTCATCCAAAATTCATTTTTCCCGATTCCGGGTCGACTGTTTTGGGTTCCGAAGCGGAAAATCCTAAATTGTATTTAATATAGGTCCTCTTCTAGGGGCATGGGTCTAATTGGAATTTAATTCTCCTATTTCAGCCTCCTTAGAAGATTGTGCCCTAATTGCATATAAAATGAAGCCTTTCTCTCTCATTTTCGCTAAGTCTTCTAAGTGCAAAAAAGCTCTAACCAAGATTTTGTCAAGAAGCAAAAGGTTCAAGAATCCATTTTTCTACATGTGTCCAAGATTTCAAGGTGTTCAAGTCTTCCTCTCAAGCATTCAAGTTCTCCATTGAAGATCAAAGATTCAAGCTTTCAAGCCTTTGAAGGGATTAGGTTCAAACATGCAAGATTCGTCATTCAAACCCTAGATCTAGCCATCATGGTGGTGTGATCTTCCTTCAAGGTCCTTTGTGCATCCTCAAGCACTCATTAATTCTCTTCAAGGTGGATTCCAAGCATACAATCATGGAGGTTTATGGTTTCTATTGATTCCAAGCTTTCATATTTACATACTTGCTACATTTGAATTACAATTGCATATCTATTCAATATCATAGTTTCATTCCTAGATTCAATTCTACTACTTGCTAGCATTCTATATTTTATTGATTTCAAGGTTAATTCCTAAATCAGGGTTTGACTAAGGAAAAACCCTCCTCCCCAACACACAAATCTCTTTTTCTTGTAGGTACAGGTTCAGGATTGAAGATTTGAGCTCAGATTTGGATACCCTTTTCAGTGAACTATCGGGATCCACAAACAGATTTTCTGTCAGACCTGTGCAGGTCAGGATCGAGATTATTGGGTCAGCGGTGAGATTATTGGGTCAAGGTCTACATTTTACATAAGACGGTGTCAGATTGGAAAAATATGTCTGGGTTTTGTTTGTCTCTGCATTTCCTTTTCGGATCATACTTCTATTTTTCTAGAAACAGAGTACAGACCCCAGAAAACAACATTCTTTGAACTGACCTATCTTAAGTTTAGTACTTCCTCTCATCCTTTGCAATTACTGTTATATATCATATTTACTTAATAATACAACAGAATTTAAGATCTTCTTCCTTTCCCTCATTTCCAAATGATTGATTCACTTGTGCATTGATCCTTCTTTTGGGTTAATCAACTTGGATCTTTCATTTGTGCATTTGGGGATAAAAGAGGAACATCTTAT
>MU223224.1:1040490-1058625 GCA_018584345.1 Thuja plicata | reverse complement strand
TATATATATACACACACACACACTCATAAAAATACAAAAACACTTCTTGCATCTCATTCATTATGAAGATCTTTTGGTGTATGGCTATTTTTCTTATCATGCTTCTTTTAGCATCTCTTTATAGTACATATGATGTCTATGAGAGTATCATCCATTTCATCATGTTTGTTAATCTCCATGTTTCACTTGCTTGTGCTATTTTGAGGTTAACCAATACTAGTCTTCCTACTTTCAAAACTTTCAATAAGGATTTGTGTAGTGGACTTTTTACTCTTTTGGATTATGTGAAGAATTGGGTTGATGATACCTCACCTCCTAATCTTCCTACTCCTATCATGCCTAATCTAGTTCATAATATTCCTAATACTAATGCAATTCCAAATATTCCTATTTCTATTTCTCCACCTTCAATCCCTAGTTCTTCCCACACTTATGATGGGGCTCAAGCTAGGATCCATGATGATGATGTTCAAGAATTATTTCATTTACCATCACCCCCTTATCCAATCCACGATGATGATAAAAGGAAAAACAAGGAAACCTCTTCTAATCTTATCATTCCACCATACACAACATTTTCACATGGTCACCATAATCAATCTCCTCCTATTGAAGCTTTGCAAGATAGGTACACTACCAAATATACTATGGTAGATAAACAAGGCTATTAAGGTTTAGTGCTTGGTATCAATGAACAAGGCATTAAAAACCTGATTCATTCATCTTCCAAACAAGATATGCATGGTATAGGTTTTCAACCTCCTCCAACCAGGGTGTTTGATCTTAACCACCGTCCTCCTCTTCATGTTCTTCTTCCAACACCTTCTTTAGATCACCATGATACTCCTCAAGATGTAGCTAAGAAAGTGTATGTTCAATTAATGAATTCCAAGAAAGAAATCTTCAAACCTATTCCGAGAAATGCTCTTTCTAAATATAAATGTCATTTTCATTATAGTAATAAACATTTGCTTGTTGATTGTGTGCATTTCAAGCTATATGTTAGAGAGAGAGATGCGTTGGGAATTATATCTCATTCCCGTGCAGTATTACAATTTCTTCATAATTTTGATATAGGGCATTCCCCTCGTTCTTCTACAAGTTAGATTACATTTTTCCTCTTGTTCTTAACTGGAGGGGCAAGAGGTATCTTATTCCAGTCTTCTAGGATCCATTTAGCTCTTAGCATGTATTTTGTTTTGAGTTTAATTGGTTATTCTTTCTATATTCTATCCCTATAAATCCTTATAATTATTCATGATATCTTTTCCAGAACATTTGTTTTGTCAAGATATCTCTTTACTACAACAACTCTTGATATAATTTGATATATCCCTTTATTTCACCCCTAGGGGGCAAGGTATTTTCCTTCTTCCTCTATCTAAGGATCTACTTTCCTTAGCTTAGTGGTATTTGTTTATCATATAAGCATTATTTCCTTATAAAGATGTATGTTTTTTACTATGGATATCCTCTTATATGAGGGGTGGTTGTCCTAGGTCATCACCTCTTCTTTATTTTGCAAACTATGCTTTTGATAAACTCATGCTCTTGCTTTGGGTTAGAGTTTGATTCCTTCATCCTAAGATTCCTCTTCCTCTTGATTATAGGGGGCTTGTTGATTGAATCTTTGTTCCCTCTTTTCTTTAGAAGATGACATTTTATCCTAAGCACTCCTCTATGGTGGAGGTCTTGTTGATAAGATCTCTTCCTTTTTGAGGATCCTTTTTCCATAAGCGACATATCCATTTCACGATTATCTTTGTTCTTCGTTAAGAATATGGTATACATTGTTGTTAAGCTGGATATCTCCTTACCTTGTGAAGTAGGTATCCTCTTTTCTCTTCCTTATCCTGCCTAGTGGGTAGTCATGATAAGGAGGGGGGCATATATAGGGTCTCCCTTGTACTATAGTTTACATTAATTTACATTTTACAACATGCTAAATCCTCAGAAGGTAACGCACATAAGTTGCTAAATCCTGAAGGGACACGCATTTTTACTTTTATTTTTGCTAAATCCTTGGAAGGTAACACACATAAGTTGCTAAATCCTGAAGATATACGAACCCTTTTAAATTTTCAATATGCTAAATCCTTGGAATGTAATGCACATAAGTTGCTAAATCCTGAAAAGACACACATTTTATATTCATAGTGATACAAGAAGGTGGATCTATGGATATTTTCAAAATCCGTCAGAAGACGCATTACAATTACAAGCACAGTTTATGGGTGAACCTATTGGGCTCTCCCTCCTTGGTGATTCATAGTAAGGTGGTCATCTTACTAGGTGAGGTAATCACTTTCCCTTCTCTCTTTTTCACTTTCATGCTAGTATGATTAGATCATGAAGCTATGTTATCTATAGTGTTGCTCTTGTCCTGCTTATGTAATCATGTAAGTTTTCTATGATCGATTGCTCTTTATTTTCCATATCTTTATGCATGTATGTTGAGTTAGAGTCATTGGTATAGGGGCTTATGTCCTTTACTTAGTAATGTTCTACCTCGTTGCGATCCACCAGAGTCTTTCTTCTAACTTTACCGAAAGCATGTTCGATTTCCATACTTTCGCTAAAGTGGGGGCTTAATGTATCATCTTAAAATGGAAGCACTTCCATGTTAAGAAATTTTATCCCTCCTTATGGGATTTTTTTGACCACCATCATACTGTCCCCTTATTTATGCACCATCCCCTACTTCTGTGCCTATTTAGGACCCCGATTGGGCCTCTCCGGGCACCTTCCATCCCACCTGGCACATTTTCCAGGGGTTCTGACCCCCTGGGTCAAGGTTGAATTTGACCTTGACCTAGGTTAGGGTTGACCTCGACCTCAACCTGGGTCCCCCTTCCAAATCTGGAAGCTTCTCAGCTTCCGGAGGTCATCCAAAATTCATTTTTCCCGCTTCCGGGTCGGCTGTTTTGGGTTCTGAAGCGAAAAATCCTAAATTGTATTTAATATAGGTCCTCTTCTAGGGGCATGGGTCTAATTTGAATTTAATTCTCCTATGTTGTCCTCCTTAGATTATTGTTCCCTAATTTCATATAAAAGGAAGCCTTTATTCTCTCTCATTTTCTCTAAGTCTTCTAAGTGCAAAAAATCTCTAACCAAGATTTTGTCAAGAAGAAAAAGGTTCAAGCATCCATTGTTCTACATGTGTCAAATCTTTCAATTTGTTCAAGTCTTCCTCTCAAGCATTCAAGTTCTCCATTGAAGATCAAAGATTCAAGCTTTCAAGCCTTTAAAGAGATTAGGTTCAAACATGCAAGATTGATCATTCAAACCCTAGATCTAGCCATCATGGTGGTGTGATCTTCCTTCAAGATCCTTTGTGCATCCTCAAACACTCATTAATTTTCTTCAAGGTGGATTCCAAGAATACAATCATGGATTTTTATGGTTTCTATCGAGTCCAAGCTTTCATATTTACATACTTGCTATATTTGAATTACAATTGCATATCTATTCAATATCATAGTTTCATTCCTAGATTCAATTCTACTACTTGCTAGCATTCTATATTTTATTGATTTCAAAGTTAATTCCTAAACTGGGGTTTGACTAAGGCAAACCCCTCCCCCCCAACAAACAAATTTCTTTTTCTTGCAGGTACAGGTTTAGGATTGAAGATTTGAGCTCAACTTTGGATACTCTTTTTTGTGAATTATCAGTATCTGCGAACAAATTTTTTGTCGGACATGTGCAGGTCAGGGTCGAGATTATTGGGTCAAGGTGACATTTTTCATAAGATGATGTTGGATTGGAAAAATATTTATGGGTTTTGTTCGTCTCTACATTTCCTTTTCGGATCATACTTTAGTTTTTCCAGAAACAGAGTATAGACCCCAGAAAATAGCATTCTTTGATATGCCCTATCTTAAGGTTAGAACTTCCTCTCATCCCTTTCAATTACTATTATATATCATATTTACTTAATAATAAAATAGAATTTAAGATCTTCTTCCTTTCCCTCATTGCCAAATGATTGATTCACTTGTGCATTGATCCTTCTTTTGGGTTAATCAACTTGGATCTTTCATTTGTGCATTTGGGGATAAAAGAGGAACATCTTATCTTCCTTCCCCCTACATGCTTAATCACATTTCAATACACATTAAAAAAAAAACTCAAATTAAATGTAAAGGTTAAGGAAATACACCCCTAATCAATTCAACAATCAAACATATAATCACAATTTTCTCCCTTTACACAAACTTATTGTCTCGGTCAAAGATGATACTCCTTGGTAATATATGCAATCAGACAATCTCCTTAAAGCAAAGATCTTCTATATGTACTGCATCTAATGTTTTCTTACATGGTATGAAATGTGTCATTTAGAAAATCTATCGACAACAACAAATATGGAATCATTACCTCTTGTTGTCCTAGGTAAGCCAAGAACAAAATCCATGTTGATATCACTCCAAGGTTTCTTAGGAACAGTAATAGGTGTATACAAACCAGTATTCTGACTCACTCCTTTTGCAACTTGACAAACTCCACATATTTTCACAAATTTTTGAACATCCTTATACAACTAAGGCCAAAATACCTCTCCTTCAACAAACTCAATATTTTATCAATGCTAAAATGTCCAGCCAATCCACTATTATGTTTCTCCTTAATCAAATTAGTTCTCATTGAACCTCTTGGTATACACAACTGAATACCTTTGAACAACATATCTTCTTGAATGAAATAATCTTCATACTTACTTTATTGATTTGAATTAGGTGCTCTGCACATTCTCCACTGCTCAGAAAAATTAGGATCACTTTCATACAAATGTTTCATGTCATCAAAACCAAGAACTTCAATTCTCATTTTGATCAACAAAGATCTTCTTCTACTCAATGCATCAACAACTCTGTTAGAAACTCCACTATTATGCTTAATCACAAATGTAAAGCTCTGCAAATACTCTACCCATTTCATATGTCTCTGATTAAGCTTATTTTGACTACCCAAGTATTGTAAAGCCTTATGATCAATAGACAACACAAATTCATTTTTCATTAAGTAATGTCTCCACTTCTTCATAGCTTGAACAATAGAATAGAATTCTTGATCATAGACATAATATTTCCTCTTTTCATCATTCAAATTTTCACTAAAGAAAGCAACAGGTTTACCTTCTTGAGTCAATACAACTCCAATCGCACTTCCACTTGCATCACATTCAACTTGAAATACCTTATTGAAATATGGTAATGCCAGTACATGTAATTCAACAACCTTTAGCTTCAAAGCTTCAAAACTCTTATCAGCGCCATGTGTCCATTTGAATTCTCTTTTGTCTCCTCTCATTGTCTCAGTCATAGCATTACAAATAGAACTAAAATTTCTGATAAACTTCCTATAAAAACTTGCCAATCCATGAAATGATCTTACGTCAGTGACATTCTCAGGTGTAGGCCAATTCAGTATAGCTTCAACCTTCTCAGGATCCATTTTCAAACCATCAGCCAAAATCACAAAACCCAAATACACAAGTTCTTCTTTAATGAAGGAACACTTCTTCAAATTTATCAGCAACTTTTCCTCTTTCAATCTCTGCAACACTTGCCTTATATGAATCAAATGCTCTTCTCTAGTCTTACTGAATATAAAATATCATCTAAGTATACAATCACACATTTATTCAACAATTTCTTCAAAACTTCATTCATTAACCTCATAAATGTACTGGGTGCATTAGTTAAACCAAAGGGCATAACCAACCACTCATACAAACCTTCCTTTGTCTTGAAAGCAGTCTTCCATTCATCACCTTCTCTGATTCTGATCTGATGATATCCACTCTTCAAATCAATTTCGGTAAAATATTTTTCTCCACTCAAACAATCCATTATGTCATCCATTCTCGGTATAGGAAACCTATACTTCACTGTGATCTTGTTTATTTCTCTAGAATCAGTACACATTCTTCATTCTCCATTCTTAGGTGCCAACACAATAGGTATTGTACATGGACTCAAACTTTCTCGGATCAAACCTTTGTTCAACAATTCATGAACTTGTCAGTTAAGCTCTTCATTCTCAGTCGGTGTTAACCTATGTGGTGCTTTTTTTGATAAACTAGCTCTAGGAATTAGATCCATACAGTGATTGATATATCTCATTGGTGGTAAACCATCATGTACATTATCTGAAATTATCTCCTTATACTTAGTGAGAAACTTTCCAACTTTTGCAGGAATGTCATCTTCTGTATTCTTACTCGGTTTGTTAGGAATCAAAGCATAACATATATCATTTCTTTTCAAATCATTAACAAACTGTCTACCTTCCATCAGACAAAATTTTACAGATGTGCATAACTCATCAATGATTCTTCAACCAAAGATAACAAATTTTGCTTCTTACCATCAACCCAAATAGAATATCTATTCAACCTTCCATCATGTATAGCATGTCTATCATATTGCCAAGGTCTTCCCAAAAAAATATGACAACAATCCATAGGAATAATATCACACACACCTTATCACAGTATTTTCTAATTTTCAAATTCACAAAACATTGTTCACTCACCATTAATGTATTCTCATCCTTGATCCATGAGATCTGATAGGGCTTCAGATGTTTCATCCTCTCCAACTGCAACTTTGCAACCATTTCCTTAGATGCCGGATTCTTTGAGCTTCCACTATCAACAATCACCTTCCAAACTTTGTCTACAACTCTACATCTGGTCTTGAACAAACTTTTCCTGATCAGATCTTTCTTATCCTTCTCACTCCATAGTATCCTTCTGATCTTGAGATTACTTTTAGGTTCATTGGATGGTTCCTCTTGAACTAAGGCATTTATGCTACTGCTACCACCTTTCTTGCTTGCATGTGTACATTCAAAGGATTTATGTCCCTCTTCACCACAATTGTAACAAGTTACTTGGAATCCTTTTCTGCAATATCCACCTCTCGAGTAATTACCTCTTCCTCGGTATGAACTTCCACCTTTCCATTCAGTCTTTCCTTTATCTTGAGATGTGTCTGAAACTGACTTGTCTAGTTCAAATCTACTATTTTCACCATGAGATCTACCTCTTCCTCTAGGGAATCTATCACCTCTGCCTCTTTGCCTTTGTTCATATCTTCTTTTCAAAATTTCCTCAACTTTTAGGGAAAATTGATATGCCTCCTCAATGCTTTCCATCTTAACCAAACTTATTTCATCTTGTATAGAACTGCTCAAGTCATTCAGGTATCTTGCTATTGTTTCCACCTCATCTTCACATGTCCAGATCTGATGTCCAATTGATGGAATTATTTAGTATATTCTTTCACAGATTTTTCCTTCTTCTTCAAGCTTTTCATTCTCCTAATTAGGTTAATCTGAAAATCACAAGGTAGAAACTTGCCTTTCAATTTGTTCACCATCTTATCCCATACCTTGATTTTGTCTTTACCTTTCTTCTTTCGATCCAATTGTAGATGTTCCCACCATAAGGATGCATGACCTTTTAGCTTTGTGCTTGCAATCTTCACCTTCTTATCCTTTGCTACATTCTCATATTCAAAATACTTTTCCATATCAGTTATCCAGTCAATCAATTCATCAGAATCCAATTTTCCACTATACTCAGGAGGATTGAATTGAGGTGTGGATTTCAAACTTGTCAAGGCTCTCAGGAATCTTTCTTCTTCCCGATTCATCATAGGTGCAAGTGCAGCTTCACCTTGAACCTCTTCTAATTCATCATCACTAACATCATCAAGATGTCTTCCTCTATTTTGGGCTGTCTCAACATCTTCCAATCTAGCAGCTATCTGTCTAAGCATATCATCTAGACTTGGATTTGCATTTCCTCTCCCATGAACCATCTTGAATCCCTCTGTAATTATAGGTCAGATCGCAATATGATACCCCACAACAATACCAACTAGGGTTAGGGTTTACAAGAAGGAACTTATATCTCACCAATGCTCTAATACCACCTGATGAAAGAAGGGTGAGGAGATGGGGCCCAAGCACTCCCAAACACCAAACCACATTGGAGGACTAATGCAGAAGCCAACCAACATAGTGAGAGAAGAAACACAGAGATCCTTTATATTAACTTGATCAAAATCATTACATGACGGGCTATAAGGCCTTCCCAATTTCGGCCATATATTCAATGAATTACAATATGATTTTCATACAATAGAGATCACATACCTTTGATCTCAATATCTAAACATTTGCTTTCTTGATCTAAGAATGATCTCTCAAAATGAAGAACATACAACAAAATATATACAAGAGTCCACCAAAGAAGTCGACGCTCAAATCCATAAGGGAGACCTAGATTTAGGTCTGTTAGAGTAGTCATAGTATAGCTGATAATTAAATCATTTAATTATTAGTCTATTTACTCTATGCTTAAGTTATACTTAGGCAGCTTATAATTCTTTAGGGTTTCGGTATCCTTTTATAAGGACTCACTGCTTCACTTTTCATTGAGCTTAAGGAGATTGTAATCTATTCACCATTGTTGATAATATAGAAGCTTTTTTCTGTCAACATGAATATCTCGTCTCTGGCTTTTTGGCCGCCATAGCTTCTTCTCTTTTCTGTCTGTATCTTGCTTCTCTGTGACAGTCTTGCATGCAGGTGTTCTTGGATGGATTTTTTTTCCTCAAATCTAACATGGTATCAGAGCTCTCCTGCTACTTGCTGTTCTTGTTTTTGTTAAAGCAATCGAGGGTTTGAAGATCTCTAGTCTTTTTCTGGCATTTATCTCTGGTTCTGGGGGGTCTTTATTTTTTGGTGCACTTTGGACCAAAACCGACCTCACGGTTGTGTCCAGAAGGCCCAAAAACCCCAGAATCCATATAAGGCACGTCTGATTTGGACATCGGAGCCTCGGGGAGAAATTTCTTGACCTTCCAGGGCTGTACGGGCACGATTTTCGAGAAAACAAATTAAAAAAAATATTTTTTATGCGTTTTAAAACATAGACAGTTCAAATTGTGGTTTGGCCGCCGCCGGCCGGTGACCGGCCTGCCACTCAACCCTCAGCGGCCCCCGCCGCCCGGCCTCCCCTGCCGCTCTGGTCCCCGCCGCCAGCTCTGCCGCCCCTGCGGCCCACTCCGCGGCCCGCGCCGCCCCGCCAGCCCCTGCGCTGCCCCGCTTCGGTGTCTGCGCCGCTCCGCCGGCGGTCATCGCTTGGTTGGTGGGTGGCATTTTTTATTTAAACCCGCGGGCTTATATGCATAGCGACTGGTCATATGGGAGACCAGGGGCTTCGGCCTAGCCCCTGCGCGTGCCATGCGCCTAGGGGCCAATTTTTTTTAGCCCCAGGGGCTTACTTCTAGCCTTTTGAGGCCTTTCTGACCCCCTAGGGACTATTTTCGCTCTATCTTGAGCATCCGGGGGTCTTTTTTTGACTTCCATATACCGTTGAAAAGCTCTTTCCGAGCACTTTCCAATGATGGAGGTTGGGTTTTTGGGTTTTGCCATTTTGATAGCGTTTTTTGCTTTTGAAGTCTGATGTTTGTTTTTGTCTTTTGGGGGTCATATCTAGCTCATCCGGACTCCATTTTTGGCAAACCAGATATCGTCGGAAAGCTGGTTCAGTGAACTATTCAATTGTAGGGGTCTTTTTTCCAGATTTTTCTCTAGGTTTTCTCTCCTCTGAGTTTGGCAGTTTATGCACTCTGGTGGATTGCTTGGGTCTACAGGTCCTGGGATCTCTTCTTCTGATATTCTATCTCACTCTTCTT
Source organism: Thuja plicata (assembly GCA_018584345.1). Classification (NCBI taxonomy): domain Eukaryota; kingdom Viridiplantae; phylum Streptophyta; class Pinopsida; order Cupressales; family Cupressaceae; genus Thuja; species Thuja plicata. Next base: position 1,048,909 of record MU223224.1, on the reverse strand, counting down.
TCTGACTTCTGAGCTTGTATGCTTCTTCTGTTGCATCCTTTTTCTGTAAACACACTGAGATAAAGTGCCTACTTCTACATTTCTGGGATCTTGTACACCTTGTATGGTTTAAGTACTTGCACTCTGTTATAAAGTGCCATGGGGGGTTATGATGATTATGTCATTTTAGGCACATCCACCTTTGTTAAGTGAGCATACCTTCCATGACATTAGCCCATGCTGTGTGTTGGTGACACCGCCCTTTATCCTGTGCTTGTACTTCTGTTTCACTGTTGGTGTTCATGGTTCTTTCTTCTGCAAATGTTTCTGGCATTGCATTTCAGTGTTCCTGTCACCTCTCCCTGTTCAGCATTATGGGGGGGTTCACCTGTTGGTTCTATTGCTTCCTAGTTTGATTGATCAGCTCTTCAGACATTGTCTTCTCTACCTGGTCATGCACTTCAGTGGGGGTTCCAGCAGTCTCTTCTGACAGAGTTTTCAAATTCATGCTTCAGAGATGCTTCTTGCTCATTCTTGTTCCTCTCTCTGGGACTTTCCCTAGATTGAAGGCTTAGTTTCCTTCATCTAGTTTATTTTCTTGTACTTGGATACCTAATTAGGCCTTGTTGCCGGGACTCATCTTTCCTGCTTTCTGCAGTAGTCTTTAGCTGTTTTTCTTCTCCCTAAGTTACACTTAAGGGGGGGTGTTAGAGTAGTCATAGTATAGCTAATAATTAAATCATTTAATTATTATTCTATTTACTCTATGCTTAAGTTATACTTAGGCAGCTTATAATTCTTTAGGGTTTCAGTATCCTTTTATAAGGACTCACCGCTTCACTTTTCATTGAGCTTAAGGAGATTGTAATCTATTCACCGTTGTTGATAATATAGAAGCTTTTTTCTGTCAACATGAATATCTCGTCTCTGGATTTTTGGCTGCCATAGCTTCTTCTCTTTTCTGTTTGTATCTTGCTTCTCTGTGACAGTCTTGCATGCAGGTGTTCTTGGGTGGATTTGTTTTCCTCAAATCTAACAAGGTCCACATAGATCCCAATGAGAGACCCCACACAAATTAAGCCATCAAAATCAATTGAAGAAGTTGGACAAAGATCCAACTCCCAAAATAAGTAACTCGGGCAAAGCATGACTGAGAAACAAAGTGACTCGGACAAAGAACACCCCGAGCAACAAGAAAATAGAACCTGAGCGTTAGAAGAGAAACCTGAGCAACAAGAAACCTGTCGGTAAAGCATGACCAAGAAACATAAAATAAGCATGCCCAAGCAACAAAACCCGAGTGAAAGAGACAAGCATGCCCGAGAAACAGAACCTGAGTGACAGAGAACAAATTAAAGAATTGTACGCAAACATCTTTTTGGTTGTGAATGATTTCCAATGACCCAAGATGCTCCTGCATCAATTGTGATATCAAATTCTTGTAGTAGTAGAAACCATCTAACTAGTCTACCCCTAACAATAGGTTTATTCATCATATTTCTTATTATTGCACGACCAGTATGTATAAATACCTAAAATCTAGTGATGTAATGCTTATTTTTTTTATAGTATAGATGACTATTAACATTTTATTTTCTACCACTATGTAGTTGAGGTCAATTGCATGTAGGTTCTTTTTGATATTGTAGATTTTATATTCAATGTTGCCTTCTTTATGTCCAAATACTACACCAACTGCATGATTAGATGCATTTGTATGGATGTGAAAGATAACTTTCCAATTTGGTCCTCTCATAACAGGTTCTTTGATCAATGAATCTTTCAGCATTTGGAATATTGTTTGGCAATGATTAGTCCAATCAAGTTGTGCATCCTTAGTTAATAAGGTGTACAAAGGTGTAGCAATTTTTCTAAAGTCCTTAATGAAGCACATATAATAACCAACATGCCCTAGGAAACTTCTTACATCTTTTTGTTTTTATGGAACATGCAGGTTCTTTATCACTTCAATGTTCATTGGGTCAACCTATATTTTATGCTTAGATATGTAGTGTCTTAGAACCACTCCTTCTTGCATCATCACGAAGAATTTCATTGCTCAATGATAAATTATATTCTTAGAACCTCTTAAGGAGTTTCTTCAGGTTTTCTAATGTTTCCATGTAGGTATCATCATATGTGGTGAAGTTATCCATGTATACTTCCATGAAGTCATGTGTGAGATCTAAAAAAATGCTAAGTATTACCCTCTAAAATACTGCAGGGACATTGAAAAGGCCAAATGGAAGCATTGAATAGGCATATGTTCTTCATGATCAAGTGAACATTTTCTTTTCTTGGTTTTCTATGGCTATTTTGATTTGATTGTAACCATTAAACCCAAAAAAATGAAAAGTATTGTTTACCAACAAGGGAATCCAATATCGAATTAATGAAGGGTAGATGAAAGTGGTCCTTCCTATTGTTGAATTGAGTTTCCTATAATCTATGAAGACCCTCTATTTTTCATCAATTTTAGGAACAGTCACCAATGATTAAATCCATTGGCTATCTGTGATTGTGTATATAAACCTTGCATTCATTAATTTCTACAATTTTTCTTTAACTATTTCTTTTACTACTAGATTCATTATCCTTTGAGGCTCACTTATTGGCTGATATATTCTTCAATATATATCCCATGTGTACAAATATTTGGATAATTTCCTTTCATGTCTTGATAATACCATGCAAAGGTTGAACAATGTTCATATAGTAAAGTAGCTAATTTCTACTACTATTATTGGTTAAGCTTTCTATTGATATTGAGATATTTTCCAGTGTTGATCAACTGATGGAGATGATGAAGATCAAGTGATAATATGTATACATGTTTGTTGAAATGGTTAGATCTGTTGTTATTTTTTCATTGATGTCAAGTAATTGATTATTGATTTATATTGAGTTTCCATATTATAAGAAGGAAAAGTTAATGATGAACTATAACTGATTGAATGTTTGAAGATGATAAGTTGATGATCACCGAGCTGCAGAAAGTAAATGCAAGACATTAAATCAGTTAATGTATTGTATTTTCATTGATGTCAACTTAATATGTTATGCTTTCTCATACACATATTGTCACAACACTTGAAGATCTAAAGAGACAAATTTTTTTTCGTCGGTAAAGGTATACACCAAGTGACAGGGTTACCTGAGAATAGTGAACCCTGAGCAGTTCACAGTCTTGCCCGACGGACAGTCAACACTGATGGATAGTGTTACCTGAGAGACATAGTGGTACCCTAGATCAGTAGTACCTAATAAAGTGTTACCAAGAAAACAAAGAGTTGATGACCGAAATCAACTGGAGTTAGAAAATGAAAAAAACTACTTAGCTGGCAGAGCTACATTTAGAGTTAACTGATCGATTGCTTTATTTTCATCCACTAGTTGAGCTAAGGATAAGAAGTAGATTTAAATCTAGTTTTATTCACAGTTGTCAAGGAGAAATCTATGGAATAAAACTAAATAAAATCTTTAAATATTAAAGCAATGCATGGAGGGATTTGCGGATCAAGAAGCAATCTACATCAAGAACAAGAAAGACAAGGAGATTGAGTGACTAATCATGTCTATATAAAGAGACAAGTAATTCATTATGAGAGAGAGAGAGAGGAATTCTGAATATAATTCTAGTGAAGATAGAATTCTTCATATAGATCTGATCATATAGGCTAAAGAACAAAGCCAAAGAAATTCTGCAGACACTGAGAAACAGAAGCAAGAGCATTCACCGAGAAGAAAGAAGAAAGAAGGGGAGAAAAGGAATTGAAGAGAATATTGATCAGAGAGATATTATGTGGACTAACAATAGATCTGAAAATCTGCAAGTTAAAGTTGTATTATTGAATAGATCATTTATTGTTTCAGTTTAACCATTGATTCAGAAAATCTCTTAACTGAGTGGGATTTAACCATGCTTATTGTATTGAGATACTCAAGAGTATCAAAAGTTTGTCTTTTTGACAGCATAGTGAATGCTAGGTCAAAAGATAAAATATTATTTTTGAATCCTCTAACAAGGTCACACTTAATAGTGTGTTTGTAACCTTTAACAGGGTTGGCTCTTCACTGAGCTCACTTCAAAAGAGTGAAAATTTTGGGTTACCGATCCCAAGTGGTTTTTCCCTTAACAGGGTTTCCACGTTAAAAATCCATGTGTCAAATGTGTATATGGTTCATTGCTTTGATTTTTTTCTTTACACATTACTAAAACAGGATTGGTCGATAAACACTAAGTTTAATTACTGCTACTCGGTAAAGGCTAGAAAAGATAAACATTATATTCACCAAGCAGTATATATTTGATAAAATTACTTAAAGGCATACATCTTGAAGGACTTAAAGATAACTAGAGGATATTATATTTTTGATATAATTTTTGGTTGGATTATTGGAATTATTTTTAAGGCCACTAATTCACCCCCTCCCCCTCTTAGTTATTCTAAGAGTTAAATGGGTGACGAATACATATCAGACAATGATGAAGCAATGTTGATATAGTTGTTTGCTACTATATATTTGATGTTATAAAGTCGGTACATTTGATTGATCAAGTAAGAGATTTTAAAGAGTTAAGTTATAACTGAAAAGAGTTACTCTACGGAGCTAGACAAAGTTAGCCGATATAGAGTTGTGTTAGTTAGTTTCAGTACCGAGCACTGAGAATGAGTTAGGCACCGAGCAGTGAACTAAGTTAGTTACCGAGTCGCTAAGCAAGTTGCTGAGTACAAGCTATTGAGTGAAAATAATGATAAGATCGAATTTAATATGAATCTATGATTATCTAGATGTTGATAAGAATTAAACAAGTTTTTTAGAAGATCTACGAGCGATAAAATTCAATGAGAAGATCTAAGGTGAAGAATAGGTGGTTAAACCTGAGTATTAGAGTTCCAAGGGAAAGTTCAAGTTATGATGTAAAATTTAACGATTTACCAAGTTGATATTTGTGAAGAAGATGATCGAACAACTAAGCACAAATGATGGAAAACCTAAGAAAGGAGATTAAGAGGAAAAATTTTGTCTATATAAAGGATGAGAAATAAACAGATTTGATGATGTTTGCAAGTTGAATTAAGAAGTATAAGAAGATGAAGAATAGAAGTTACCGAGCAACAAAGAAGCATAAAGAGCATAATATACAGTCTAAAGAAGAGACAAATGGAGTATGTGATGCCATTATTCATGTGAGCATAAAGGATCTGATCCAATAAAAAGGTAGTTGCTATATTTACAATTCAAAGTTTTATTATTGCTTATTAGCATTTGTAACAGATAAAATATCTTAACTGAGTGGATTTAACAGTCCTATTTGTAAATCCTAGACATAGGTGGCATTCCAAAAGCGTGTTTAAAGTCCTCTAACAAGGCCACTCCTAATAGGGTGAAGATCTTAAAAAATCTAAGGTAAATCCCTTAATAGGGTCACATCTAGAAAATATGTTTGTAATATTTAACAGGATAAGTTCTTAACCGAGCGTACTTGAGAATGGTAAATTTTTATTGTGGGTCACAATTCCCACAGAGCTTTTTCCCATATTGGGGTTCCTTGTTAAATATGGTGTTAACTAATTTTGAATGATTGATTTGCATATTATGAGATGTATGGTTGTTTAAGTTATTAATTTATTTGGTGAGTTGGTTATTACTGTATTCAGTTCTACCGAGTGAATCAGTGAGCTAAGTTTTAAGTATTTAAGTTTGATTTTGTCTTCTTCAACCCCCCCACTCAGTGAACCAACATCAAGGTGTTAGTTCTTCATTTGTAGTTAGGAGGTTTATAGATGTAGTATTTATGCATGTGATCCTTTCATATGATGTATGAGATAGAAGTGTATGCAAAAATGTCAAAGTAGAAAGATAATTCTCATTTGTGGTTGCATGAAGTAGGGAATGTAGTGGATAGGATGAACAAGCCAAGAAGTTCAAATAATTTAGGTTTGGGTATTGCATTTTGTATTATGTGGGCCAAAACATTATCCCCATCCTAAAAATTAAGTTTAGGACTTATGTTTATCATCATAAGAGGTTGCAATGAATCTTCCTTTCCATCTCCTCGGTTAGACCAAATCATTGGATCAACCTTTTGATATGTTTGATCCGGTGGGTACCAGACTGGCTTCTTTGTGATATTACCATTTGAAATTATCCTTTCTTCCAATTTACAACCTATATGAGCATCTAAAATTGCAAGCCATGGTCTCCTAAGAATGAGGGGGTAACCACCTATATTATATTTATGGTGTAGGATAATGAAGTCTATGAGGTATTCCCATGAGTCAAGTGTAATTAAAAGATATTTCACAATCCCTTCTTGCTTTACTATAGAAGTGTCTGCTAATTGCAAGACTATGAATGTTGGTCTTAGGTCTACCAACTGCAAAGTTTTCATAGCTTCTCTTATCATTACATTAATGGAAGATCTTAAGTAAATTAAGGCATTAGGTATTAATATTCGATTGTTTCTAACATTAACTACATGAAGTTACCTAGATCATTGTATTATTGAATGACAAGCATTCCTAACATGATATCTACAAGCTTCCCCCACAACATAAATCATTATGGGATCCTTTTTCATTTGACCAAGATTCTTAATATATAATTCCTTAATGGTTTTGTTATATATAGGAACATATTTTATGGTTTGTAATAGATAAATTCAAATGCTAACTAATATTAGGTATTGTATAGTCAAAAAATGGAAGCACTTCCATTGTAGACGTGTTTAGCCTTACGAGTAAGTGGTTTGGGGTCATGACAAGCACCTTGAATGGGTTCTTGATCTTGACATGGCTTCCCCCCTGTTCTATCCCTCTTTCCACTCATGTTTAGCCTGATTTTTGCATTCTGAACTGCAGACTAGTGATTCTGGGCTTTAGGGTTAGGGTCAACCTTTTAGTTCTATGTCAACCTCGACCCTGACCTAGGTCAAGGTCGACCTTGACCTTGAACCAGGTTTCAGATCCCGGGGTCTCACAGTTTTTGGAGGTCGGCCTTTGCAAAAAGTATTTCCCGCTTCTGGGTTAGCTGTTTCAGGTTCCGAAATGTTGATTCCCAAATTATATTTAATATAGGTCCTCTCCTAGGGGTAAAGGCTTTAATGGGAATTTAATCCTCCTATGTAGGCCTCCTTATAAGATTGTGCCCTAATTTCATATAAAAGGGAGCCTTCTCCTCTCATTTTCTCTAAGTCCTCTATTGAAGCATTACGAACGATAGCCATCATCAAGCAAACTATCTTCAAGGGTGATTCAAGAAACCTAAGGAGAAATATTTCAAAGCAAGATTCATCCATTCAAGTATCCATTTTCATGAAGGAGATCCATTGGAGGCCGTTGAAGGAGTTAAGCTACATAGTGCCCTTTTGGTGATCTCTGCATCCACCTTCTTCCAAGCCTATTCCAAATTCAAGAACCCATTCAAGACTTGGTGTTGGAGATCTACAAGCAAGAGATTGAAGACATGCTACCTTTCTACATTCTACATTTTGAAGCATACTTGTGGATTCAAGGATTCGAATCTGTCACAAGGAATTTTTCAAGCAAGGTGAATTTATGCATTTACTTTGTCTATTTCTGCAATTTCAATTACATATATTTGAGGTTAATTCCAAAACCAAGGTTTGACCAAGGCAAACCCCTCCCCCACAAAAAACAATCCCCTTTTTCTTATAGGTACAGGTTCAGAATAGTTAATTTGAGACTAGATCTGATACCCTTTTTGGCTTTCTTTCAGACGGCACGAACAAATTTTCTGTCGGACCTGTGCAGGTCAGGGTTGACATTATTGGGTTAGGGCTGACATTTGTGGGTCAAGGTCAACCTTTTTCATAAGATGACATTAGAACATAAAAATATTTCTGGGTTTTGTTCGTCTCTATGTTCCGATTTGGGATCAACTATCTATTTTTCCAGAAATAGGCTACAGACCTCAGAAAACAACATTCTTTGATCTGTAATATTTCAAGGTTAGTGCATTTCTCCTATTTCTTCAATTACTGTCATATATCATTTCTATACATATAATTAACAAAATTTAAGGTATCTCTCTTGTTATTCTCCTTTCCAAATAGTTGATTCATTTGGGCATTAACCCTTCTCTTGGGTTGATCAACTTGGATCTTCCATTTGTGCATTTGGGAATAAAGGAGAAACATCTTATCTTCTCCCTAATCACAATTACAATATACAATCAATATAATTAAAAATAAATTAAAATAAAGGAAATCAATATACTCTAAACAACAATTAACAATCACACCAATTTAATCCTTTACATTTTGGTAACGCACCCATTTCTCATATGTTACATTTTGGTGAACCCGCGATAGACAACTCTTTCTTTTTGGTGTTAGATTTACATTGTTTATGCTAGATCTTGCATTTTATTTCAAATTGCATTTAAATTCAATAGATCAAAATTTGGTGTTAGT
>MU223224.1:991416-1021022 GCA_018584345.1 Thuja plicata | reverse complement strand
TTTATAAATACACAAACACTTCTTGCATTTTCATTATGAAATTCTTTTGGTGTATGGCTATTTTTCTCATTATGCTTCTTTTAGCATCTCTTTATAGTACCTATGATGTCTATGAGAGTGTCATCCACTTTATTATGTTTGTTAATCTTCATGTTTCACTTTCTTATGCTATTTTAAGATTTAACAATACTAGTCTCCCTACTTTCAAAACTTTAATTAAGGATTTGTGTAGTGGAATTATTGCTCTTTTGGATTATGTGAAGAATTTGGTAGATGATACTCCATTACCTAATCTTCCTAATCTTCCAAATCCTAATATTAACCTTCCTAATCCAATAATTTCTAATAATCCCACTCCTATTCTTCCATCTTCCATCCCTAGTTCTTCTCATACTTTTGTTAAGGCTCAAACTATGGTACAAGATGAGGATGTTCAAGAATTTATAGATTTACCTTCTCCTTCTTATCCTATCCATGGTGATAATAAAGGAAAATCCAAATAAACTTCTCCTAAAACCATTGTTCCACCTTACGCAACATTCTCTCATAAGCATCATAATCAATCATCTCCCATAGATGCTATGCAAGATAGGTATACTACTGGATACACTATGGTAGATAAACAAGGTTATATGGGTTTAGGGCTTGGTGTTAATGAACATGGCATTAAAAACCCGATCAATGTATCTCCTAAATATGATACGCATGGTATAGGTTATTCATCTTCTCAATTCCATGTGGCTAATATTAACTATCGTCCTCCTCTTGATATTATTCTTCCAACACCTACCCTAGATCATCCTGATACTCCTTAAGATGTGGCTAAGAAAGTGTATGTTCAGCTAATGAATTCCAAGAAATAAAACTTTAAACCCATTCCAAAAAATGCTTTACATAAGTACAAATTTCCTTTCCACAATAGTAATAAACATTTACTTGCTAATTATGTGCATTTCAAGCTATATGTCAGAGAAAGAGCTTCTCTTGGAATTATATCTTATTCCCGAGCGGTATTACAATTTCTCCATAATTTTGATATAGGGTATTCCCCTCATTCTTCTACAAGTTAGATTGAATTTATCCTCTTGTCTATTCACTGGGGGGCAAGAGGTATCTTATTCCAGTCTTCTAGGATCCATTTTTATTCTTAGCATATCTTTTATGTTGAGTTTAATTGGTTATTCTTTCTATATTCTATCCCTATAAATCACTCATGATATCATTTCTTAAAAAAATTTGTTTTGTAAGGATATCTCTTTGCTATAAAATCTTTTGATATAAATTGACATATCCCTTGCCTACACACCTAGGGGGCAAGGTATGTTTTTTTCTTCTTCTCTCTAAGGAGCTACTTTCCTTAGCTTAGTGGTGTGTGTTTATCTTACAATATTATTTCTTTATAAAGATTTGTGTTTTGACTATTGATACCCTCTTATATGAGAGGTGATTGTCTTAGCTCATCACCTCTTCTTTATTTTGCAAACTATGTTTCTATTAAACTCTTGCTCTTGCTTTAGGTCAGAGTTTGACTTCTTCATCTGAGGCTTCTTCTTCCTCTTGATTACAGGGGGCTTGTTGATTGAATCTTTGTTCCCTCTTTTCTTTAGAAGATGACATTTTATCCTAAGCACTCCTCTCTGGTAGGGCTCTTGTTGATAATATCTCTTCCCTCTTGAGGTCCTTTTTCCATAAGTGACATATCCATTTCATGATTATCTATGTTCTTGGATGTAAGGGTCAAGGCTCTTCACTGAGAATATGGTATACATTGTTATTGAGCAGGATATCTCCTTACCTTGTGAAGTAGGTATCCTCTTCCTCTTCCTTATCCTGCCTTGTGGGTAGCCATGATAAGGAGGGGGGAATATATATAGGGTCTCCCTTGTACTATAGTTTACATTTATTTACATTTTTCAGCATGCTAAATCCTTGGAAGGTAACACACATAAGTTGCTAAATCCTGAAGAGACACACATTTTTACTTTTATTTTTGATAAATCCTAGGAAGGTAACACACATAAGTTGTTAAATCCTAAAGAGATACACACCCTTTTTTTATTTTACAATATGCTAAATCCTCAAAAGGTAACGTGCATAAGTTGCTAAATCCTGAATGGACACGCATTTTATATTCCATGGTGATACAAGAATGTGGATCTATGGATATTTTCAAAAGCCGTCAGAAGATGAATTTACAATTACAAGCACAGTTTATGGGTGAACCTATTAGGGGCTCTCCCTCCTTGGTGATTCATAGTAAGGAGGGCATCTTACTAGGCGAGGTAATCACTTTCTCTTTTCTCTCTTTCGCTTTCATGCTAGTAGGATTAGATCATGAAGCTATGTTATCTATGGTGTTGTTCTTGTCTTACTTATGTAGTCATGTATGTTTTCTATGATTAAATTTTTCTTTACTTTCATGTCTTTATGTATGTATGTTGAGTTAGAATCCATGGTTTTGGATCTCATGTCCCTGACTTAGTGATATTCTACCTCGTTGCAATCCACCAGGATCTTTTTCCTCTAACTTTACTGTGAGCATGTTTGATTTTCGTACTCCCGCTAAAGTGGGGGCTTAATGTATCATCTTAAAATGGAAGCACTTCCATGTTAAGAACATTTATCCCTCCTTAGGGGATGTTTTTTACCTCCATCATATCATCCTCCCATTTTTGCATCATCCTCTACTTCTGTGCCTGTTTAGGACCCTGATTGGGCCTCTCCGGGCACCTTCTACCCCACCTGGCATATTTTCCAAGGGTTCTGACCCCCTGGGTCAAGGTCGACCTCGACCTTGACCTAGGTCAGGGTCAACCTTGACCCTAACTAGGGTCCCCCTTTCAAATCTAAAATCCTGTCGGCTGCCGAGGGTCATCCAAAATTCAATTTTCCCACTTTCGGGTCGGCTGTTTCGGGTTCCAAAGCATTGATTCCTAAATTATATTTAATATAGGTCTTCTTTTAGGTGCATGAGTCTAATTTTAATTTAATTATCCTATGTTGGCCTCCTTAGAAGATTGTGCCCTAGTTTCATATAAAAGGAAGCTTTCTTCTCTCATTTTCTCTAACCATCAACTAAGTAATAAGAGGTGATCAAGAAAAAATTCAAGCATCCATTGTTCTACATGTTCTCAAGCTATAAAGGTGTTCAAAGTCTTCCTTTCAAGCATTCAATTTCTCCATTAAAGATCAAGGATTCAAGCTTTCAAGCCTTTGAAGGGATTTGGTGCAAACATTCAAGACTCATCATTCCAGCCCTAGATCTAGCCATCATGGTGGTGTGATCTTCCTTCAAGATCCTTTGTGCATCCTAAAGATTCTTTCATAATCTCTTCAAGGTAGACTCCAAGCATATAATCATGGAGGTTTATGGTTTCTAAAGTCCATGCTTTCATACTTACATATTTTCTTACATTTGAATTACAATTGCATATCTATTGAATATCATAGCTTCATTGTTAGATTCAATTCTACTACTTGCTAGCATTCTATACTTTATTGATTTCAAGGTTAATTCCTAAATCAGAGTTTGACTAAGGCAAACCCCTACCCCACAACAAACAAACCTCTTTTTCTTGTAGGTACAGGTTTAGGACTATAGATTTGAGACCAAATCTGGATACCCTTTTCATCTTTCTTTCGGATGGCGCGAACAAATTCTCTGTCAAACCGATGCAGGTCAGGGCCGACATTATTGGGTCAGGGTTGACATTTGTGGGTAAAGGTTGACCTTTTTCATAAGATGACATTGGAACGGAAAAATATTTCTGGGTTTTGTTCATCTCTGCATTCCAGTTCGGTATCATCTGTCAGTTTTTCCAAAAACAGTCTACAGACCTCAGAAAACAACATTCTTTGATTTGCAATTTTGTAAGGTTGGTTATTCTTCCTATCCTTTTCAATTACTATAATTAAACATATTCATTTAATCATTTAATAGAATTGAAGATCCCCTTCTTTGTTCTCTTTATGAATAGTTGATTCATTTTTGCATTAACCCTTCTTTTAGGTTGATCAACATGGATCTTCTATTTGTACATTTGAGGATAGAGCATCTTATCTTCTCCCTAATCACAATTACAATACACAATCAATACAATTAAAATTAAATGTAAAGTAGGGTTAAGGGATTTAAAACTCTTTAAGAAAATCAAACAATAATTAATAAACACATCTCCTTACCCTTTTCCACCACTTTACATTTTGGTAACACCATCAACATTCAACCTATTTTCATATATTACAGTATGAGAGGTCAAAACTACTATCTCATGTGCCCACTGTGAGGGGTATAGGAACACACTCAATTCTTACAACTCAAGATGAACATGTATGGTACCTATTCATTGAAACAAGCATACATTAAGTGCATATGATTAAGATATAAATAGTCGAAGCACATCTAGTACATGATAACAAACAGTGAAGGACACCGATAGATCGTGTGGATTTCATGAATGAGTGACTATGACTCTGTCTTACTTCATACCGACATAAAGGGAAAAATGTATAGCAATTGTGCGATAAGACAATACACATCATATCATAAATTAACATTGCATTTAAATCTAAAGCATTTAAATAAATCATTTCAAGAAATATGAGCATACATCAATGTAAATCTCCATAAAATACCTAGCACTATATAAGGAACAATGTATAGGACTCAATGGTAGTCATCCTAACATATTAATTCAATATTCTTGATGGAAAAACATCTCAAACATTATCATAAAGCACCATCATGAATACATGATCCAAATAGTAAGTAACAACATGCTCTAACATCATAGTATTTCACTTAATGCAACATATGTTTCTAGCTACATCAAATAGTATTTAACATCAAATATACTTACTTCATTGCACTTGAAATCCAAGGTCTGAGACTCTATTACCTCCTTATAAGGACAGGGTTGGAGAGGCACTACATATCACATTATCATCCTCATCATATGGCACATACTTCATTGCATAATGGAGGATGATCCATATTTGGTGGACATGTGATTCCACCTTGTATGGGTGATAATTTATCTACACCTTATTCATATTTTCTTATTTTCTTGCCTATAAAAGAAGTCCTATTATGTACATTTTCATCATGTCCATTATCAATAATATCATTCTTGCATCTTAATGAAATTGTCTTGTCATTCTCTTGTGAAAGTTATCTTGGTCTTTCATTGATCTTGGGGTGTTGTAGATTCACCTAAAACTCTAGCATAGCATCAGAGCTCTCAAGGTGTGAAGAATCCTTCTCAAGAAGTGAAATATTGGAGCTTTTTGGTACAAATCATAGGTTGGCATCATATTAAGGAGGTCCAAAAACCCCTAAATCAAATTTTGTTTCATTCAAATTGGACACTGAAGGCCAAATCTAGAGCCATTTAAAGTTTGGAGGTGCGACGGCGATGATTCAGGAAAAATAATTACGGAGGTGATTTTCAAACAACGATATATTAGTCATCCACACTCCTCCTTTCGAGAAATTATTTTTGCGTTGGGGTAGAATTTGATGCTCTACACAGTGGTGCATGTGGTTTTTGATCTTTGTTCCTGAATTTTTTGAAAATTGCAAATCCCATTTTTTGCAACTTCCAAGGCCTTGTTTGGGCTCACACGAACTCTTTTTTAGGTGCAATTTATTTTGAAACTGTATAATTTTTTTATGTATTTTACAGTGGTACTATCAGCTTATAGTGATTGTGATCAGAAAATGTACTTTCAAAGTTTGGCTCATTTTTATAATTGTAATGCATAGGCTTTAATTTGGTCTTTTGCATAGTGATCTAAGTCTATTATAGCCTGATTATGGGGTGTAATCATTTGTTGATCTCAATTTGTAATGTGAGAAGTGTATTATTAATGTAATCATGGGATATGGAACACATCCTACTATAATAACTTTAATTAGGGATAATTATGAGTCATGGGCAAAAAGAATCATCACACATTGTAGATAGCTTAATCTCTTGCCTCATCTTTATGGACTCATACCCGAGCCAAAGACAAAGTGAAAGAAAATAGTTTGGGAAGATAAAAATTGTCATATCACAGGATTGATTGGTATGAGTCTTGATTTGGATTTTCATCATGGTATCTACTCCAAGATCCTGAGTATTCAATGCCCATGCACAATTGGACAATTATCCTGAGTCTCCTTCTACTTGATGATGAAGATAAAATTCCCTATTATGATGATACATTAGATGAATTTAAATATAATGCATATATTGAGAGTAAGGATCATCCAGTGACTCCACCTACAACTCCTACTTCTCTAGTTGAGATCACACATTCATTTCTTGTTGGTAATTCCAGTGAGTCATTGCAAGAGATATTTATTTGTCTTCTTGATTGGGATTCCTATTTGCCATATATTGGTTCATTATTTGTGGAGTCTCACATTTCATATTTGGGAGACATACTTGAGGGGGTTTCTCTTCTCTTTGATGACAACTTCATCACCATTCGAATTGGAGATACTTCTTCACCTTCTTTGGAGATTGGTATTCTTGATTATTCTCCTTCACTTGGTTTGTCATGTTTCATGGTTCAGTTTGATGATGTGATGGATTCCTTGAGCTTTGAGATACTTATTCAGTCTTTAGATATGCATATTTGGAGCCATTCTTCCTCATTTCATTTGGATATGGTTTGGTTCGTAGCATCATCATCATACTTCATTTGGACTCCACTTCTTATTTATTATCCAGAATGGGAAGCATTGCTGCATTTGTACTTGGTATATCTTCTTCCCAAGAGGACAAATGTTTTTTGTAGGCATTGGACTATGTTGTCTTTAAACAGTCACCATTTTTGCAGAATATTCTTCATTATTGGGGGATATCATGTCTCCTTATTTTCTTCCTATGGAGATTATTGATTGTATATACATGATGTATGTAGTCCTTGGGAGGGTCTTGAGTACTTCATCCATGCACGCATCTTGTGTTTTTTTCATCTCTCTTTTTGGAGGGGAGTTTTGTACCATGAGGTTTTCTCCCTTTCTCCTCTTTATGAGAGATTTATTGCATTTCATGTATTGCATTGCATATTGTACATGGGTACCTAACATGGTCTAGTAGTTGGGACCCATCTCGCATTGTGAGTTTAAGTGCATTCCCCTAAGTTGTACTTAAGGGGGGTGTCGGTGTAATTAAATATTCCTAATTACACTTTATTTAAGCTTACTTAGGATAATACATTGTTGGCATATCTGATGTCATGACATGTAACTGATTGAATGTTTGAAGATGTTAAGTTGATGATCATGCAAGGCATTAAATCAGTTAATGTATTGTATTGTTATTGATGTCAACTTGATGTAATCTATATGGTCATGGAAATACTGCCAAAGACTTCAAAGAACCGATGAATCAAGGCTATGCTATCAGTAATGCATACAATTCAAGTATTCACTAAGTGACTGCATACACCGACGGAGTGCACACCGATGGTTAGAGTAAAAAGAGCAGAGTCACAGTGTTACCTGACGAGCTAATGCACAACATTATCGATGAGTAGATTTACAGTGTTTCCCAACGAGAAAAACACAAAGTAACCCGATGGAAATAATTTCAGTGTTGCCCGACAGAGAAGACAAGGATGGAGATCCTGATGACAACTAAAGTCACATCGACACAACAGTCAGTTATCACCGATGACTAGTTGAAGTGTTGACTGACATGACAGAGAGTTCAGAAAATGACAAAATGCTTAGCTATCAAGAAGCCAAAGATAGAATTAACAGATACTTATCATTGTATTAATCATCCAGATAAAGCCGAAGATAAGTAATTGATTTAAAGCTGATTTGTCCAATTGGCAAGAAGATCTCTTTGAGATAAATTAGAATTTTGCTTTAAATGTAATGGCGAGAATTGTGGAACATGCCAAGAATCAAGAAAGCCAAGAAAAGGGGAAATTGTGTCTATATAGAGACAAACCCAATTAATTACGAATGGGGGAATTAGGTGAGAAGAACAAGAGAAGAGGAAAGATGCTAAAGAAAATCTGAAGGAGAAGAAAGTCTTCATTCAGTCCTGATCAAAAAGCTGAGGAAAGAGTTAGATTCTGTAGACACCGACAAAAAGTGAGACAAGCATCACAAAGCAGAACAGTGTGGAGCAAAGGTATAAATATTTATATTGATCAGAGAGGTAATGGACTTAGAATAGATCTAAAAATCTGCAATTAAGTTGTATGTATGAATAGATCATTAGTGTTTCAGTTTAACCATTGAAGCATAAAGCCTCTTAACCAAGAAGGACTTAAAATTCTTTTACAATTGAGATACATCCCAAGGAGTATCAAAAAGTTTGATCACAAAAGTAGCATTGGATATGCCCGATACCTATTGATAGGCCAAGAGAGTTTGATCAAGGATGGTAGCATTAGATCCCAGATACAAGTTGACAAAATATTTCTAAATCCTCTAACAATGTCACACCTAACAGTGTGTTTGTAACCTTTAATAGGGTTGGCTCCTAACAGAGCTCACTTTAGAAGAGTGAAAATTTGGGGTACTGGTCCCATTGGTTTTTCCCTTAACAGGGTTTCCACGTTAAAATCCTTGTGTTATGTGTTTATGGTTTATTACTTTACTATTTTACATTTCACATATGCATTTTTAGATTGATCGATATACTCTGCATATTTACTGTGTTTTGGTAAATAGTTAACTGCTTATCGATAATCATACAGAAGAGAGATTAACAAAGCAATCCGACAAGTAGAAAATTGATTAAAGTATTTCAAGGCATACATCTTATAGGACAGAAGATAACTTGATACATAATTAGTGGTTATAAGTTTTAAGGGTTGATTTAAGGATTAATTTTTGAGGCCATTGATTGACTCCCCCCCTCTCATTTATTACTAACAATTGGTATCAGAGCTTGTGTGCTTAGAAGGAAGGTTTCAAGACCTAAGCTAAAGATCACAAGATGAATAGATGAGATGTGCCCAAGTTGAACAAAGATAATTTTTCTTCATGGCAAAGCAGAATAAGACTCCACTTATCATTTATTGGTAATGATGTTACTCAATACTTAGATACTGAATATGTGTTGCCCACAGGAGCACCAACAGTTGAGAAAATGAGAGAGAAGCATGAGCACAATTGCATGATGATAGAGCTTGCTTCCTCACTCTTCGATGCCAAATTTGAAGATGTCAAAACCTGCAAGATTGCAAATTAGATGTGGGACAAATTGATGCTTGTACATGGTGGTGACAAAAATGTTTTGAGAGCCAAGGCAGAGATCCTTAGAGGAAAGTTTGATGATCTCAAAATGAAAGAAGGTGAAAACATCACTCAGTGCAACACAGGAATCAAAGAGGTAGTTAATGCTATCTAAGGAGTTGGAGGTGTACTAGAAGAAGATATAGTGGTAAGTAAAATTCTAAGAACCTTACTGCCTACTTATGCTATTAGAGTATCTACCATTCAAGAAATGAGAGCAGTAGAAATAGCAATGTTACTCTAGACAGTTTGATTGGAAGACTAATTTCATTTGAGATGAATAACTTTGATAATAATATCTTACCAAACATAGAGTCTGCATTTAAAAATTCTATGAGAATAAGTAAATCAAGTCATAAAAATACTATGAGAAAAGATAGTGATAGTGAAAGTGAAGAAGAAGATCTTGATGAAATTGAAGCACTTATGGCTAGAAGAATGCAAAGAGGCAAAGGTAAATTACCACTTGTTTGTTTTAATTGTAAAGAGATTAGACACTTTTCTGCAAGATGTACTAACAGAAGAAAAGATGGTAGAAGTAATGATAGATCATTTGAAAAGAAATCTGACAGAGGTGATTACAGAAGCTACCGACAATCAGAAAGAAGAGATACTCGAGACTACAAGGATAAAGGAAAGAAGGCCAGTTACCTAGAAAAATGCAAAGATGATGATACTGACACCGAAACTAATGAAGACATCGAGATGGTGTTTGTAGTAGTAAAAGATGATTCAGATGATGATGAAGAAAGGTATGTAGAAACTGCACTCATATCTAAAGTTAGTAAAAATGACGTCCAGTTGAAGGTAGAGGAACTATAAAATTGAATAACTAGATAAAATGTGAAAATGCTTATTGGGTAAATGGATTGAATTAAATCTATTGAGTGTCTCTCAGTTGAATAATTCAGGTCATAAAGTAGCATTTGAAAATAAGAAGGTAAAGATCTTCAATAAATCAGGAAATCTAATTGGTACCGGTGAGTAGACAAAAGGTAACTTATTCTATCTGAATGATACTGACACCACTAGTTTGATTTGTACAAATGAAGACATATGGATGTGGCACAAAAGATTATGTCATGTGAACTTTGACAACATGATAAAGATTATCAAAAAGAGAAATGTCAGAGGCTTACCGACGATGACCAAGCCCGACAAAATCATGTGTAAGAATTGTCAAAAAGGTAAAATGACAAAGTCTAGTTTCAAAAGAAAAACCCATACATCTAATGAAATTCTAGAATTAGTCCATACTGATTTATGTGGACCTATGAGGACGAAGACTTATCATGGAGATAAATATTTTATTCTCTTTGTTGATGATTACTCTAGAATGATGACAGTCATGTTTCTAAAAGATAAATCAGAAGCATATAAGATGTTTAACTGGTACAAGGCAATGGTTGAGAAGAAAAGTGGTAAGGAGTTAAAATGCTTAAGGTTAGATAGAGGAGGGGAATTTGTTTTAGATGAATTCACTAACTTTTTTAATGAGCATGGAATCAAAAGATAGGTCTCTGCACCAAGAACACCACAGTAGAATGGAATTGTTGAAAGAAGGAACATATCCATAGTTGATTGTGCAAGGACACTGATGATAGATAAAGGGATCACCCAAATCTTCTAGAGAGAAGATTTTAGTACTACTATTTATACATTGAACATAGTACAATTGAAGAAAGACATAAAAAAACCCCTTATGAGCTATGGTATGGATACACACCCAATGTAAGTTACTTCAAAATCTTTGGCAGTCAGTGTTATATCTTAAAAGATGGTAGAAATGGAAAAATTGACTCCAAGAGTGATGAAGGAATATTTTTAGGGTATTCTACCAAGAGCAAGGCTTATAAATGTCTAAATAAAGCCTCTAACAAAATTTTTGAAAGTGCAAATGTAAAGATAGATGAATTTGTAGAGAAAAATGAAAAGGAAAGCACTAAAGAACCAGAGGACTACAATAGGTTCACTTACAATGAGGAACCTAACACTCTACCCAACCAACAATGTAGAGCTCCTGAGAAATAGATCATTGCACCCGAGCATTAGGCTGCAAATACTGACGATTAGAATATTGCTCAAGATGATGCACAAAGTGATGGAGAATAGAATGAAGAACAAAATGATGATCAAGATGATAGACACAAAGCTGAACCTGTACTTTCCAGATATGTCAGAAGAAACCATCCATAGAACCAGATCATAGGAGACAAGAAGGCTAGTATGAGAACCAGAATCAAGTCCCAAAATAAAAGATGTCTTATTTGTGATTATGAGCCCAAATCTGTCAATGTTGCACTAGATAATGATGAATGGATAAGTTCTATGAATGAAGAGATTGAGAAGATAGATAAAAAAAAGACATGGACACTTGTACTGAGACCAGATGACAAGAATATAATCGATACAAAATGGATATTCAGGAATAAGTTGAATGCGAATGGAGAAGTCACCAGAAATAAAGCAAGACTAGTATGCAAGGGGTATGCACAAGAATAAGAAATTGAATATGGAGAGACCTTTGTACCTATTTCTAGGATAGAAGGAGTGAGAATATTACTTGCTTATGCTGCATGTAAAGGATTCAAGGTATATCAAATGGATATCAAGCCTGCATTCCTAAATGGAATACTTGAAGAAGAGGTATACATTGAACAACCAGAAGGGTTTGTTGCCAGACAAGAGGAAGATGGTATGTAGACTACACAAAGCCCTATATGGATTGAAACAAGCACCCTGAGCCTGGTATGAAAGACTTTATTCCTAACTTATAAGTATTGGATTTGTAAGGACTAGTGAAAATAGTAATCTTTATTTGAAGGAATATACTAATGCTAACATTTTGATTGCTGAGATATTTGTTGATGACATAATATTTGGAGGCAATGATATGCTATGCAAATCATTTGCAAATGAAATAAGAAAAGAGTTTGAGATGTCTATGTTTGGAGAGATCAAGTTCTTTCTTGGTCTGTAAATCATGCAACAAGATGAAGGTATTTTCATTACACAATCCAAGTACATCAAAGGAATACTGAAAATATTCAAGATGGAAGAGTCCAAACCAGTTGGAACACCGATGGAAACTGGATGAAAACTGACAAAGGAAGACAAGTCATCATAATTAAATTAGACCTTTGTAGAGATCTATGACTGGAAAACTCATGTATGTTGTACATACTAGACCAGATATTGCACATGCAGTAGGAATAGTTGATAGATTTTTTGCTAATCCTAGGGAATCACATATGATTGCTATCAAAAGAATCCTAATATATCTAAAGAATACCAAGGAATATAGCATATGGTATAAGAGAGAAGGAAAATTTGAACTTAAGGTTTTTCCCGACACTGATTGGGCTGGAAATATTGATGACCGGAAGAGCACAACTGGAGGAGCATTCTTTACGGGTGATAGATTTGTCACATGGCTAAGCAAGAAGCAAGGATGCATCTCTCAATCTACTACAGAGGCATAATATGTTGTGGCTACTGCAAACTACTCAAATATTGCATGGATCAAACAGTTACTGGAAGGTATGCATATGAAAGTTTTAGAACCAATAATTATCTATTGTGATAATACAAGTACAATAAACATTTCCAAGAATCCAGTCGTGCATGCTAAAACAAATCATATTGCCATCAAGTATCATTATTTGAGAGAACAAATTCAGAAAAAGGAAATGATACTTGAGTATGTGCAATCAAAGGAACAATTGGCTGATATCTTCACCAAGATACTGCCCAAGGATGCATTTGAATACTTGAGAAAGAGACTAGGGGTCAGACCCTTGTCTACTAGTTATTAAGCTTACTAGAAGGCTGCATCAGCCTGTATATTATCAGAATATCATTCATGTTGATGCAAGCAGAGAGATGGACTTCATTGATACATCTATACACAATAAGGTATTTATCTACTCAAAGCACCAGAGTTATTACTAATGGATTGGGAAATTCAAGGAATATATTATGGATAGAAAGGATCCATTTGACATTACTGTCAAAATCTGTGTTTGCAAAGATGTTTGTTTGGCATTTCTGTCAAAGGGAGAGAATATATCCATTATCATCTCAAGAAGAGATCATATCCATCAAAGTATCAAAAGGGAGAAAATGTAACAAGAAAGGGAGAATACACACAAAGGAAGAGAATTACTAACAAAAGACATCACAAGAAAGGAGAAGAGTCAAAGGGAGAGAGTTTGACACAGAAGGAGAACACATCACATTAGAGAAGGAAAGATTCTACATCTAGCCAATAAAGGGATTAAAGATAGAAAGAAAGCTGCAAGAATCAAATCAAAGCTATTTGAGCTTACCAAAAGCCAGACATTTGTATTAGCTACATTAGGAAAGCTTGATGAAACTGTATATTTCATATTATATTAGTAATAGTATAGTATGATAATGTAGTATGTTGCCATCAATGCCAAAGGGAGAGATTGATGACATGTAACTGATTGAATGTTTGAAGATGTTAAGTTGATGATCATGCAAGGCATTAAATTAGTTAATGTATTGCATTATCATTGATGTCAACTTGATTTAATCTATATGGTCATGGAAATGTTGCCAAAGACTTCAAAGAACTGATGAATCAAGGCAATGCTATCAGTAATGCATACAAGTCAATTATTCACTAAGTGACTGCATACACCGACGGTCAGAGTAAAAAGAGAAGAGTAATAGTGTTACTTGATGAGCTAATGCACAACATTACTGATGAGCAGAGTTACAGTGTTTCCCGATGAGAAAAACATAGAGTAACCCAACGGAAAGAATTTTAGTGTTTCCCAATGGAGAAGACAAGGATGGAGATCCTATGACAACTGAAGTCACACTGATGGAATAGTCAGTTATCACTGATGACTAGCTGAAGTGTTGACTGACAGAATAGAGAGTTCAAAAAATGACAAAATGCTTAGCTGTCAAGAAGCCAAAGATAGAATTAATGGATACTTATCATTTTTTTAATCATCCAGATAAAGTCAGAGATAAGTAATTGATTTAAAGTTGATTTGTCCAGTTGGCAAGAAGATCTCTTTGAGATAAATTAGGAGTTTGCTTTAAATATATTGGTGGGAATTGTGGAACACGCCAAGAATCAAGAAAGTGAAGAAAAGGGGAAATCATGTCTATATAGAGACAAAACCAATTCATTATGAATGGGGTAATTAGGTGAGAAAAAAAAGAAGAGGAAAGATGCTAAAGAAAATCTAAAGGAGAAGAAAGTCTTCATTCAATCCTGATCAATAGGCTGAGGAAAGAGCTAGATTTTGTAGACACCGACGAACAGTGAGACAAGCATCACAAAGCAAAAAAATGTGGAGCAAAGGTATAAATGTTTATATTGATTAGAGAGGTAATGGACTTACAATAGATTTGAAAATTTGCAATTAAGTAGTATGTATGAACAGATCATTAGTGTTTTAGTTTAACCATTGAAGCATAAAGCCTCTTAATCCAGTAGGACTTAAAATTCTTTTACAATTGAGATACATCCCAAGGAGTATCAAAAATTTTGATCACAAAAGTAGCATTGGATATGTCTGATACCTATTGACAGGCGAAGAGAGTTTGATCAAGGATGGTAGCATTAGATGCGAGATGCTAGTTGACAAACTATTTCTAAATCCTCTAACAAGGTCACACCTAACAGTGTGTTTGTAACCTTTAACAGGGTTGGCTCCTAACAGGGCTCACTTTAGAAGAGTGAAAATTTGGGGTATCGGTTCCAGTGGTTTTTCCCTTAACAGGGTTTCCACGTTAAAATCCTTGTATTATGTGTTTATGGTTTATTACTTTACTGTTTTACATTTATCATATGCATTTCTGGATTGATCGGTATACTCTGCATATTTACTGTGTTTTGGTAAGAGTTAATTGTTTATCAGTAATCATACAGAAGAGAGATTAACAAAGCAATCCGACAAGTAGAAAATTGATTAAAGTATTTCAAGGCATACATCTTGTAGGATAGAAGATAACTTGAGACATAATTAGTGGTTATAAGTTTTAAGGGTTGATTTAAGGATTAATTTTTGAGGCCACTGATTCACCCCCCCCCCCCTCTCAGTTATTACTAATACGATGTAGTGATGGTAAGTGTTTTTTGGTGATGACATGGTGATTTGATTACATGATGATCATATATTATATTGTCATTGATGTCAACTATTGAATTTGTGTTCTTAGTATCTTGCCAAGCATATTTGTGAAGAATGATGAGTTTCAATGACTTTCAGTAGTTTCTATCTTTAGGGGAGACTTAGGTATGTCTCTAGATGTCAAATGCATTACTGGTACTAATGAAGTAAGTTTACATGAGAGTTGTAATAAAATGGAGTATAACAATACAACTGCTAGAATAATTAATGACATGTGATAGATGATTTGAATGTCTTGTCAAATCTTTGATGAATCTTGTGGCATGGTCATAGGATATGGTGGTCAACAGTGTTCAGATGTTATAGTTGCAATCACAACTACTTTGAGTGACTAGTGGGAAGGATAAGTGATAAGTGAGAAGAGACAATGTTATTCAATAGGTTAATTTTTTTGTTTTTGTGCTATGGATGATAGATCTTGTATCGGTGATCGGTATTGATGTAGCGGTGATTAAAAATGAAAGATTTATGATCTGGTGAAATGTATTCATGATTGGAGGTGATGACCTAACATCACATTGATTGATGATATCTTGTGGATAAGATTCTAGAGGAAGTTTGTGTATGGTCAAAATGTGTTTGACTATTTGGCTCAATTTCATATGTAAATTATTGTGTAGGCCAACGCGGTCTTGGAAATATGTTTTGTGTATTTAATTTTGTTGTTTGGTGTGTTGGATTTGTGCGGGATTCTTTGTAACTTTATTTTAGGGTTTGATCAAGGTGGTGGGATTAAAAGTGTAGTATATAATGGTTGAAGTTGTATGCAAAAGGTGTTGATAGTGTGTTGAGAAAGTGCAGTGTAAGGTGCATGTTGCGATCAAGGTAGGGAAGAGTTAAGTATGCTTAGTAGAGATTGTGTGCTCAAGAGGATCTGATCAAGTAGAGGTGGTGTTATTTTTTAGATCATTATTGGTGTTGTTCCCTAACGCTTACAACATTTGAAATCCCCTAATAGGGTAGATCCTAACAGATATTTACTGTAAATCCTCTAACAAGGTGACACATTAGCTTGTGTTTTAAGTCTTCTAAGAAGGCTACTCTTAATAGGGTAAAGGTTCTAACATGCCTAAGGTAAATCCCTTAACTGGGTAGCACCTAGTAGTGCTATTGTAAACTCCTAACAAGGTTAAGCTCCTCATAGGGCGTACTTTAGAAGAGTACATTATTTTAGTAGGTACTAATCCCCACTATGGTTTTTCCACTATTTGGGTTTCCACAAGATAAATCTGTGTGTCAAATTTGTGGTTGATCTTGTATGTTTATGATTTTCATTTGTTTCTATTAAGGTCAATCTTGTGAATGGTGATTAAAGTTTACATGATGGTAAAGTTTGTTTATTTGGTAGATTAATGATTCACCCCCCCCCCNTTCCCCCCCCCCCCCCCCCTCTTAGTAATTTGATCTCAAGTCTAACAATTGGTATCATATATAGGTTCTCAGTTGTGGTAAAGCTTAACAACTTGAGGTAAAGATCCAAGATGATGTGAAAGGTGGTTCTAAATTCACAAGAGAGAACTACTCAATTTGGTGCGGTCGGATGAAGCTCTATCTTAAGGGCTTGGGAGATCAATATTGGGATCATATGGAACATAGCTATATTGTCCCCTAGGAACCCTAACTCCATACCTATTGAAGGTTAAGCATGAACATACTACTACTATGGAAGCTATTGCAAGTACTCTTTCAAATGCAGAGTATGTTGATATTAAAGACTTAGATATTTCTTATGAAATGTGAGAGAAGTTGAAAACTATCTATGATGGAGATCCAGATGTATAAAAGGAAAAGGTTGACAGCTTAAGAGGAAAGTATGATGAGATGAGAATGCAAGACAATGAGAACATTGAGCTATATAGTCAGAGAATCAAAGAAGTTGTGGCTGCTATCTGAGGTGTTGGTGGTAATATTCCTGAGGAAGATGTGGTAAGAAAATTTTTAAGAACTTTATTACCTCAGTATGCCATTAGGGTTTCATCTATTCAAGAGCTCAGATCTTTAGGAACTTTTACTGTTACATCAGATGCATTAATAGGGAAATTAACTGCATTTGAGTTAAGTAATTATGATAATAGCTTGCCTAAAGTTGAAGCTACTTTCAAGTCATCATTGACTCTTGCACCATCTAGGAAATTAAATGAGATGTCTAATAGTTCTTTAGTATGTCACTCTAATGACTATGAATCTATCTTATCAGAAGAAAGAGATAAGGAGGATCTAGAAGCCTTGATTGCTAGAAGGCTTCCTAGAGGGAAAGGTAAATACAAGGGTAAGTTTCCATTGAAGTGCTTTTCATGTAAAAAAATTGTTCATATTGCCTCTAGATTTCCTGATAGTGACATGAAGGAGAAACCAAGAAGATTTAAGGATAAGAACAAGAAAATTTGTTTCTTAGTTGAGGAAGGTGTTACCGATGAGGAATCTGATGGAAGAGATGAAGAAGAAATTGTGTTTCTTGCAGTTAAGGAAGATCCCTCAAAAGAAGGTGAGAGAGCTTTAGTTTCTATTATGAATCCTAGTGGTAACTAGATTATTAACAGTGGCTTCACTCATCACATGACCAGTGATAAAAAGAAAGTTCATCAAGTTGGAGGAATGTGATGGAGGCTTGATAAAGTTTGGATATGATGCTCCCTGTTTAGTGAAAGGTAAAAGATCCATTGCTTTGAATGATAAAAGTATTTTTTATGATGTTTACTAGGTTGATGATTTAAGATACAATTTGTTAAGTGTTTCTTAGTTGAATATCAAATGTTTCAGATTGGAGTTTAATGGAGGTATGTGTAGAATTATTGGGAAATCAGGAGAACTAATTGCTACCAGTGAACAAACTAGAGGTAACTTGTTTCATCTAAATTCTACTACTAAGAGTTGGCTGCTTGCTAAGGTTGAAGATTTTTTGTTGTGGCATAAGAGGTTCTGTCATGTAAATTTTGATAACTTGATCAGAGTTAGTAAGATGAAGTTAGTGAGCACTTTTCCCAACCTAGTGAAACCAGACAATGTAATGTGCAAAGAATGTTAGTTTGGAAAGTTAACTAGTTCTAGTTTCATCAATAAAAATATTCTTATGAAAGTATCTTAGATACGGTTCACACTGATCTATGTGGTCCAATGAGAACTAGGAGTTACTATGGTGATAGATACTTCATGTTATTTGTCGACGATTTTTCTAGAATGATGTTGGTTATATTTTTAAAGGATAAATTTGAATCTTTTCACATGTTTAAGATATATAAAGCTATAGTGGAGAAGGAGACCGGTAAGGCTCTAAAATGTCTTAGATCTAATAGAGGATGTGAGTTTACTTCACATGAGTTTACTACTTATTGTGAAGAACAAGGAAATCAAAGACAATTGTCTGCTCCTAGAACACCTCACTAGAATGGTATTGCTGAAAAAATAAATAGATCAAGCATTGATTGTGTTAGGAAATTATTGATTTAGAAAGGTGTTTCTTAGACATATTGGAGAGAAGCGATGAGCACCGCAGTTTACACTTTGAACAGAGTCCAACTAAAGAAAGGTACAAACAAAAATCCCTATGAGCCGTGGTATGGTAGAACACCATATGTTAATTGTTTTAAAATCTTTGGGAGTAGATGTTACATTAAAAGAGATGAAAATTCTGGAAAGTTTGATCCAAGAAGTAATGAGGGGATATTCTTCTAAGAGAAAAGCTTACAAGTGTTTGAACAAAAGAAAAAATAAGATAGTGGAAAGTGCTAGTGTAAGAATAGATGAATTTTTTGAGAAGAATGATGAATCCAGCAAGAAGGAACCTGAAGACTATCACAGGGTTGTTTATGTGTAATCGGTGGATCATACCACTATAGAAGAACCAATGGAGAGATAGGTCAATGAATAGGAACATATACAAACACTTGAAGGAAATCTTAGAACAACACTGGTATTGCAAAAGTATGTAAAGTTGAATCACTCACCTGATCAAATTATTGGTGACAGAAATCTAGGTGTGTTAACTAGAAGAAAGGCAAGACAAGGTACATGTTTTTTATCTAAATTTGAGCCCAAAGTAGTGAAATAAGTATTGAAAGATGAAGATTGGGTAAAATATATGGAAGAAGAATTGGAATAGATTGAGAGAAATAAAACTTGGATATTAGTGCCCAAATCGGTGGACAAGAATTTGATTAGTACTAAGTGGATTTTCAGAAATAAGATGGATGAGATTGGTGAAGTGGTAAGAAACAAGGCAAGACTAGTGTGCAAAGGATATGCGCAGGAGGAAGGCCTGGACTATGGTGAAACATTTGCACCTATAGCCAGACTTGAAGGTGTTAGGATAATGCGTGCTTATGATACTTACAAAGGTTTCAAGGTATATCAAATGGATGTTAAGTCAAATTTTCTTAAGGGTTTTTCAAGGAAGAAGAGGTATGCATTGAACAACCCGAAGGATTTTCTAATTCAGAAGGTAAGAATATGGTGTGTAGATTACATAAATATTTGTATGGATTTAAATAAGCACCAAAAGCATGGTATGAGAGGTTGCACTCATATTTTATTCAAATTGGTTTTGCCAGAACAAGTGACAACATCAATGTGTATTTGAAGACTAAGAAATATGACATATTGCTAATTGTTGAGATATTTATAGATGATATCATTTTTGGTGGCAATGAAGAGTTGAGAAGATCATTTACAGATAAGATGAGGAAATAATTTAAAATTTCTATTTCTTGTGAGATCGAATTCTTCATTGGATTGCAAGTTCAATAGATGAAAGATGGTATCTACATAAGTCAGTCCAAGTATGTAAGAGAAATACTAAAGACTTTTGGACTCAAAACCAGTTGGTACCCCTATGGTAACCAGTTGCAAACTGTCATAGGAGGATGATTCTAAAGAAGTCGATGAGACACTCTATAGGTCCATGATCGGTAAGCTATACTATGTTGTACATACTAGACCGGATATAGCACAAACAGTTGGATTAGTAGCTAGATTTTCTTCTAATCCTAAGGAATTTCATATGGTTGCAGTGAAGAGAATCTTTGAATATCTTAAGGGGACTAAAGATTATGGTCTCTGTTATGGACATAAAGGTGATTTTTCTTTGAATGTGTTTACTAATGGTGATTGGGTAGGTAATGTTGATTATCGAAAGAGCACAAGTGGAGGTGCATTATTTCTCAGAGAGAGGCTTGTATCTTGGACGAGTAAGAAGAAAAATTGTATATCTCAATCAATAGATGAAGCTGAGTATGTTGTTGTTGTAACTAATTGTACTCAAATAGTATGGGTTAAGCATATTCTAGAATGAATACAAGAGAAGGTAACTAAACCAGTGGTTATCTATTGTGACAATACAAGTTCTATTAATATTTCAAATAACCCAGTGATGCACTCTAAGACTAAGCATAGCTATCAAATATCATTTTCTTAGAGACCAGGTACATGAAAAGGAAATAAGGAGTAGGTTGCTGATATTTTTACTAAACCATTTCCTAAGCATACTTTTGAGTATCTAAGAGGTAGGTTAGGGTTCATTCCCCTATCTTCTCTTAATTAAAAGAAAATGCAGTTGCATCAATCCTAGTGTATTCATTGAATATATTTATGCATAGATTGATGTTGTGAGGATACTCCTTAGGGGGGAAGTATGTGAAGTGATGTGCTTTGGTTAGTCAGGTAATGCAGAGAAGATATCAGGAGTATTTGGTACCTTTGGCATTGTTGTCAATGGGGGAGAATATCTATGGAGATGATGTAGGGAGAAGATGTAGGGAGATGATGTAGGGAGAAGATATAGCGAGATGATGTAGGGAGAAGATGTGAAGATGTATGTGTGTTTGACAAAGAGTGAAGTTCAGTGTAAGGGGGAGTAATTGCAGAACAGGTGAAAGACAGAAGTGGAAACACTTTTTTTCTCCTTAATGTTTCATGTTGAAGATTTTGATGTATTCTATTGATGAAGAGAGTTTTGGAAGAATGTTTCTATCATTGGTGAAGCATAGAGTGTTTCCATTAATGTCAAAGGGGGAGATTGTTGAAATATATGATGCAGTGATGGTAAGTGTGTTTTGGTGATGACATAGTGATTTGATTATAGGATGATCATATATTATATTGTCATTGATCTCAAATATTGACTTTGTGTTCTTAGTATATTGTCAAGCATATTTGTGATGAATGCTAAGTTTCAGTGACTTTCAGTGGTTTCTATATTTACAAGAGACTTAGGTATGTCTCTAGATGTCAAATGCATGACCATTTATACTAAAGTGAGTTTATATGAGAGTTGTAATCGAATGGAGTATAACTATACAACTGCTAGAACAATTAATGATAGGTGATAGATGATTTGAATGTCTTGTCAAATATCTGATGAATCTTGTGGCGCAGTTATACAATATGGTGGTCAATAATGTTTAGATGTTACATTTACAATCATAGCTACTTTGAGTGACTGGTGGGAAGGATAAGTGATCGGTGAGCATAGACAATGTTATTCAACAGTTTAAGTGTTTGTGTTCTTGTTCTTTCGATGACAAATCTTTTATTGGTGATCAGTATCAATGCAACGATGATTAAAGATTAATGAGTTATGATCTGGTGACATGTCTTCATGATTGGAGGTGATGATCTGGCATCACATTGATCGACATTATCTTGTGGAGAAGATTCTACAAGAAGTTTGTGTATGGTCAAAATGTGTTTGACTCTTTGGCTCAATTTCATATGTAAATCATTGTGTACGCCAACGTGGTCTTGAAAATATTTTTTTGTATTTAATTTTGTTTTTTCGCGTGTTGGATTTGTGTGGGATACTTTCTAACTTCATTTTAGGGTTTGATCAAGGAAGTGGACTTAAAAGTGTAGTATATAATGGTTGAAATTGTATGAAAAATGTTTTGATCGTGTGTTGAGCAAGTGCAGTGTAAGGTGCATGTTATGATCAAGCTAGGGAAGAGTTGAATATGATCAGAAGAGATTGTGTGCTTCAGAGGATCTGATCAAGCAGAGGTAGTGCTATTTTACAAATCATTTTTTTTGCTGTTCCCTAACAGTTATAACAGTTGAAATACCCTAATAGGGTAGATCCTAACATATCTTTATTGTAAATCCTCTAACAAGGTGACACATTAGCTTGTGTTTTAAGTCCTCTAACAAGGATACTCTTAATAGGGTAAATTTTCTAACAGGCCTAAGGTGAATCCCTTAACCAAGTAGTACCTAATACTGTTGTTTTAAACTCCTAACAGGGTTAAGCTCCTCACAGGGAGTACTTTATAAGAGTACATTATTTTAGAGGGTAATCATCCCCACTATGGTTTTTCCACTATTTGGGTTTCCATGAGATAAATCTGCGTGTCAAATTTGTGGTTGATCTTGGATGTTTATGATTTTCATTTGCTACTATTAAGGTCAATCTTGTGAATGTTAAAGTTTAAGTGATTGTAAATTTGGTTTATTTGGTAGATTATTGATTCACCCCCCCCCCTCTCAATAATTTGATCTCGAGTCTAACAGACATTGCATAGTAGCTTGCATATGAGACACCTAGGAGTTTACACCTATATTAGCACATGGTGTAGGATAAATTCCACTTTAGGTGATAGTTATTATCAAATTCCACTTTATGTGTGAGGTCCACCTTTAGTGCACATATCACATTATCATTCTCATCATATGACACATAATTCACTGCATAATGGAGGATGGTCCACCTTTGGCAGACATGTGATTCCACCTTGTGTGGGTGATAACTTATCTATTCCTTATTAATAGTTTCTTATTGCCTTTCCTATATAAGCAAGCCTATTATGTACATTTTCATCATGTCCATTATCAATAATATCATTCTTGCATCTTAATGCATTTTTCTTGTCATTCTCTTGTGGAAGTTATCTTGGTCTTCTATTTGATCCTGGGGATGTTGTAGAATCACCTAAAACTCTAACAAGAATTAAATTTAGAAAAGGAGTGTAGAAAACCCAGAGTTGTTTGTATTTATTTTAGTACTACTGCACTATTTAAAGGAAGGAATTGTTGGAATTATATTGAGATGATGTACTGAGAGGGGAGGGGTAAATCAGTACCTCTAAAACTTTTCTTGATTAGCCCATTAACCCTTAGTCATCAGTTTGTAATTTAACTTATCTATCTGTTCATCTTTCTTTATGCATATGAAATCATATCATGCATTCTTTTGATATGTAAAAATAATAGAAGCATTCATGAAATTAGATAACACATGACACAAGATATGATATCATAGAAAACTCCTGTTAAGGAAGTAAAAACTACGGTGGGGATTGTTACCCACAAACTTCACTATCTGCAGATAAGAAGAGCTGGTTAAGACTTACAACTTTGGTCACTTCTGATGACCTGCCCTGTTAGGAGTATTACAGTGGAGACCTGTTAAGATCTACTTTGTTTGAAGCTTTTAACAAAATTGTTAAGTGTGCACTCTGTTAAGATATTTGTAAAGAATGGTTAAGTCCACCTTCTACAAAAGGATTTTAGATGTGATGCACTTGTTAGAATGCAACTACATAAGTCTTTGATCTGATGATAAATTCAATCTTCAATTGTTGATAATAGATCCTCTAAAGCTCCAAAAATACTATTAATCATCCTTCCATGATTGAGTATTACCTTTATCTGCTTGTCGGTAGCCTCTGTGTGTTCTTGATAACTGATATACTATGTTTCCGCTCTTTGCATGAATTCTTCCTTCTACTCCTTAGATGCTCTTCATGGCTATCAATTATAAAGAATTCATATATTCACAATTGAGTATGAACATCTATTTATACTAGCTTAGGTTCAATTCTTGATTCATGCATTCGCAGGTTAACTCTAGATTCAAGATATACAACTTGATCTTGATCTGTAGTTAGATATGCTTTAGATCCATTAGAATGATTTAAAGCATTTACATAAAGCATGCATGACCATCTAATATGATTTAAAATAAAAATAAAACTCTATAAATAGATTTACATTGCTTTAATCGACGTGTAAAACTCAGATCCACAATTTGTGGGTTCTTGATCTGTCTGTCGGTTCTGATGGTTGGTTTTCTTGATCGTCGGTGTTCCTTCTTGAACATGTCATTGGGTATGCTTGTCTGTTCCTTTTTGGTTGATTCTGGAAACTGTGTCACTGATAATTCTTGTGTTCACCGGTGATGCTTGTGTTCGCCGGTGATGCTTGTCACATTCATACTTAGCATTTTTCTCAAAATTCTCTGTCCTGTCAGGTATGCTTGCAATTCACCGATATTTTTTGTGGTCCACTGGTCATGCTTGATGTCTGTGTTTTACTTCTAAGTATACTAATGGAAAAATAATGTCTTCAATCTCCCCCTTTGATATTAGTATCAAAAACATGATATGTGCAACATACTGAGTATATTAGTATGTACACCTGTGTGTACTTTTACCTTAGTCATTTGAATGACTCCCCCTATGTATGTGCTAGTAAGTGTAAGTATAAGTATATATCCTTTTGTCTTTTCTTTTTTTGAACTGATATATGTATTGTACATACTATATACATTGCCTTTCCTCCTTTTTTGATTCTAAGGACAAAGGTACTTACAAATTTTCAAAAAGGTGAGAATGTGAGGATTTGACTTCCTCCATCATCTTCTCCCATTTTTCTTTCAACATTTCTAGAGCCATGTGCTCTAGTGAAATCCTTACATGAATATCATAGATGTTGTCTACTACAGACATCTCCGGGGTTTCTATAATATTTCTAGCTTCTGAAATATGTTGCTGAAGTATTGTGAGATTTGGTAAGATATGTTCTTGGAGTTCTGTGATCTCACCTCTGAATTACGTCTCAGCATCCCATATTTCCTGCCTTAGCCTGTTTGCCTCAATGACTGTGTCATGATGTGCCTTTATGTTGTTGGCATGTGAGGTTAGGCTTTGTGCACTGTTAGTGACATTTGCATCAATTTCTACAAGCTTTTCATTGTTCTCCTTTGCAAATTTGTCAAGTGTGCACATATTTTGAACTAAGGTTATTGCCTCAGCAATCATTGGCTCCAGTTCATCACTAAGTTCAGAGAGCTTGACCTTGTTCACTACCACTTCTTTGCTTATCTTATCAATTAACTTGAATTGATATTTCTTCTCTGCTTGCTCTTCCATTGCTTGGTCAGCTTCTATGCCTTGTTCTGTGATAGCGTCGGTAAGAACAACAATATGTTCTTTAACTGAAGTATTTTCATAAATTTTCACTTCTGGAACTAGTTGTTGGAGTATTTCTTTGGCCTTTTCAAGTGCCATGTTTTCTCTGTGTTCTTTGATCATTTTCTTCTATATGGCTTTCTGTTGATAGAGTACTCCAAACTCTTGAAGTTTGTCACTGTCCAAAGTGGTAATGTCCCAGTTTGGAACTTCAATGATCTCATCAAGTGTGACAGCCAATATGTCCTTCTTTACTATTTTCTTCTTCTTCTTCTTTGGCTGGTTGGCAGTGGCAGATTGATGTAATATCGTGTGCAAGGCCAGTGATTGTGTAGATTTTGTTGGTGAGTGCATAGAGGTTGAGGTATCCTTTTGTACCTGTTCTGTAATCATCGACCGGTTTTGTGAAGACGTCTCCTCATGTTCCTTGGGTGTTTCAACAGATGAGTCTTCCTTTTGTTTTAATTCCTCATTTCTCTTTACATTCTCATCCTTTTCTTGCTCTATAATCTTCTTTGAGGTATCCTCTATAGTTTTCTCTGCCTCTTGTTGTTGTTCCTTTGATGTATCTTTCTGCTCATCGGTGTCATCCTTCATTTCTTTGTCGGTATCCTTTGGAGTATTGGATGCACCTTGATTTTCTTCTGTACCCATATCCTTGGGTATATCATCATCTTTCTTGGATGATTTTTCCTGGCTGGATTGTATATCGATAGCATCTATCAATATAGTCATATTTGTAGGCGTATTGACAGTTGCAGTGTCAATAGCGTTGTCCTGTTTGTCAGTACTAGCCCTTGTAGCAGTGATATCTTCATCTTTTTGCATATCTGTTGCAGGGTCTTTTCCTGTAATGGTGTCGACAATGTTGTCTAACCATGAATCATCATTCATATCCACATCTAACTTACCCTTAATTGAGAGTTCCTCTTTGGCAACTTCTTCATCCTCCAAGTTAATGTGGATGGGGCTATCCAGTACTTGATCATCTTTACCATCTATTGGCCATTCTTCATCTATAACATCTATTTGTTTCTGACCTATGATCTATACTTCTTCATTGTCCAACTCAGCTGTTGAGTGAGTTGTTGTTTTGATAGGGTCCCTTTCAGGACTGCTCTCTTCATCAGGATTTAGTATATCATTCCATATTTTGTGAGTGTCTTCTTCCAGCTCAATGAGTTTTTCTTGAAGAAATTTTTAAGCTCTCATTTTTGGTGAGAATTTCCTTGTGTATTTCTCCATGACCTTTTTGATTTATTATTTTGAGGATTCAGGCATAAAAGAAACCAATACTCTTTCTCTAATCCTTTTCTCTTCATTAAGTGCATAAGTGAATCTAGAAGAGATTTTATCTAACAGTTCTTTTGGAACATCTTGTGAATGGTATTGCATAGGAACATAATAGTGTTTGCACATTTTTTCAATTAGTGCATCTTCTATCTTATCTTGGTCTACTGTATTCCATTTTAACCATTTCTTAATTTTTGGATGTCTAATGGATGCAGCTTCAGAAATAGACTTACATATGTCATCAATGTCTTCAGATGGTGATGTAACTTTTGCCTTTTCCTTTGCTAGTCTGACAGCGTCGAGTTCATCCATTGTTGTATCTTCTAATT
The DNA here is from genome assembly GCA_018584345.1 of Thuja plicata. Classification (NCBI taxonomy): domain Eukaryota; kingdom Viridiplantae; phylum Streptophyta; class Pinopsida; order Cupressales; family Cupressaceae; genus Thuja; species Thuja plicata. The sequence continues at coordinate 993,799 of MU223224.1, read as the reverse complement.
ATTCATCTGTTTGAACATACTTTCTCCTCTTAGAAGGTGTTCTGGGTGGTGGTTTAACCTTTGTAGGTGCAGGTTTCCTCTTGTACACCTTGCCTTTTACCATAGGTGAAGGACTGGTATCCTTAGCCGTTTGGCTTCTTGTTCTAGAATTTTTGGTTGGAGGAGGAGGTGGTGAATCAGATTTTTCTTCTTTTGATTCTTGTTGATATGTTGTTTCACCGATGGGAAGCTGTTTCTCAGTGTCTTCCTCCTTACCCTTTTCTTCCTCCTCTCCATCAGAGGATATGTTCAAGTTCTTCTTTATGTTTTTCACCATTCTCTTGGACTGCTTTACAGCCTTCTTGACAACAAGTGTTGACTTAATTTTCTGTTTGGCTTCTTCATAAGTACCAAACCTCATTTTTTTGTTATCAATGGGTTCATTCAATAATGCCTTTATTGCTTCTGTTGTTAACCCAGTTTTGATTTCATAATCAAGCTTTTCTAGCCAAGATTTCCTTGGGACTACTACTTGAATGTAGGTGAAGTCAGTATCCACCATAAAACAAATGTCATCTTTGTATTCCTCAATTTAACTTTTAGGAATTGTACTCCTTTCTTGTAGCATATCCTTAATTTCCTTAAAGTACTCATGCATAACATTGTCAAAATATGTGCCTAGTGTTTCAATGTATTCATTAATCTGCATGGTAATGGGTCTGCTGGTGTCCCATGTTACTTTTCCAATTGAAGGAAAGTACTCTTCGAAGTAGAAGAATATACATAATATGAGGGAACCGAACTTACATGTGTTTTTCTGTGAAGACCTTATGGTGCACATGTTCTCCTCAAATTGATGCAGTAGGATCTCTGCTAGATCCATCTTCTTCCCCTGTTTTATGATTTTGTAGGCTGTGCTCATTGTTGTGCTAGATATGTTGTTCATTCTGCTAGCTTGAAATATCTTGTATCCAACTACGCAAGCACCAAATTTTAGCTCTGCGTCGGTGATAGTGTTTACCTTCAGTGCCCTCTTGTCTAATTTAGCACTGGTCAATTTTTCCACTTCTGCAATAGAAGGATGTTTGTGAGCCTGAGGTTTGTCGATTGTTGGATAGCTTGTTACTGCATGTATAAAATCTTTTGTTATGGCCTTTGGTTTGTTCAACCACAAAGCGTTGTGATGTACTCTGCTTAGAACAATCTTAATCCACTCTGTCTTAAAAACCTTTGGGAAATGAAGTGCATTTGTCAGACCTTTCACTTCTAAGTGTTTATGTTCTTCTTTTATCTTGCCACCATCATTACAAAGTTCCTTATAGGCATTGTCTAGGTCTAGATCTCCTATCTCCAAGATCTTGCAGTGTATATAGGACCTAACGTCCTCGACCAATAAAACCCTAGCTGGGATTTAGGAGAATGCTCTAGAATCATTTGGTTGAGAGGCAATCTCAGGATGTAACTTGTAATTTGGTTCAGCACATGCCCCTCTTTTAACAAGGTTAAATGGTTTCTTCTTGTCTTCCTTAAGTTTCTCTACCCTAGATGTCGATGCCATCGTTTTCAGGATTTTTAGGGATTTTTCGTAAATCAAGATAGTGCTTATCGGTGAGTGAATGAACTTACTAAATGTCTATGATCTCCTTCAAATCTAAATGCTCTATGGATTCCTTCTGCTGGGTCACTTCTCAAATTGCACAAAAATCATTTTGCTCTGCTCTGCTCTACTCAAAAATTGCGGGTGCAAAAATGAGCTTACCCGTCGGGCTTTTATACTTTTTGGTGCCCTAAGTTGTCATTAATGCTTAACAACTTTGTCAGTTTATGAAGACTAACTCCATCAAAAAATACATTCATAACTCCTTTGATGTCTTTGCAAAGTGTCGGGGTAGCTTAGTGGTGTTGGAGACTTTACCGATGATCGTCGGTGATATTGCGAAGACAACTTTTGTAGATTTAGTGTATACCGATACTCGTCGGGTTACACACAACTTGTGTAATGACTAATACATTCCAGTAAGTATTGCATGTCTTTTCTATGTGTGGTCACCGATGCATATTGTGCCCAATAACCGATGGTAGCATTATTGTAGATTATCAAGTAACAATATATTGCATCTTTATTCATGCCTATATAACAATATGAACTATGTGTAATGGAACTGATGCATAATAAAACATGTGGTAATACAGTTCCATACTTACTTGTGCAATCTAGTTAGAAGTAGTGATGTCACTAGATCCAGTGGATGGGGTGTCACCATTTGCATTATTTGTACTAGCACCTTCAGTGTTTGTGGCTTTTACCCACATCTTGTTTCTCATTATTTTGATGTCATCAATGGTGTTTCCATTGGGATGAGTATTTGTGTCTGTCAATCAGTCTTTGCAATCTTTTATCACA
>MU223224.1:963968-981402 GCA_018584345.1 Thuja plicata | reverse complement strand
CTTATTTCCAATAGATTGATTCACTTATGCATTGATCCTTTTTGGGTTGATCAATTTGGATCCTTCCTTTGTGTATTTGAGAATAAAAGGGAATATCTTATTTATCCCTCCACTCTAAACATTAAATGTAAGGTGATAAGTGATTTGAGTATCAAAACACTCTTAGTCCATAAACATCATTTCTCCTTTACAGCAAGTAACCAGATTCAAAATATATAAACATGTTATCATCACATCTATTCCTATAACTGGCCATATAATCATATTTTTAGATTAGATATATATATAAGTATGAGAATATAGTATATAGGTCTTAAAGTATACCAAAACATTAAGTTTCCAACATTATTGACATAGTTCAATAGTTAAAAGTCTTAAACAAAGTTACGAAGTTCCCATATAAGAAGACTATACAACCATTCCATCACCTTGTGATCATCAAATCTCACAAAAACATCCATTGAGCGCAAAACTTGCAACACGGTCTTTAAAAATGACTATCCAAAGGGTATGGTATCATCAAAGTAGACACTTGAATCAATATATCAAAATATCTAAAATGGAAAAAGTAAAAAATATTAAAAATAAAGATAAGAAAGTTTCCAATAGAAAAAACCTTTCCTACAAACCTTAGGAAAGTACCATGATGAAAACCTTTTTATGCAAGTCATATCCAAGTCTACTGCACATGTTATCTTATTATTGGGGTAAAACTTCTTTCATTCATTCATTCCCTCTATCATTTACAACCACTAGCCAACCATCTATAGCATACCATTGTATTATCCCACCTATATTTTAATTATGGATCATACCTATCATTCTTCCTAGTTTTAACTCTAACAAGAAAGTGGACAAGATCTTGAAACATGTTTACACAATTCATTAATATGTCCTATATAACATAGCCCTTGGAAACCGTGCCCTATATCCATTCATCTTGTTGGTTGTATTTCTAGTTTTGTAGTCTGCCAAAACATTTTTGAAGTCCCCAGTCACTTCCATGCTTAAGAGTTGAAAATCTTGTCTCCAGTTGTTTAAATCTCTCTGAAATAATGATCTTCAAAGCCAAAATCAAGAAAGAGTGCAAAAACCCTAAACCCTAGGTCAAAATTCCATGCATATCCAAGAAAAACCCTAGTTCATTGAAATAATTTCTAATTTGTTATTTCTTTTTCTGAGAGACTCGGTCACTTAAGTCACATGCTTTATTTTATATCATTTTGCTTAAGTCGCGAAGTCTCATTATAATTTAATAATATTCTTTTTCTTATCCAGACTTAGCGATTTCCTTTTAGTTGGGTTGTCTCTTTTAAAAGTGAATATGCTTCCAGTCTTTGTGAGATTGTAAGCAAAGCGTAGATGCAGATCTTGATCCTATGGTGGGCGGATAATCTCTTTAATAAATCAGACTTAAAGAATTTCTTCAGTGACTTTGAGATTGCTCAGTCGCGTTGTCTCAAAAGGTAATCAGAGTTGCAAAGTTGAGTTTGAAGGTTAAGTTTAAAGTTTCATTTAGTCGCGTTATTGCGAAGAGAAATATAGAATTAAGTCATAAGATCTTAGACTTAGTGATAACCATTGATCTAAACTATAATCCTGAGGTGGTTGCGAAGTCTCAATGAGGATTCATGATTTAATAAATGTATACGCGACTTCGAGATTACTCAGTCGTGGTGTCTCAAAAAAGAAAGACCAAGGTTAAAATCCTTTAGTCACATGATCTCTTTTAAAATCCATGGTTAAGTTAAAGCTAAAGAGAGATACTGTGACTACTGTAAGATGAAAAATAGATCTAGTGGTTTTCATTAAATCAGGAAAGAAACCGCGAGTTAGAAAAACCTTAAAGCGATAGCGAGATTCAATGGGTCACGATGTCGCGATAAGAACTATGGTTTGAGATAAGTCCAATTAAAGTTTAAGTCAATTTTTCAGCGAAGATTTGAGCCGTGAAAGGAAAAGATCTTGTAGATATCGCGTAGTCACTTTAGAAGGTTGTTAGTCCAAATCTTGATCTTTGCCCTTAATATTCCTTTTTCAGAGTTGCCTTGTTATTTTTGTGGATCTCAAGTTGCCTAAGCCCTCATGTTTAAAATCCTAGCGAAAAGACCCCCATCATGTTTCACCATTGCTTGTTAAAAAGAGAAAAATATTTTGCTAACGTGTCTTTTGAACAGGTTTGAACAACTATGAACAGCCTTGAACTCAGTTCAAGAGTGTTCAAGGGTGTTCAAGCTCATTCATATTTTTATGAAGTGGAAGCAGGTGATTAGTGTTTGTGCTAAAGGAGGTGTTTCATGATCACAAGTTACAGAACTTTGGTCGATCAAGGGTGGAAGGTTATTGGTTGAGTATTTTGGCTCTTTGTACCAAAGTGTTGGTGGGATATTAAGGAACAAGCTTGAACCATGGTGAACACATACAAACATCCTTGAACTCAGTTTGGGAATGTTCAAGAGTGTTCAAGGGTGTTCAAAGATCTTGAAAAGTGACATGTAGTATAAACCAAGGACATTCGCCGTCTTTCTAGATGTGGACCCCACTCGGGTAAAGCTTTTAATGAAGAGGTCTTTTGGCGGTGGTTAAGTCATGTCTAAGCTGTCGAATTAATGAGGAATTCATGCTACATAAAAGTTTGCACAAAGTGGCAGTAAATGATCGCATGTGGGAATGGTCACTTCTCTCTTTGAGACATTATTGTCTTAATTATGGGTAATTAATTACTCATTCAAGGTGTTTCTTTTAAAGCTCTTCTTGGTAATCATTATTTTTGAATTGTTGTTGCTGCGCAAAGAGTGGAGGTAAGGGTTTTCAGAGCTCCGATTGCAGAATTTTCCTCAAAGATCAAGGTAAGTCAGGCTGTCATTCTTCCAGTGTTTAAGTTTAAAAGCTGGTGAATTTTACAGGAGTTTCTATAGCAATTCGTAGTCTGTCCTTGCAAGCATGAAGTCTGTATTTCATTTCTTTGGGAACGTGTCTAGTTTGGTGTGCGATAATTCTATTGTAATAGACACAAATTTAGAGGGGTATGACGTTGAAGGGATAGATGATAGGCTTACTGCATGTGTTGAAGAAAATGTCCCTTCTATGGAAATTTTGAGTAGTGAGTTATAAATTGCCGCATGCTTCCCTCCTGCAGTGGTTTTCCCTGAGCTTGTCCATGAATGTATTAAATATTATGACCAGTGAACTGAGCCAATTATTAACAGAAATGGCGAAGTGTTAATGGCTGTGAATAGAGGAATTGTTTCTTCGGCTTTCCAAATCCAAGAATGGACTTTTTCAGCTTTTTCTCTTGCCCAATCCCTAGTTAAGTTCAAGCCTAATGTTGATGCAAACTATACTTCCATAGCTAAGTATTGGTTGTTAAATGCCCAGAGAGGAGGTTCCCGTTTGCCCAAGAAGTTAAACAGAAATCACATGCATCCACACATTAGTGATATCATGGTAATGTTGCACAGAGTTAGAGGGTCACCCGAGGCTTCTTTGTTTTCAGACTGGTTATTCTGCTATGTAGAAATTATTTTAGAGGGAAAGCATAAACTGGATTGGGCAGAATTAATTGCAGAATCTATGAGACAACAGTTGAATAGTTCCAAGCATACTGGCTGTAGCTTTTATATGTCTTATTATCTAATGTATTTCCTAGCATGTAGTAGGATATGGGATGGCATGGTTCACGAGCCTTGGATTGATGGCATGTGTGTGTTTGAATATTTCTCTATGCTTTGCAAAGATAGTGTGCTTCAGAATTACAGGAGAATTCATGATACCTTTATGGGTAAGCTTTGCTTCGAAATGTCTGGAGATTCAGCCAGGAGGATGAGCTCAGAAGCTCAACACTTTGTGACAAGGTTTGGGAGTTACTATATCCAATTCCCTAGGTTCTCTTATTTAAGAATTGGTGGTTTTGAGGATGCCCCTACCAAATTGCCTAGATATGCATTTGACTGTTTCATCTTTGCTCAAATCTGTAGATAGCTCACCATTGTGCTAAAACGTTTCCTTCCTGGAGACCGAGGTGAAAAAATATTCCCATTGCAGCTAGGAAAAATTTCTTGTCTAACCATTGAAGATGCCATAAGTATCGAAAGTGACCTTGGTCATTTCAATTTTAAGTACTACACAAAGAGAACATGCTTTGATAACAAAAATTTTGCTAGTGGCAGCCTGGGTTTAAGGTCTCACATGTTTCCAGTTCCCCATTTAGAGGATTTACGGGATGATTGTGTAAACGAATCTCAAGTCATGACTAGAAGCCATAGTAGATTCTGCATCTCCCAAATTATTTCCATGAGAATACAGTTCAGCATAGAAGGAGTAACAGATGATGGTTCTAATTTGATTGAGCCTAATTTCAAAAGACTTCTGGATACTGAAGAGGTAGATGTTGATTGGTCAAAGGAGGAAGAAGATGACATTAAAAGTAGAACATAGCACATTCTCAAATTAATTGAGAAATGGCTACAAGTGAAAAAAGAGCAGTCTAGTCCTAAAATGACTGGAAATAAATCTTCAATTTTATTTTCTCCCCCCATTGTTTCTAATATTCCTAAAACATCTGGTAATGCAGGTTCATCTGATAAGCAGTAGAAGAAAGAATCTACAAAGAAGTCTGTTGTGGAGCTTTCATCTGTGGTCTCTCCTCAACGTATCACTAGGTCATGATCCTGATCACAAAAGAAGGCGAAGATGACTCAAGAGCAGATGGAGACAGTTAATCTGGAAGATGACAAGTTTGAAGACTTGAATTATCAAATTGGGAAAGATCTTTTTGATCTTGAAGATGTAACCCTGGATTTAATGGATACTCCTGTTAAAGTTGGTCCCCAACCAACAACAACCAGTGACACACCCAAATGCTTAACTTCTTCAGTTAATAAGAAGTGGAGTCTGATTCCTGTGTCAATACCAGTGTAAGATATTGTGAGTAAATATGTTTAGAAAACTCCTAAAGCCAAGAAGGTGAAAAGCACAGTGCACATGTTTATTGATGCTAAGACTGTGAATTGGATAGCCAAGGTCGCTACTTATAGGCCTAAGGAAGAGAAGCAAGATGTGGCGGTTGAGGATTTTGAAGTGACCAAAATTGAGTTGGGAACAATGGACAGAGCCAGGAAAAACCACCTATTCAAAGAAATAGCCCAACAAATGCTGATTACATCGGTGCAAGATAGCAAAGAGAAGAAAGAGTTGAAACAGACCATTGTTTCACTTTCTTAGTGTATTAATGCATTATGCAACTTTGATGCTACCCCGTTGTCTCAATCTTCTCAAGTGTTTGATCCCAATTCTGAAGAAAGTAAGACTCTGCTAAATCAAGTTCAAAGGGGATGAAATTTAGTTTCTTCAGTTGATGAATGGATGGCTTAAGTGCTAAATAATGGCAGGCAATATATTAAAGATTCAAATTCAATTCTTCATAACACTAAGACAACAATAGGGGAGTTGCAGGCTCAACATCAAGTATGGGGTACAGATGAAGAAAAATGGGTGTCAGCAATGACCAAATTTATGGAAATCAAAAGGCACGACTTTAATAAATTTTGTGTGAAAAAGTCGGTTAAAGGTGTCGAGGAGTCTTATTTCTTCATACTCAGAAAAAACATCAGCTGGCGTATTCGTCTGATAAGAAGTGGCATTACGGAGAATAAAGAATATGAAGCTGAAGCTAAGAAAATCCAAAAGGCTGCCCTAACAGAGTTGAAAGTGATTAATTTCACTTATACCTACCCCCCTGTCTTTGGTGAACAAGAACTAAAAGGTGCTTTGGATGCTTTTGACTCAGCCATTAAAACTATCAGAGAAAAGATTCATCCCAAGGCCTCTGATTTGACCCAGATAGAAAGGATTGAATCCATGCTTTATTTATGTGTTGATCACTTATCCAATGTTACTGATAAGGTGTAGAAGCTGAGCTGGAACAAAGATGCCTCCATGGCCCGAATAGTGAACTCTAAAATCCCGCATTTGTCTCTTGCAAAGGAATTAGTTCAAGCATACAAAGAATGGAAGCCGACTAAATTAGTTACTGACAAAGAAGGAAGTCCAGCAACAAGTGAGGATTTTGCCTTAGACAAGGAGGCTAATTCAGCCATCTAGTTTCCCTTTTTACTATGTTATTATGCTAAACTTTAAGGACATTTGTCCTCCTTCTAATGGATTAGTTACTTAACTGTTTGCCTGAGAGGCCGTGTTTTTCGGGAGGCCTGTCGATGCTCTGTTGCTATTTATTCTGGCCACTAAAACTTTTAAAGGGTTCGAAAAAAATTTGGATAGATAGATATAGTTTTGATAATTATAGTTCAGATTGTGAATGTTGTGAACAGAATTGATTTCAGACAATTATCTATGTAGTAATTTTTGAATGATATGATAGGAAGGTTATTGATATATCTTTGGCCTATTGTTTGGCCTATTTTATATCTTTGTCAGCTGTTGCATGATATCTAAATCTTGAATTTTATCTGTTATCTATTATCTACAGTTAAAAGTTGTTTATGTTTTTCATGAAATGCCATTGCGGAAGTGACTGTGTTTCCTTCCTATTCATTATCGGGTTATATTCACTTCATAGTTGTTTAAAAGCATATCATCAAAGAATGATATTGCTGCCTTTATAAGCTTTCTGGTTAAAAGCTAACCAATTAAATCATTATCTCATTAATTGAATATCATATTAGGGAGTTGTACCTATTATAAAATTCTGAGGGAAGTGATCACAAAAGACACTTACCCAACTATTAGAAATAGTTTGTCTTTTAAGGGTGATAGAGTGAACTTAAAAGGTTATTTGTAAAAAGAAAAATTTGTTCACTAAAAGATTTTTGGTGACTCTTTTGGGGAGATTACTGCATAGACTTGTGTTTTAATGCTCTATTTTATGAACAAGTTATGGTCATACCAACTATGATAATACTCAATTTGGAGGAGTAGCCTCCTGTTATTCAACCAGACCTTAGTTTTCAAAGCACTCAAGAGGATATGATTTTTGATTTGAACACTGTCGCTTGGAGTTTAAAGACTAGCTATCACCAGTATCAACAAGTTCTCCTAGTTTTAGAAGAAGAGGAAGATATAGGAGAGTGGTTGAGAGGACTCCCGATTGCCCAAGAGGCACAAGTTGTTGACAGAATCGCTCAGAGGTAATAAGATAGAATAATTCTAGATTCTCGACCTTACACTAGGTCTCAGAGGAAGGAGGGTATTTTTGATACTTTCTTTGAAAGCTTGAAAAATCTTCATTTTTCCTCCTCTTCTATCTTAAGACCCAAATAAAAAAGTAGACCTTCTTCTCCTCCTAAAGCTGCGCCAATTCTTCTTCATCCTCTAGTGTCTGGCAAGCTTTAACTTTGTCTGGTATTCAAGCACCACCTCTAGTTACAATCTTTCCAAGTGCAGTTATGGTTCAGCCATGGGGTGCAGCCGTTGGTCCTTTGAATTTGGGAGCTCATCATCCTCTCCCTAAAGGTATTAAAGAAGTCTTACCTAAATTTTCCGGAGATGGCAAAGTTTCGGTAGATGAGCACTTGAATGCATTCAATGTAGCTACTGTCATTCTGGTAGTACAACATGAATATGTAGTAGTAAGACTCTTCACTCAATCTCTCTCAAAAGGAGCTGCGGAATGGTTTGGCCATTTGCCAGCTAGATCAATCACAAATTGGCAAACCATGAAGACAGCATTCGAAGGGCGTTTTAAAGGGTTTGATGATGAACATTCTTTGCTAGCACAATTAACACAAATGAAGAAAGAGATTCATGAGCCCATGAGAGATTATGTGGCAAGATACAACAAAGTTATCCATAGAATCCTTGTTGCCAAAAGACTGACCCCTGAAAACCAGCAGTGTTTCTTTATAAATTCTATGCCCCCAGACATAGGATTTCACTTAAGAAGGAGTAGGCCAGCTGATTTAGTTGTTGCTCAAGACCAGGCTACTGAGTTAGAAGATGATCTTATTACAGCTGGGAAATGGAGAAAAGAAGTTCAGATTTCTCATTCTCAACCTTCTACTTGAGATCCTACAGATCTAGTCGTTCAAAGACTATTGAATGACGTGATTGCCTTGAAAAGGCAATTGCCAAAACAAGGATCTTCATTCCCTTCTCCTTATCAGGATATCAGCCAAAAGAAACCTAATCAATGGCACAATAAAACTCCTCTGTTGCCTCCGACTCAACCAAGATTGTCCATAGAAGCTTCACCCAAAGAAGTTGTCATGTGTTCCTTTCATCTAACAACATATCATGATGGTAATTCTTTCCCTGATATGCAAACACATGTACAAATGGAGGCCACTAAAGATGTGTTAGGAGAATGTATTGTGGAAGAGCTCCCTCAAGATAGACCTAGCGACTCTGGTTCATACTTTTTAGAATATGAATCTGACTCAGAAAGAGGAGATATTCTGGTCACTCTTGGGGATCTTGCTTGTGTTATGCTTACTCGAAATCAAAAGTTTTCAAAGAACACTTCAACTCCAGCTAATCCTGTCCATAAGACTCGAGATCCTGTAAGTAATGCTTCTTCTTCTAGTCCTTTGACTCCTGATGTTAAGGTTGTGCGAAAATATTCTGGCTTGTCTTCTTTTGATATTGTAGAATTTTGCAAGTCTTCTGCTATCCAAATCTCCCCTGCAGAATATCTGAGGTTAAACCCCAAAGAACTAGACAAATTGGTCAAATACGTGAAAGATGACCTTTTGGACTCGTCACAATCTAACCAATGTACTGTTGACCCAAATGATCATCCAGTCGATATTCCTATAGTTATTTCACCATTTGTCATGAATCAGAGCGACACTGCTGTCACTTCTACTCCTGAAGTAAAATGTGAATTTGATGAAACTAGGAAGCCTGACCCCTTTTATATTTCCCTACTCCTAAATGGACTTAAATTAAGTAATTGCATTATAGATTCAGGTGCCTCTGATAAAGTTATGCCCTCATCTGTATCCAAGGCTTTAGGTTTAACCATGACCAAAACCTTTGGGAGGTGCTATTCTATGGATGGAAAACAAGTGCCCTTAATTGGTCATGTTAAAGATGCTCAAGCTATTTTAGCAGCCTATCCTGATAAGAGACTCAAACTAATTATTTTAGTAGCAGACATACCTGCAAGTTACGATATGCTCTTGAGTAGAACTTTCTACAGAGACATGGGTGGGGAAATAAAGATGGATTGGTCAGAAGCCATTATCCCTATCAGGAAGAAAAAGGTCAAACTGGAACCTGAAGCCAAGAACAAATACACTGTAATTCCATCTGATGATCCTAAGGCACAAATTTTATTTGAAGACTGTGAATTTGGTAATTACATGATTTTCTCAGATGAAGCCCCTCCTATTTGTGAACATCCTAGTGGAAATGAGCAAATTTGGTTGATGGAATTTGATGGTAGTTGTGCTACCGCGGGTTCTGGAGCTAGTGTAGTCTTTAAGGGGCCTAATGATCAGTATATTCCTTTTTCTTACAAACTGGATTTTAAAAATACCAACAATACCGCCGAATATGAGGCTTTGTTGTTAGGGTTAAGAGAGGCCAAGACATTGGGAATAAAGGTGCTTGTTGTGAAAGGTGATGTCGAGCTTATTGTTAAACAAGTAAAGGGTCATTTTTCAGTAAAAAATGAGCATTTGAGGCATTATAGAAATTTGGTGTGGGACGAAATGGATGCTTTTGAAGCCTTCTTCATAGAAGCTATTCCCAGGAGTCTCAATACAAGGGCTGATTCCCTAGCTGTATCAGCATCTCTACTCCTTCCTCACCCAGATTTCAAAACAGGAACATATAAAGTTGAGATGATATATAGACCAGTTGTCCCAAATAATATTGAACACCTGCAAGTTTTTGAAGATGATACCCGAATAAAATATTTTATGACGTGTGTAGAAGCTTTCTCTTCTATGTACTTTGAAGGAATGAATGAAGACAGCGAAGGGTTAAATCCTGAATTCTTACCAGAAGAAGAGATTATCCAGTTGAAGAGCAACAAAATTCCCAAAGGTTTGGTTTCCTTAGAGAACTTATTTTCTCAAAAGGATGATAGTTTCATTTCAAGGAAAAATTCTCAATCAGATGTGCAAAAGGAATATGACAAGGTGAACATTAGCACTGTGGCTGAGCCCAAGTGGATTTCTATAGGTAAAACTTTGTCTGTTCAAGAAAAGAAAAATTTGCAGACCCTATTAACAGCCTACACTGATGTTTTTGCTTGGGATTATAGTGATCTTAAAGATTTTTGAAAATGGAAATTTAGTCACCACATCCCTCTCAAGCCTGAATCAAAAACTTTTAGGCAAAAGGTTTGTAGTTACAATCCTAAGGTCTCTGAAGCAATTTTAAAGGAAGTTGACAAAATGCTAAAAGCCAGAATCATCTACCCTATTCATCATTCAACCTAGATTGTGAATATTGTCCCTGTCAGAAAAAAGAATGGTGAAATAAGAATCTGTGTAGACTTTAGGAATTTAAATCAGGCCAGTCTGAAAGATAATTACGCCCTGCCCAAAATGGAACACATATTACAGGCAGTTGCTGGGTTAGAAATGATGTCTCTGCTGGATGGGTTTTCTGGATATAATCAGGTAAGTGTAGCTGATGATGATAAACAGAAGACTGCTTTTACTACACCATGGGGAACTTTTTCTTACAATAGGATGCCCTTTGGCCTAATCAATGCAGGGGCAACTTTTCAAAGGGAAATGGATTCTTCTTTTGCTAATTTGAAAAACAGAATCATAGTTATTTACCTTGATGATTTAACTATGTACTCTAAAAGAAGGAAACATCATGATCGGGATCTTAAATCAGTTTTGCAGAGATGTAGAGATCATGGCATATCTATTAATCCTAAAAAATCAGTTTTTGGTGTGACTGAGGGAAAATTATTGGGACATATCGTATCCAAAGAAGGAATTAAGATCGATCCCAAAAGTGTCAAGGCTATTCAACAGATCAATCTATCTTCAACAAGGATAGGAGTCAAATCTTTCTTCAGTCAGATTAACTTTTTGAGAGCTTTTGTCCCAGATTTTTCTGATTTAACAAGGCACATAGTGGGAATGATGAGTGAAAAGCATCCCTTTAAGTGGACAGAAGAAGGTAGAAAGGCTTTTGGAGAAATTAAGACAGCTGTGGCCAATGCCCCATCTCTAGTTTACCCAGATTACAAAAAAGATTTTATCATCTATTGTTATGCTTCTAATCACACATTGTCTGGAATTCTAACTCAGAAAGATGTTTTAGGAAATGAAGCTCCCATCACTTTCATGAGTACACCTTTAAAAAAAGCATGAAATAAATTATTCCTCCATTGAAAAACAAGCCTTTGCTGTGGTGAAAACGGTTAAGCAGTTCAGATTTTACATCCTCCATTCTCATTCTATTGTGTTTGTCCCTGATTCAGCAATGAAGGCACCACTCACCCAACAAGAAATAGCCGTGAACAAAAGAGCAGCATGGGTGACAAAGATTTAGGAATATGATTTGATAATCAAACCCACTAAACTGGTTAGAGGCAAAGGTTTGTGTAAATTTATTGCCAAAAATGTTAGTCATCCTGAAAATACGAAATCTAAAATATCTCAAGTATTATTGGTTAGTCTAACAAATTCTTGGTTCTGTGACATTGCCTATTTCCTGACTTATGGAGAATGTCCACAAAAGCTGTCACCTAAAAAAAGACAAACTTTGAGGCTGCAAGCTGCTAAGTATGTAATATGGAAAGGTGTGTTGTATAAAAGGGGTCTTGATGGTACATTTCTAAGATGTGTGGATAAAAGTCAGCAATTGTAGTTGCTCAAAACCTTTCATGAAGAGGCCTGTGGAGGACATTTCTCGTCTACCATAAAGGCTTTCAAAATTCTTTGAAATTGTTTTTATTGGCCAGGTATGTTCAGAGATGCCTATGCATTCGTCAGGAATTGTGAAAAATGTCAATTATTTTCTGGAAGACATCAATTCGCTGCTTTACCTTTAAGACCAATTGTGGTGAGTGAACCATTCAAGCAATGGGGTGTTGATTTTATAGGCCCTGTCAGTCCTCAGTCAAGTGCAAGTCACATTTATATCCTAACAGTGACTGACTACTTCACTAAGTGGGTCGAGGCTATTCCAACCAAAAAGGCTAATTCCCAAGTAGTTTGTGATTTCTTAAAAGATAACATCTTGGTGTATTTTGGAGTACCATAAAATATTGTAGCAGATAATGCCACTTATTTCTCTTCGCAGGAGCTTTCCCTTTTCTGTTTTGATCACAATATTTCTCTGGCTCATTCATCTGATTATTTCCCCCAACGAAATGGACAGGCTGAGTCAAGTAATAAAAACCTGATAATGATCATGAAAAGCTAGTAGATGATAGTGGCAAAAATTGGCATAAGAAGATTTTTGTAGCCCTTTGGGCTGATAGAATTACACCTAAAAGAGAAATTGGTATGGAACCCTTTGAGTTGGTGTATGGAATTGGGGCACAAGTATCAGTTCCTCTGGAACTCTCCGCAGCTAAGCTGCAAATGGCCATTGAGGATCAAACTTTCAAAGACTCCTTGGAGAAAAGAATTATGTATTTGCATAAATTGGAAGAAGAAAGAGAAGCTCTGGTAGATAAGATTACTAAGCATCAAGCTAGACTGGAGAGCATTTTTGACAGGAAAGCAAGATCCAGAGTTTTTCTGAAGGGAGATGAAGTTCTGCTATGGGACAAAAGAAAGGCTCCTAAAGGCACCCACAGTAAGTTTGAGTCACTGTGGAAAGGCCCCTTTGTTATCATTGAAGAGTTGGGAATGAATGCTTTTAAGTTGGCTTATACCGATGGAACGATCTTACCATTTTCCTACAATGGGCAAGATCTTAAATAGCTAAAGCTTTAGTCTCAGTCTCTGTGTCCTACTGTATATATTAGGTCAACTTTCTTTCTGTTTTGTGTGTATTTCCTTTCTTGCAAGTTTTATGAGCCCTTTTTGTAGCAATTTGTGAAACTAGAGTATTTGAGTTCTTTGGCTTTTGGGTAAAAGCCAGTCCCCAGTCAGAGCCGGTGTTAGTCCAAATCTTGATCTTTGCCCTTAATATTCCTTTTTTAGAGTTGCCTTATTATTTTTGTGGATCTCAAGCTACCTAAGCCCTCATGTTTAAAATCCTAGCGAAAAGACCCCCATCATGTTTCACCATTGCTTGTTAAAAAGAGAAAAATCTTTTACTGACATGTCTTTTGAATAGGTTTGAACAGGTTTGAACAACTATGAACAAGCTTGAACTTAGTTCAAGAGTGTTCAAGGGTTTTCAAGCTCATTCATATTTTTATGAAGCAGAAGCAAGTGATTAGCATTTGAGCTAAATGAGGTGTTTCATGATCACAATTTACATAACTTTGGTCGATCAAGGGTGGAAGGTTATTGGTTGAGTATTTTGGCTCTTTGTACCAAAGTGTTGGTGGGATATTAAGGAACAGGCTTGAACCATGGTGAACACATACGAACATCCTTGAACTCAGTTCAAGAGTGTTCAAGAGTGTTCAAGGGTGTTAAAGGATCTTAAAAAGTGACATGTGGTATAAACCAAGGACAGCCGCCATCTTTTTAGATGTGGACCCCACTCGGGTAAATCTTTTAATGAAGAGGTCTTTTGGCGGTGGTTAAGTCATGTCTGAGCTGTTGAATTAATGAGGAATTTGTGCGACATAAAAGTTTGCACCAAGTGGCAGTAAATGATCGCATGTGGGAACGGTCACTTCTCTCTTCGAGACATTATTGTCTTAATTATGGGTAATTAATTACTCATTCAAGGTGTTTCTTTTAAAGCTCTTCATGGTATTCATTATTTTTGAATTGTTGTTGCTGCGCAAAGAGTGGAGGTAAGGGGTTTTGGAGCTCCGGTAGGTAAGTCAGGCTGTCATTCTTCCAGTGTTTAAGTTTAAAAGCTGGTGAATTTTACGAGAGTTTCTATAGCAATTCGCAATCTGTCCTTGCAAGCATGAAGTCTGCATTTCATTTCTTTGGGAAGGTGTCTAGTTTGGTGTGCGATAATTCTATTGTAATAGACATAGATTTAGAGGGGTATGATGTTGAAGGGATAGCTGATAGGCTTACTGCATGTGTTGAAGAAAATGTCCCTTCTATGGAAATTTTGAGTAGTGGGTTATGTACAGCCGCGTGCTTCCCTCCTACAGTGGTTTTCCCTGAGCTTGTCCATGAATGTATTAAACATTATGACTAGCGAACTGAGTCAATTCTTAACAGAAATGGCAAACTGTTAATGGATGTGAATAGAGGAATTGTTGCTTCGGCTTTCCAAATCCAAGAACAGACTTTTTCAGCTTTTTCTCCTACCCAATCCCTAGTTAAGTTCAAGCCTAATGCTGATGCCAACTGTACTTCCATAGCTAAGTATTGGTTGTTAAATGCCCAGAGAGGAGGTTCCCATTTGCCCAAGAAGTTAAACAGAAATCACATGCATCCACACATTAGTGATATCATGGTAATGTTGCACAGAGTTAGAGGGTCACCCCAGGCTTCTTTGTTTTCAGACTGGTTATTCTTCTATGTAGAAATTATTTTAGAGGGCAAGCATAAACTAGATTGGGCAGAATTAATTGCAGAAACTATGAGAGAACAGTTGAATAGTTCCAAGAATACTGGTTGTAGATTTTATATGTCTTCTTATCTGATGTATTTCCTAGCATGTAGTAGGATATGGGATGGCATGGTTCACGAGCCTTGGATTGATGGCATGTGTGTGTTTGAATATTTCTCTATGCTTCGCAAAGTTAGTGTGATTCATAATTACAGGAGAATTCATGATATCTTTATGGGTAAGCTTTGCTTTGAAATGTCTGGAGTTTCAACCAGGAGGATGAGCTCAGAAGCTCAACACTTTGTGACTAGGTTTGGGATTTATTATATCCAATTCCCTAGGTTCTCTTATTTAAGAATTGGTGGTTTTGAGGACGCCCCTACCAAATTGCCTAGATATGCATTTGACTGTTTCATCTTTGCTGAAATCTGTAGATAGCTCACCGTTGTGCTAAAATGTTTCCTTCCTGGAGACCGAGGTGAAAAAATATTCCCATTGTAGCTAGGAAAACTTTCTTGTCTAACCATTGAAGATGCCATAAGTATCGGAAGTGACCTTGGTCATTTTGATTTTAAGTACTACACAGAGAGAACAGGCTTTGATAACAAAAATTTTGCTAGCGGCAGCCTAGGTTTAAGGTCTCACATGTTTCCAGTTCCCCATTTAGAGGATTTCTGGGAGGATTGTGTAAACGAATCTCAAGTCATGACCAGAAGCCATAGTAGACTCTGCATCTCCCAAATTATGTCCATGAGAATACAGTTCAGCATAGAAGGAGTAACAGATGATGGTTCTGATTTGATTGAGCCTAATTTCAAAAGACTTCTGGATACTGAAGAGGTAGATGTTGATTGGTCAAAGGAGGAAGAAGATGACATTAAAAGCAGAACACAACATGTTCTCAAATTAACTAAGAAATGGCTACAAGAAAAAAAAGAGCAGTCTAGTCCTAAAATGACTGGAAATAAATCTTCAATTTTATTTTCTCCCCCCATTGTTTCTAATATGCCTAAAATATCTGGTAATGCAAGTTCATCTGATAAGCAGCAAAAGAAAGAATCTAAAAAGAAGTCTGTTGCGGAGCTTTCATCTGTGGCCTCTCCTCAACGTATCACTAGGTCGTGATCCTGATCACAAAAGAAGGTGAAGATGACTCAAGAGCAGATGGAGATAATTAATCTAGAAGATGACAAGTTTGAAGACTTGAATTTGCAAATTGGGGATGATGATCAAATTGGGATACTCCTGTTAAAGTTGGTCCCCAACCAGCAACAACCAGTGACACGCCCAAATGGTTAACTTCTTCAGCTAATAAGAAGTGGAGTCTAATTCCTGTGTCAATACCAGTGTAAGATATTGTGAGTAAATATGTTCAGAAAAATCCTAAAGCCAAGAAGGTGAAAAGCACAGCACACATGTTTGTTGATGCTAAGACTGGGAATTGGATAGCCGAGGTCACTACTTATAGGCCTAAGGAAGAGAAGCAAGATGTGGTGGTTCAGGATTTTGAAGTGACCAAAATTGAGTTGGGAACAATGGACAGAGCCGGGAAAAACCACCTATTCAAAGAAATATCCCAACAAATGTTGATTACATCAGTGCAGGATAGCAAAGAGAAGAAAGAGTTGAAACAGACCATTGTTTCACTTTCTCAGTTTATTAATGCATTTTGCAACTTTGATGCTACCTCGTTGTCTCAATCTTCTCAAGTGTTTGATCCCAATTCCAAAGAAAGTAAGACTCTGCTGAATCAAGTTCAAAGGGGATGAACTTTAGTTTCTTCAGTTGATGAATGGATGGCTCAAGTGCTAAATAATGGCAGGCAATATATTAAAGATTCACATTCAATTCTTCATAACACTGAGACAATGATAGGGGAGTTGCAGGCTCAACGTCAAGTATGGGGTATAGATGAAGAAAAATGGGTGTCAACAATGACCAAATTTATGGAAATCGAAAGGCACGGCTTTAATAAATTTTGTGCGGAAAAGTCACTTAAAGGTGTCGAGGAGTCTTATTTCTTCATACTCGGAAAAAACATCAGCTAGCGTATTGCTCTGATAAGAAGTGCCATTACGGAGAATAAAGAATATGAAGTTGAAGCTAAGCAAATCCAAAAGGCTTCCCTAACAGAGTTGAAAGTGATTAATTTCACTTATACCTACCCCCCTGTCTTTGGTGAACAAGAACTGAAAGGTGCTTTGGATACTTTTGACTCAGCCATTAAAACTATCAGAGAAAAGATTCATCTTAAGGCCTCTGATTTGACCTAGATAGCAAGGATTAAATCCATGCTCTATTTATGTGTTGATCAGTTATCCAATGTTACTGATAAGGAGAAGAAGCTGAGCTGGAACAAAGATGCCTCCATGGCCAGAATAGTGAACTCTAAAATCCTAAATCTGTCACTTGCAAAGGAATTAGTTCAAGCATACAAAGAATGGAAGCTGACTTAATTGGTTACCGACGAAGAAGGAAGTCCAGCGACAAGTGAGGATCGTGCCTTAGACAAGGAGCCTGATTTGGCCATCTAGTTTCCCTTTTTACTATGTTATTATGCTAAACTTTAAGGACATGTACGTGTCCTCCTTCTGATGGATTAGTTACTTAACTGTTTGTCCGAGACGCTGTGTTTTTTGGGAGGCCTCTCGGTGCTCTATTGCTATTTATTCTGGCTACTAAAACTTTTAAAGGGTTCAAAAAAACTTTGGATAGATAGATATAGTTTTGATAATTATAGTTCAGATTGTGAATGTTGTGAACAGAATTGATTTCAAACAATTATCTGTGTAGTAATTTTTGAATGATATGACAGGAAGGTTATTGAATCTGTGTTGTTTATGATCTAGAGCAAGGTGCC
>MU223224.1:937409-961914 GCA_018584345.1 Thuja plicata | reverse complement strand
TTAATAATTAAATTGACTTTGAATGCACATTTATGATTTTATAATTAATTTAATTCCTTTTTGATTTAATTGACAATTTTATAATTTTTATTTAATTAATATGTCATAATATCAATTAAATAATTAAAATAATTTTTATTTTCCAATGCAATGTGATTTTAGGAATTAATTAATTAATTAAGTACTATGATCGATTAGGACCTAGGGTTTAGGTCAGATCAGTTCAAATTCAATAATTGCCTGTTTGATTTAGGACTTAGGTTTAATCAAGGTTAGGGTTTCTTGATTAAATGCTGAGATTGGGGGTCTAGGGTTTAGGTGACCATTTTTAGGTGATTATAGGTATGATATTGTTTCTAAGTCCATCAAGAAGGATAATGGTATTGTCTTGGTAACCCTAGACCAAACTTTGTTCATGAAAGCTTTTAATATTTACAACCCCTGTTCCACAAAGATTAACTTGAAAGCCCTAGCTGCCAGATATACCAAAGAGGCCCCTATTGTAGCTAAATTGATCCAGGCCCACACACCAAGGGGAACCAGAAATTACATTGCCCCTATTCCAAGTGATCCATCACCGTATTTCTATAAAGAGCTAGCTTTCTATATGAAGTATATATCTTATGCCTTATGCAAGGTCTTAGGAGTAGATAGTGGGAGAGAGAGGGTATCATTAGATATGTTGATAATAATCCTAGAATTACATATCCCCTACGTGAGTACAGACTATGATTACATACAATTTTTTATTGATAAAATGCATCAAGGATTCCTAGATATTCAGAACAAAGTAGGAAGCCCTAAGTTCCTACAGTACTCTCTGCTGATGCAACTCATTATGTTTTACAATTTCCCTATTATGGACCAATCCAATTTACAACTAAGGAGGTTCTATCATGGATAACATAACACTGTGCAATTATGGTTGAGGGTATGGAACTTCACCTCCAGGGAGAAAGAGTTTTGTGCTTTTGAGAATTGGGTAGTTTACCCATTATTGAGTAATTTGGGAGTAGTTATGACCAGACTTCCAGTAAAGGTGTTGAAGCTATTGAGACCTTGTCAAATTTTTGACAAGTGGAATGGTGATCACAATTGGGGTGACTTCTATTGTCACCAGAATTTTACACTAATCAGAGTATATGGTTTTTCTCAGCCACCACATATTTTGCCCTATAGAGTGCCACCAAGAATTGCAATAATAGAGTTTCTTTGGCAGCTCATGTTAATAGATAGAGAGCATCTGGAACCCTATAGGAAGGGAAATTTCACACCTAGGCAGTTCATTGCCTCAGATTTTACAGTTGGGAAGAGGGCTTATGACCCTGTAAATGGGTGGTTAAGGCATTACATGATGAATATTTCCTTATACATGTAGATTGATACTGAAGGATTCATTGAGAGTGCCAAGAAGCACTTGACACCTACCATTCCAATCACCAAGATACATCAACCCTGTGAGGAGGAAGATTTAATCAGAAACATCATTGAAGAAGATGTAATTGCATAAAGATTGTCAAAGTGCCATGATTTAATGGAGCTGGAGCAGCAATTGAAGAGAAAAGGGATCTTGTTTGGTGGATTTTTCCCAGGATTTCCCTACTTGCATAAATTAGAAAAAATGATTGAGAACCAGAGCTTGCTTAGCAATCAGATTGAGGATTAGATTGATGACAAGGAAAGAGGGCCAAATAAGCAATCATCATCAAAGTATAGCAATAGCTACTCTATTCATATTCCACCACCACAAGATCAACCACCTCAAAATGAGGAAAACATTATTGATTTATCTGAAGCACAAGAGGCTGAAGTGGATGTAGAACCCCCACAGAAAAAGAAAAGAATAGAGGTAGGGGAGCCCTCTGTAGCTAAGACCCATAAGAAGAAAAAGGACGGAATTGGTGCCCTATTCACAAGGACCAGTCCATATGATCATCAACTGAGGAAGATGATAAGAGAGGGTAAGAAAAAGAGAGAGGATACCGATGATAATGTAGAAATGCCTCTTATGCTATGCCAAGATGAAAGAGAATTACAACAGGAAGAGTTTCTAAAGGATGATGAATTCATCAAAACTAAAGAGTTTAAAGACTTCCTAATATGGGAAAAGCAAGAACAAGTTGTAGCACAACTAAAGTCACAAGGAGGAGAGGCAATTACTAGTGAAGCATTACAAGCCCTCCAAGCATATGATCCAGAGTCATAAATTTTGACTCCTGATGAAGCTAGGCAACTTGTGAAGTCCAGTGGCATGCTCTTAGTAGAAGGATGGGACTTGGCCTCAGCATTTATAATAGATCAAATCAGGAGGCAGTCTGATGTCAGGATTTCTACTGAGACCCAAGTTGGATAAATGATAAAAGGGTGTGGATATGACTCTAAGTCTCAATCCCTTACAATGTGGTCTCTTGCTCCAAAGAACCAGGAGCCATCGTTCATAAATGTTCAAGAGAAGATGGAGGGAGACAAGATAATTTGGTTAGTACATAATATAGGAGACCTAGAAATATCTCAGGCATTAACACATTTTTCTCACTTGAATGAAGCAAAGGCATAGAAAATGCCTACTAGATATAAGAAATTATTTGATGAGACAAGTATTATTGCCAAGGATAGGGAGTTGGGTCTAATAAAGATCAATGCAATGGAAAAGATAATTGCAGACCTAACTTAGAAATTGCAAGAAATTCCTAAGGTTGCCCCTGTTGAACCCAAAGAAGGAATAAATGATGAGATTCAAACAGAGGATACAAAGTATGATGCAACTGAAAAAGAGCAAGGGATTAAGGAACATAATAATGTTATTTTAGGAGCCTTAATGGGAATTTTATAGCATAGGATAGATGTATTAAAAGATAAAGTGGACATAGTTTATGGAGCCTATGTTAAATTTCTAGGCCTACAAGTATAAATTAATAATTTTGTATCAATTTTGAACCCTTATTATGCAACACGGTTAGTGAGAAACGAGTTATTTGAGAGGTTAGCATCTTTGCAACCACTAAGATCAGATTTACCAAAGATAGTAACCCAGGTTGGGGAGGATATAGAACAGATAGGGGTAACCTTGTCCTTTTTCAAAGGCAAGGAAAATCAAATTGAGGCAAGAATTAATATGTTTAGGCCTGACTACAACAGATTTATGCCATCAATCAGGTCAGAGGATGATCAAATCAAGCCACTGGCAGTATGGAGCTCAGAATTCGACACTGTATTACCTAGTAAAGAGGTATATATTTCTGACAAAGGAGAATTAGATATGGAAATATATAATAAGATCTTAGATGAAGCCTTTAAGGCAGAAACAAATTTCAACAAGTTCATAATAGATGTCAAGAGCATTACAGATGCAAGATGGGAAAGGAAAAAGACACAACTGGAGAACATTTAGAGCTTTGAATGGCCAAAAGAAGATGATGTCACAGCATGGGATGTCTTAGCTAAGCCCAAGAAGAAAAAGCATGCCACTGTTGACTTGGATATTATTAATGAAGAGTAGAAGAACACCTAGCACCTACTCTTTGAGCACAGGGAGGTTAGTCATCTTGAAGACTAATGTAAATTAGCCTGTAATGGCGGTCACTAGGTCTCGCTACAAATATCAGAGGCTATCCTGAACACATACAGACAAAGGTGCCAGTGATCACAAGAACACAAAGAACAAAATCAAATTCCATTCTTCATTTTTGTCCATCCACCGCTTGGTCTCTTCTTGTCTTTTGTCCTTTTCTATGTTTTTAGGGTTAGGTTTTAAACCATCCGAAGCTTGTTGCATCCTTACTTCTTAAGGATTCCAAGATGGTTTTAGCCTATATATAGATATTATTGTAACTTTTTGAAAAATGATGGAATATAATTACAAGGCAAACTACTACAATTTTGTCTGAGCCTCTGTACTTTTGGTCTATTGAATGTATTTTGAAGCAGTTAGACATTAATAAAATACATTGCAATCTCTATTTTACATCTTGTGTTGTCTCTTTTATCTTTGTTCAATCTTTTATATGTTTATTTGTAAGGCATTTAAATATATCAACTGCAAGGTAGTTGTGCAGTCATTTGTGAGGTCCTTTAAGGAAGGAGTAATTCTTTTAGGTGATCCCAAGAAGCTGAATATTGGTATTAAGATCTGATAAGAAAGTTGTAGGAGTGAGTGGATAGTCTATAAGACATTCTATCTAGGTTGCATGTATTTTCATTAGTCACCTAATTGTGGATTTGCATTCAAGATTGACTCTATTGCCCATAGGATTGGGCATTGGTTTATGGTTTTGCAAGTAATTATTCATCATCCAATATTTAAGAACAATCAATCAATTAGATCACATTTATAAGAAAGCATACATTTACAAGTAATTGTATTCACAGAGTATACAAGTCAATTTGTTGATTCCTTTAAGAGAGAATCAAATGGGTTAACCCTCCTATGTTCAGAGAACTATAAAAGGAAGAAGGATGAGAATCCTTATTACATTACTATTTTCTATTGTCAAGATAACAGTTTAGCTTATTAAGCTCTGTATAAGGTTAATCACAGTCATTTTCATAGTTTTCTACTTATTGATACAGTAAAAGGCATTCAACAAACTAGTAAGAAGACACAATCCACTATAACTAATACTGCAAGTCAATAATCATTCAAAGGTTATACCTGCTTGAGTGTGTGGATCTCAAAAAAGAAGGAGGATCTTATCCAATCCTCATCAATTAGGCTTTTCTTGCATATAGTAAATTGGAAATATACAAGAGAAAGCATTTATACTATTTTGAAAAGATACTTGCAAGAAAAGTCCCTAACACCTCCTCGTCTCATGTCCCATTCCTTATTGTTCCCTATAATTCATCCTTTGAACCCTAAAAAAACCTTCTCCCTTAATACTGGAATGGATTTTTGTTTTAAATAATCAGAATGTGGCCAATTATAATCCTACCATACAATAAATACAAATCCAACATTCAATCAATCCTATATTATAGATTCACGAACCTTTAATGTTGTAACCCCTTATCTTGTATCCAAATCTAATACATGCTTTCAAGACATCAAGCTAAAAGCACCTCATTACCCAAACACCACACTAATATCATCACATAACAATATTGCCAAATTTAGGGTTATTACCCTATTAATATCCAAAAGGCATTCACAATCTTTATCATAAATCTTGTTAAAATCCACACCTTGTTTAATCACTAGATCATCCTCATCATAATATCTTGTTCACAATATTTTTATAACTCTCAAGATATAGTTTTCATGTATCCACAATGCTACCATCATTACCAAATCAATTAATTGGTTTTCAACTTGATTAGAGGGAAAATTTTGCATGTTAATATTTTTTTATTATCAATTTTTTATGTATGCTTTCTTATTTGTGTGTTTCTTTTGTCACTTGCATTTGTGAGTCTATGCTTGGGGTACATTGCGAACAACATCATCATAATATTCTATACCAAGGTGAATCGGGTCATATGCCTACTAAGATATTAGACCCTCACATTCTTGGCATATTGTCACCTTGCTCCTTATACCCTAGTGCATGATGTCAAGTGTTACAACACACATTATCTGTTCACTATAAATTTGACATTTCCTACATCTAGTTTTCATCACATTGATTCTTTATAAAATCCTCCATCCTCATCATTCATTCTATCATTCTTGTTATCATAATTCTTATCATATTCATTACTAACATCATCTCTTTCGTTCCTCACATCTTTAATCTTCATACATCTAACCAAACCTTGGGCTTCTTCTTATACCCATTCATTTTTCATCTATTTGGACTTGGTTCTCCTTTTGAGAGACCATCTAGGTCAAATTGGCTTACTTTCTCTCTCAAGGGGGAAATCCTAACCCATTTGTTGATATCATTTGCTTTAAATGATTATGGCATCCTACTACTAATTATATCCCACTAATTGTCAATATTTGTCTTTTTGGAACAACATTACTTCTATTAGACACGATTTAATCTTAAGGAATGATAATATGTAGACACATAAAATCATCCTAACATCATTCCTTATTAATTAAATAATTATATTATTTAATTAATTTAGTTCATGACTAACTAATTAAATAATTTATTATTATTTATGTACTTTAGTTTTCATCTTATGTTAATTAAATTAAATAATGTTTATTATTTGATTTACCTATATTTTCTTCATCTTTTCTAGAGATAAATGACCTTTTCTCTTTTATTTTTTGTTGTAATATATTAATATTTTTAGAAAATGCAATATTAGTAATTTAATTTTAAACAAATTAAAACCAAACCCTCCATTTTCTCCTTGATTCTAAGAAAATATTCTCATTCAATCTTTATTGTAGATCTCATCCTTGAATCTTGGGTGTCTATCCTTCATGTAAAAAAACTAATAATTGACACGTTACCCATGCAAATCAATTAACTATCTTCAATAGGTACATTTCACTAGAGATTTTGAGCAACCTCATCCTATCTATTAAGAAAATCCATTTGCAACAATGGATGTTTGCAAATGTATTTTGTTATATTATTCAAATTTTCATTGTGCACGATTTGAGGTGAACACTAGATAGAATTCTAAATATGTTTTTGTATTGATTTAAGGTAGAGGGCCTAGTTGAACATGTTCCAATAATTGTTATAACACTTGTTGATTTAATGTCCAATATTTTTAATTTATA
The DNA here is from genome assembly GCA_018584345.1 of Thuja plicata. Lineage (NCBI taxonomy): Eukaryota > Viridiplantae > Streptophyta > Pinopsida > Cupressales > Cupressaceae > Thuja > Thuja plicata. Next base: position 955,232 of record MU223224.1, on the reverse strand, counting down.
CTTTTAGCAGTTGTGGCTTTAATGATGTTAGTATTGATAACGAGTTCTGATAATTGAATGACATGTTCCTTTGATCTAAAAAACAAGAAATCGTGAAATATCACATCAATACATCCATAAAACATGACTTAGTGCACACATTTAGTATGCTCAATGACAAAATCCTATCCCCTAATATTAAAAAAATAACGTTCTAAAAATTTACAAACAACCCATACATAACTATAGATCAAATCTATAAGACGAGTCAATCCACACTCATAAAATCAATTACCAACATTCATATGATCATTACTAACATTCTTACATAATTGATGAATTATATTTTATCATCTATCAAAATCTTCCAATTAAATAAGATTACAAATAAATTTTCTCAAACATTTAATTTGACACACTTATTACACTTAACTTTTTAAATCCTAAAAAAATTGAGAATATTTTTATTATCTATTAATAGATATTATATTTATATAAAAGAGATATTATTTATTCCTTTCACTCATAAATAGGACTGCCGAACGGCTGGGGCAGTGGCCTCATCTCTTATGATGTCAGAGCCTTGCACTCAACAAAATTTGATCCCTAGAAGACTCATTAAGAACCATTCAACTTCACCATTAAACCAAAGGCCCATTCACAGAAAGTTTTCAAAGCAAATAGAAGAGTCATTAAGGTGTATAAGAATTTTCCGTTTAAACACCATTTCCCTCATTCACAGATATAGATAGTCATAAAACCTGCAGACACAGTCGTTTCATTGCTATTGTGGGAGAAGTAGATTGAATGATAATGTGCTACAACAGCAGACAAGAATGGCTGATATCATTTTTCACATGTTCCAGACATGTTACTGATTCCCCATTAAATTTGACACCCAGAGAATGATAGAAACCCATTTAAAACAAAATGGGAACTGAAATTCAAGATTAACCAAATGCCAATTCCATCTACTGCTAATCTCAATCTGAGAGCATCATGTAGAGACGGTCGGTTGAAAGATGCGTTACACATTCTGCTTACTGCAAACAACACCTTAATCAACTCTTGTACAAATCTTCTGTTATTGCAGATCTGCATTGCCAAGAATGGGCTTTTACAAGGTAAGCAAATCCACTCTCTCATCAATCACAGGCGAGTTGCATTTGCCGCTAATACATTTGTTCAAAACAAGCTTATCGACATGTACGTCAATTGTGGTAATTTGATTGATGCTCGTAAAGTGTTTGACGATATGAAGGAGCGAGACAGCTTTTCATGGAATTTTATAATCGCAGCGTACAGAAGACATGACTTTCCTGAAGAGGCATTCACATTGTTTCACCAAATGCAACGAACAGGTGTTGAACCTAATCAGTTCACCTTTGCCAGTATACTACCAGCCTGTGCCAAACTGAGAAATTTGGCACAGGGTATGGATATACATCAAAGCATAATTGAAAGAGGGTTTTTGTCAGATATTGTTGTTGAAAACGCACTGCTAGATATGTATGCAAAATGTGGAAGCATACAAAAGGCACGTGAACTGTTCGACATAATGCCTGAAAAGAATGTGGTTTCGTGGAATACCATGATTGCAGGGTATGCACAATGTGGTGTTCTGGATGAGGCTTTGAAGCTTGTCAAAGAAATGCCTCGGCCGGATGTCATTTCATGGAGTGCCATGGTCGCAGGATATGCACAAAATGGGTTATTTGAAACTGCCTTGGAGGCATTTAAGGAAATGGAATTGGCAGGTTTGAAGCCGAACTCCACAACCTTTGCCAGCATTCTCCCAGCCTGTGCCAAAATGGGAGATTTGGAATTGGGCATCGATATCCATCAAAAAATAATTGAATGCGGATTTTCATCAGATGTTGTGGTTGCAAGTGCCCTCGTAGACATGTATGCCAAATGTGGAAGCATAGGTAAAGCGCGTGAACTGTTTGACAAAATGCTTGAAAGAGATGTGGTCTCATGGACTGCAATGATTGCAGGATATGCACAGAATGGGTTTGATGAAAAGGCTTTGGAAACTTTTAAGCAATTGCAGTTGGCAGGTGTAAAGCCGAGCCCTACAACCTTTGCCAGCATCCTTCCAGCCTGTGCCAAAATGGGAGCTTTGGAACAGGGCACGGACATCCATCAAAGCATAATTGAATGTGGATTTCATTCAAATGTGGTAGTTGCAAGTGCTCTGGTAGACATGTACGCCAAGTGTGGAAGTATACACAAGGCACGTGAACTGTTTGATAAAATGCCTCATAGAAATGTGATCTCATGGAATGCTCTGATTGCAGGATATGCACAAAATGGCTTTTGCAACGACGCTCTCAAAATCTTTGAATTAATAAAGCACTCTGGAACAAACCCTGACGATGTAACCTTCGCTTGTGTTTTATTGGCATGCACCTATGCAGGCTTAGTAGAAGAGGGATGTAAATACTTCAATGGCATGAGTGAATCTCATTTCATTATGCCCACCATTGATCATTATGTGTGCATGGCTGACCTTCTTGGTCGTGCTGGCTATCTTGAGGAAACTCTAAACTTTATCATCAAAATGCCAATTAAACCCGAAGTGGTTGTGTGGACATGTTTGCTTGATGCCTGTAGACCACATAATAATATAAGGTTAGGAGCATATACAGCGAACCTTCTCTTTGAGATGTATCCTGATAATGCTGCAACTTATGTTCTTCTGTCAAACATGTATGCAGAAGTTGGCAGGTGGGGTGACGCTCAAATGGTGAGGAGATTGATGAAAGATAGAGGAATTAAAAAGATACCTGGATGTAGTTGGATTGAAGACCACAAGATGATACATGTTTTTTGTGCAGGAGACAGATCACACCCACAGACACAGGAGATCTATGAAAAGTTGGAGAATTTGTCTTGGGAGATGAAGGTAGCAGGGTATTTTCCAGATTCAACACATGTATTGAATGATGTGGAGGAGGAGGAAAAAGAATTCTTCGTATGCCACCATAGTGAGAAGTTAGCAATTGCATTTGGATTGTTAAACACACCCCCTACAACAACTATTAGGATTGTCAAGAACCTTCGAGTATGTGTTGAGTGCCACACTGCAACCAAGTTTATCTCCAACATTGTTGCAAGAGAAATTGTTGTCAGAGATGTAAATCGATTTCATCATTTTAAACAAGGAAAGTGTTCTTGTGGAGATTATTGGTGATGCGAACTTGCAAAGCAAAACAAGCTGTAAACAATGAGACTTGCACCATTTCAGGTTTGCAGTGATATAGAAGGGAACAGTTATTAGTTACAGTTTCTAAAAGGTGGGTTTTCCTCTGTTTGGAGACGTAGACCGTGCTGTTAAATTGGTGAAATTGGATGTCCGTGATGCAATGTGCATCACTGCCTATATATACTGATATTGGATGATTGTTGAAGTCCTGTTTTATGATAGCATAAAGGTGTCAAGAAATTTGAACTGTTATCTGGAAACATGCAACCTCTGGATAGAATAAGTGGTGGAAGAGGCAGAGTCTGGGAAAAAGAAAAGTAGAGGAACCCTTGAAGGAACTGGGAAAATGCTTGACCAACAGATGTTTCTCAGTTCTATTAAATGTATGAAAAAGGCTTACAATCGATTCCGTGCTTGGAGATGATGGGGAGAACCTCTCTTGATAGTTCTTTATTCCAACCCTTGTGATTTTGTACATTCTTTCATTATTTCTGTGCTTACATCAGGTTTGCCGTTTGGTACTGAATTTGATGTATGCAAATTTATATATGCTGAGCACAAAGCTTGATCTGGAAACTGTAGTTGTACACAGATCAACCTTAGCTATCCATTCCCTTATCTTTGATCTCATGAAAAATGAATTCTCTGTAAGGAATTAGTGAATCTTTCACAAAATTTAAAAATATTTAAATAATTGAAGTGTAAACCAAGAGTAAGATGAAAAATAAAAGGTAATTTTGATTCTACTACTTATAGTTTGCAGACTCGGACTCCTAGAATAATTTTTGACTTGGCTTTTAAACTTTGGCAAAATTCTGAGAAAGTATTAAAATTAAACTTTTAAAAAATATATTCTTTTGCAAAATAAGATTACAAAATATATTAAATTAAAAATTCACATCTCAAAAGAGAAAATGTATGATTTTATAGTTAAAAGAGAAAATGTATGATTTTATAGTTAAAACAACATGCAGAAAATGTGTTTTAACCAGTGTTTTACTCATATTGGCATTTTTACCCATGTTTCTATTGTGCCTATAAAAACTAGCTAGTTAAATTTGTAAAAACTTGTATAGCAAAAAAAACAGAATACTTAGCAACTAGGAGAGTGCTTTCAAGGTTTGCAAACTATGGTTCTACTAGTGTGAGCTTAATTCATGTCTTTTGTTTATTAATCCTTGCCTCTAAGGGATATTTATGTGATCACATTTAGGTTTTGATATTTCTTCATTTTGTGATCATGTTTTGGTATTTTTTTGTTTTCGAAATTTTGTAGAGGTAGAAAGATTAAGGGAATATCTAATACTTTGGTTTTTTCTCAGTTTTATCCTTTAAAATTGGGGCATTTTCTAGATTTGAAATATTTAGAAACATATTTCACTTCAAAGAAACCACTTCAACCAATCAGGTCATACTTTAAACTAGTTTGTAATCTTTTTCAAAAAGAAATATTAGAAGGGGTCAAACATGTATAATCCTTATATCTAAACCGGATATATAATAATCTCTATATTCAATGAATGCATATACTCACAATTACAAAGGAAGCCCTAAATGCTTATTGTTAAGCATAATGATATATTTATGTATTTTGAAATTTGTACCACAAGTGACCTATCAACTTGTTGCATGACATTACACTACGATATACCATCGCTTTAGCAAGCCACATTTTGTATACATTCACATAATAGCACATCCATGTATTTGAAATTTGTACCACACAAATTCAATAAAAATGACACCTAATGTATTTGAACATTGTACCACACGAATTCAATAAAAATGTCACCTACCAACTTGTTGCATGTCATTACCTAATGACTAGATGATTTGCTTAAGGAAATCCTAGGGATGATTGGGCAAACTTGTGAAGTTAATCTAGATGAGGAATTTAAATGAGGCTTTCTCCAAGACCTTAAAGTCGCGGATCTAATAAGATAACCCTAAAATGTTATACGATATCAATTAGAAATTAGAATGTTTTAGAAGCATATTAACCTAGAAGCATGTTATTTTTAAGAAATTTACGAGGTTGATCAAACTATTTCATGCACAATCCCATGAGATAAAAACAAGCTTACAAACTTACAAAATAGCTCCTCGAATGCATTCTTCATGTGTCTAAGCAGAATGGGTACCATGTAAATCACACATCCCATGTCATGGTTTGCATAATACTCAACAAGATTTCAATTGATACAACTGGTGTCCTAGCCAAACAACCAACTAGCGAACCTCAACCGCTAGAGTCAAACTCACACAAAACAACCAAGTGGTAAGGTAGAACCGTGTGCCTTAAAATTATAAGCGCATAAAACCATTAACCCCAAAATTTATTATTTGATACCGAGTTTTTCAATATTAAATATGTTTTCCATATACAACCTACATATAAAATATGCAAGCAAATTATATATGATAACTTTACTAATAAAGCTAGATAAATATTTAATATAATTAAATACATCACTAAAGATGTACCACAAATATATTTATTGTATATTATAAAATAATTCTTTCTTATAAAGGGTGTAAAACACTATTCTCCTAATAGTTTTAAGATCCTTTAAGTTAAAGGCAGAGGGTTCTCAATTATGCTTAACCTAGAAGTGAGGGTTCCCAATACTACCATTATAATGAGCAATTAAAAAATAAGTTCCATGCCATTGGCTATTACCTTTTGCACATTTTTGAGCCAAATTTCTCCGCTTTCTTAAACGACACTACCTAAGTTCCAGACAGAATGCACAAAAAAAAAAAAAGTCTAACTTTTTTTTCTCAAATTCGTGAAAACACAGTAAGTTTTTGCCAATTTTTTTGTGATTTTCGACTACAAAATATGCAGATAATGAAGAACATATGTTGAAAATTTCACAAAAATCCATGGTGTTTTCAGATTTTTCAAATTTGGTCAATGATGCATTTTGTCTGGAGCTTAACCGCGTCCTTCTTAAACACCATACTCTCCACTAATTACAGCCAAATTATTTACGTGGAGCATCTACCTTGAATGCCTCCTCCATGTTTGTTTCTTGCTCAACCTTTTTAGGAATTACTTTTACTAATTTTAGCGGTACATTGAACTATTATGTTTTATTATTTTATTTGTCAAGGAATTTAGGGACAAAAATCAATTATTTATATATTGTTGATTAGGAAACAAAAGAGGGTGGATCATGGTGGGAGATAGGGAGGATCATCGTGGGAGATAGGGTATTTAGAGATAGTATTAAAGGGAAAATATGGTGTTTTTTAAGGAATGATAAATGGTCATTGCATTTGGTTGTGACCTATAGTGAACTTTTTCATTAGGTATTTTGAACTTTACATTATATAAAATAATATTGTTATATTGTAAAGAAGATTTGTTGCAAACTATTTTATTTTTCAATGGATATTGATTGGGAGCTATAAATCCTTTTGTCTAATTTTATTTTAATCTATTATGATTAGTCTTATTCAATTTTATAGTTTCTTTAGAGTCAAATAAGTGCACAACAATATGGCATTAGAGTATAGATATGTGAATGAGATAAAGATGAAGAGGATGAGAGGATTAGATTTATTGAGTTGTGTTACCATGAAGAAGGAGAAGAAATTGAAAACTGCAATGTGAGATGAGGAGACTTTGAAGACTCAATGAAGAGGAATGTAGGCTATCATAAGAGGAGGCCTAAGATGTTTAATTGGTTAAACCAATTTAAATAAGACAAGAATTTGTATTAGAGATAGAGATCTTTGGGTGCCTCATATGTGATTAAGTTTTATTGGTTTTGGAAAACACAACTAGCTAGAAGCAACTAGAGGAGTGCCTAGAGAAATCTGTTATAGATGAAAAAGGAGTAGAAGACCATCACTTTCTTCAAGAGGGAATGTGAGTGATTGGGGGAGGAAGTAGAAGTGCAAACATTGGTTGTGTAATAAAGGAGGAAAATATAGAAAAAGTTTTGTCTTGTGATCGACATCATGTAAATCTAGGAAATGAAGGCCTCTCAAAAGATGAAATGAAAAGCATGCCTAAATGGTCTAATGCAAAGAATGAGGAATCTCAATGGGGGTTTTTATTTTGTATGTTTTATGTGCAAGTGCAATAGAAAGAGGTATGAGCAATACAAAGAGAAATGATGATTTTCAATGGAACATGAGCACTAAGCCTTCAAAATATGCAAAGATATACAACCAATTGGTAGAGAAGGAGGATCTATGTTCCAACAAAAGGATAGAACCAAAAGAAGAAGAAAAGAGAATAATCATAAAGGTATTTAATCTTGTGGAAGGGAAAACCTTGACTTCATTATTTAGGTCAAATGGATGGTTCTACAACTTAACCAAAAATTCTTTCTTGAATGCTTAATGCATTGACATCTTAGGGTAAGAGTGAATTTGTAACATCCAAAGGAGAAAATGAAAAAACAATGAAAAGAAGTAACGTGGTTATTGTGTTTTTGAAGTTTCTTAGTATTTTGCAAGGAAATATATTTTTTTCTTGATCATTTTGTTGCACAGTCCTTGTTGAACCAATTAAGTGTTTAGGACAATGAGGTGCAATATATATCTATGGTACCACAAACTATAGTATAGAATGTGTGTAATGTATAGTTTTGTAGACCTATTAAAATTCATTACATATTGTGTTTTGTTTCAACTTTGGAGTAATAATGTTTCAATTCCATTCGCCGCATATTTCCTAATCATTGTTGATTTGCAAGCCTATGAGAATGGGGATTAGACTTTGCCACGGTCAAAGCACTTGTCTTTCATTTTAGCAACCTAGAATTACAAAACTTATGTAGAAGTTAGGTGTGTAGGGCTTACTCACACTCAAGCAACATTTGTCAAATGAGGATCTTGAGAATATGATAGAATTGATGAAGGTAAATGTTTTTTCAAGCTACATCTAATTTTGTTTTATGCATTGGATCATATCCATGCTCATTTCGGTGCAAGTGGAAATAAGAGGGAATTCAGAGTAGTTTTATCTTGATGTTGTCAATGATCTTGAAGATTGTAGTCAATTAAATTATATTTGAACCAATAGTTTGAAATGATAAAGAGAAGAAGAGGATTATGCAAAGCATTTGTCTTGATTACATTCCCCACATCTATTTATTGCTAAGGCCTTTTAAAAATAATTTTTTACTAATGTTAGTAGTTTGTTCAACTGCTTATTTTATTTAATAAGGAATCTAGGGAGAATAATAAGTTGATAAGTAGGAGATATTCTCCACAACAATTCAAATTACTATATTTCCATCAAGATTCAATTTGTATTTTTTGAGTCAAACTACACAATTGAATCCTAATAGCAATATCGCAACTGTAAGTTTTTTTTGTAATTTTAAGGTTTGAAAACTAAATGAAGGTGGATCATGATGAGAGATAAGATATAGAAGTTATCATGAGATTTTAGAGATTATTTTTAAGGAAAAAGGGGTTTTTATCTATGAATGAGAAAATTCATTGCACATTGGTTGCAACTTATAGTAAACCTTCTCATTAGATAATATTTGAGTTAAGATAAATAATAGAATATTGTCAAATTGTAAGGGAGATTTGTTGTAAGTATTTATTTAATGAATATTTATTGAGAATTGTAAATTCTGAGCTTGAATTTCTGGTTTTGATTGTGTATGTTTTCATCTTATTTTTACATTGCCTTATTGCTCTATGCTCTTACATCCTGATGATGGATCACGAAGTGTGATCCGAAACGTTGATGCTTAAAAACATACACAATCAAAACCAGAAATTCAAGCTCAAATTCAATGGATTGTGGAAATCTGATCAATTTAATTGTAAATTCCTTCTATCTTATTTTTTTTAGACTATTATGCTTGCATCAGTTACAAAAAACTAGACAAAATCCATATTTAAAACTTTAATCTATAAGTGAAAAGAAGATTGATATTAAAATTCCGATGGAAGCAAAAGAAAGTCTTAAGTTGTAGGAAAGCTAAAGTAACAAATTGCACTATATTTAAACAAAAATGCAAATAAATGAGGTCACCTATTTTATGAGCCCTATGTATGTATACATGTTTGTTAAAATTTGTTGATTCCTATAACTCATGATTTCTCATTATAAATGAAAGAGAAACAAGGTAACTTTCTTTTTTAAGGTAGTCCATTGGAAACGTGAAAGAATTAATTTTCACTACAAGCTCTATTGGAAAAATAATATAACTTGAAAAGGATACAACGAGGTTAGAAAACTTCTTACTTACTCCAAAAATTATTACAAGAAAGTTGGAAAGGATACAATGAGGTTAGAAAGCTTCTTACTTACTACAAAACTAGTACAAGAAAGCTAAACTTTGGAATTGGAAAACCAAGAAAACCCTTTTTTGTTTGTTGGTCACATTGGTTGTACTCTGTGGCTGTGAAGTGCGGGGAGTAACATGTCAAGTCACATATGGAGGCAATTATAAAGAATACAAAAGCATCTAATCACAAACTACCTCAAAGCCAAAACCACAGTCCCTTATAAAATTCTTTTGTCTAAAGAAAAAACTTTATCATTAGAGCCAATGATGATAATTGGGTTGATAATACTAAAGAAGGTTGAAAACATTGATAACCATTACTTGCCCAAAATAGTTGTTCGAGATGATTAAGGTTGTAGGAAAAAATCACGGATGAAGTAAACAACAAATGGTTAAGCAAGTGAGGCATCAATTGGCATGAGTGTATTGACACTAAGGAGGAAATGAAAAAAAGTGTGGCTAAAAAATTCAAGCTTGTTGTGTGAACAAAATAGATTGGAGGACGAAAGCTTACTATATCAAAGAGTTTAACCCAACTTGGGAACATGACAAAAAAAAATATTTAGGGTTGACTATTAAGTAAAAAACTAGGTTGTTAATTATGGAACTGAAGACCATATCACATCATCTTAGATGTGAGACTAGGAGATGAACCCCAAAGAAGTTTGAGAAGAGAGAACTTGTATATTCCTTACTAAAGATGTGGTATAGAGTAATGGAACTTTATCATGGAATGCATAACTTATGAAGATATTTACTGAAAATAGACTAAAAGTTAACAGCTTAGCAAATTCTTTAGAAATAAAGATCAACAAAAATGACTAAATTCTTATCAAAATTAATTTTAAACCCATTTTATGAAGGTAAAATATTTTCTTCCATTTCATTTCCCTATGTCCAACACCTCCTAAAATGAGCGCCCGGGAACTGTTTGAATGAATGATCGTTATCATTTTGGTGGACATCAAACTCGAACATCGAACAATGTGTAAGTTGACTGCTTACCGTGGCTTCTAAATTCATTGTTGGGTGTCCGGTACAAGAAGTCTCTGGTTTGGGTGCTTCGCTGAACGAATAGAATGCATGTAAACTGAAAGATTTGAACAAACTTTTACAAGTAGATTGAATAATAATGCGCATTTCCAGAGCTTCAATTATAATCATACAATGCCAACGCGATCCACCGTCAATTTCAATCTCAGTCTCAGAGCATTATGCAGAGCGAATCGATTGAAAGAAGCCCTACACCTCCTCCTTACTGCACACAATTCTCTTGTAGAGTCGAGTACATATCTTCTCTTATTGCAGACCTGCATTTCCAAGAAAGCCCTTTCAGAGGGTAAGAAAATCCACTCCCACATCAATGGCAGGGTATTTGAGTTTGCCGCACATAAACGTTTGCAAAATAACATTATCCGTTTGTATGATAAGTGTGGAAGTTTAGTTGCTGCGCGCGATGTGTTTGACAGAATGACTGAACGAGATGTAGTCTCATGGAATATCATAATTGCAGCTTACAAAAGACATAGGTATCCTCAAGAGGCATTGACACTGTTTCATCAAATGGAAGGAACAGGTGTCCAACCTGACCAGTTTACCTTTGCCACCATACTCCCAGCTTGTGCCCAACTAAGGGCTCTGGAACATGGTGCAGACATCCATCGACGTATAATGCAAAGGGGAATCATTTCAGATGATGTAGTTGCAAATGCCTTGGTAGATATGTATGCAAAATGTGGGAACATACAGAAGGCGCGTGAAATGTTTGACACAATGCCTCAAAGAAATGTAATCTCATGGAATGCAATGATTGCTGGGTATGTGCAAAATGGGTTTCTCGACGAGGCTGTTGAGCTTTTTGAAGAAATGTCTCATAGAAATGTGGTCTCATGGACAGCGATGATTGCAGGATATGCACAAAATGGGTTTGCTGAGAAGGCCTTGGAAAGTTTTAAGCAAATGCAATTGGCAGGTGTAAAGTCAGATGCCACAACACTAACTAGCATCCTCCCAGCATGCGCCCAAATGAGAGCTTTAGAACTGGGTGTAGACATCCACAAGAGGATAATCGAAGATGGATTTTTGTCTGATTTTGTAGTTTCAAGTGCATTGGTAGACATGTATGTAAAATGTGGAAGCATACACAAGGCTCATGTGTTATTTGAAAAAATGTCTCAAGCAGACGTGGTTTCATGGACAGCAATTATTGCAGGATATGCTCAAAATGGATTTGCTGAAAAGGCTTTGCAAACTTTTAAACAAATGCAGTTGTCATGTGTAAAGCCAGACTCCACAACCTTTGCCAGTATCCTCCCGGCCTGTGCTAAAATGGGGTTTTTAGAACAAGGTATAGACATCCATCAAAGAATAATTGAAAGTGGATTTGCGTCAGATGTTATAGTTGCAAGTGCCCTGGTAGACATGTATGCAAAATGTGGATGCATACACAAGGCACAAGAACTGTTCGACAAAATGACTCAAAGAGATGTGGTCTCATGGACTTCAATGATTTCAGGATATGCACAAAATGGGTTTGTTGAAAACGCCTTGCAAGTCTTTAGGCAAATGCAATTGGTAGGTGTAAAGCCAAACACCACAACCTTTGCAAGCATCCTCCCAGCTTGTGCCAAAATGGGAGCTTTGGGTTTGGGCATGGACATCCATCAAAGAATAATTGAAAGCAGATTATCATCAGATTCTGTAATTACAAGTGCCCTGGTAGACATGTATGCAAAATGTGGAAGCATACGCAAGGCACGTGAACTGTTTGACAAAATGCCTCAAAAGGACGTGATCACATGGAATTCTATGCTTGCAGGATATGCACAAAATGGGTTTTGCAAGGATGCTCTGAACCTCTTTGAACAAATGAAGCACTCTGAAACATACCCTGACTGTGTAAGCTTCGCTTGTATTTTATTGGCGTGCAGCCATGCAGGATTAGTGGATGAGGGCTTAAAATACTTCAGCGACATGAAGAACACTTTTTGTATTACGGCTACAATTGACCATTATTCAGGTACGGTTGACCTTCTTGGCCGTGCTGGCTATCTTGAGGAATCTCTAAATTTTATCATCAAAATGCCAGTTAAACCTGTGGGGTTTGTGTGGATGTCTTTGCTTAGTGCCTGTAGAGTACATAAGAATGTATGGTTAGGAGTGTTTACAGCAAATCTTCTTCTTGATCTGGATTCTGAAAATACGTCCACTTATGTTCTTCTCTCAAACATCTATGCAGAAGTGGGCAGGTGGGGTGAGGCTCAAAAGGTAAGGAGATTGATGAAAGAGAGAGGAATTAAAAAGACACCTGGATGTAGTTGGATTGAAGACCATAAAACAGTACATGTATTTTGTGTTGGAGACAGATCACACCCATAGATAAGGGAGATAAATGCAGAGTGGAGAAATTGTCTTCAGACATGAAGGCAGCAGGATATTTTCCAGACTCTAGACGTGTACTGGATGATGTGGAGCAGGAGGAAAAAGATTTATCCTCAGCAACCACATTAAGAAGTTGGCAATAGCATTTGATTGTGGCACTAGATTAATATGGAATATGCATAGGTGTTATGACATTTAATTGTTTTCAGGATCCCTATGCATGTCTGGTATAAAAACTTGGCGGTTGGAGGTGGAGAATGAATAGAGGCAGAAGGGGAGGAATGATGATTGGAGGTAATGGGAAAATGCTCAGCCAACAGGAAATGTCAGAGAAGGGTTTCCACTGAATCCGTGGCCTGCAGATGAAACCAAGAGCACCTCTTGATAGTTCTTTACTCCAATCTTGGTCATTCTGTAGGTTACTTATGCCTGGATTAATTGTGTTAGCTCGTGCCTATGCCGGGTTTGCCAACATGGATTCATTTACACAAAGCAGATTATGTATGCTAATTCGCATACATTAAGTTCTAACTACAGAATCTGGTAGCACACATTATTCTTAATTCTTAACCGCATTCTTGTACAGATTTCAGGGCAAAATTTTATTATAGGATTCAATTCATTGTGGTAAAGAATTTGTATTTTTGAAAGAGGTCACCATTTAAATTTTGCAGGGTTAAGGTAAATACATACATCTCCAATTAGATGCCTCCTCTATTCTGAGAGACGAGGATTCCCATATAAGCTAAAAACAAATCTTAAAAAACAGATAATTAAATTGCAATTTTAATTGTGACTAGTGAGTTCTATTTAGCCAATTTTTTAAAATAGATGATATTATTGATAATTAAAAATCAAAATTATACAATTTACTTGGACATATAATCAAAGAGTGAGAAAAGCATAGGATTTAGAGTTGAGACTGATAATTGAAATAAAATATGGAAATCAAAATGAATTGAATGCCATAGTTTGAGACTTTGAAGTCTAATGATGGAGATGTCTTGTGACGAGTGTTAGTTATTGAATTGTAAATGCTCTGAAATTTTATGGCTGGTGAATATCAAATTCTGCGAAATGATTGTTTTTGTTTTCATTTCAGCCATTTAGGCAAGTGTGGAATTGATCTTCATGAGTGCAGCTTTACACTTGCGTGGGTTTGATTTCAGACTCATGGATCTTATATGACAAAAGGTGCACCATTGGAGTTTATTCACCTTGTTAGCCGATAGGCTTCCCTTGTGAGGTTGCTTGCAACCGGAATTTGACTCACGCCAGCAAACCACTGCTGAAAAATGGTTTACAGAAAATAGTTTATGGTTTTCAGATAATGGTTTTACAGACATACGGTACATCTCTGTGCAAAAAAAGGACTCTGATTTAATGCTTGAGTGAAAGAATGATATTCAATCTCCATTTATTGTATCACATCATTCACTGCAATCTTCCTCCACACTAATTTCTCTGCTCCTCACAGCCTTATTTCTCTGTATTACACGTACATTGGAAGGAAGTTCGATGGTAATTTCACATTTCGCGGTGTGCTCCAAGTCCAAGTTGGATGCAAACCACATTTTGCACAGACATTTGTTATGGTTCGATCACGGCATCTGAAACCAGAAATCCTACTTAGCCCCCAAAAAACAATCTTTTCTAAAATCCCATCACAACTGCTCTTGAATCGGCCTGAAACGGGGGAAAACATGGGAAAACAGAGCTCTTGCAGTTAATGTGTTCTAATGAATGTTTTAGATCAGATTACCATAATGGATATGGCAAAAAGAGGAATTTCGGTTGTCCAACAGTGATTTATCTTCCTGGAAGATCTAAGTGTCGTAGATACGAAGAAACCCAATGCCGGATTTCCCCTGAGGACTGTAGTGGTGCTTGTTTTTATTCTGGGCCTTAGTGCTCTGCTTTCGTGGTGATACCACTAGGAAAAAATCAAGACTTTGTACTTCCGCCATACAAGCTCCTATTTCAGGGATTCATCATTCATTCTGACTGGTAACCAAATGTTTCTGATGTCCACCGTGGATCCTCATCATCATCATGCAACAATCTTCAGATTCAAGAGGTAATGCCCACTTCTTTTTTTCCCTGTTCATTTCAATGCTGCCCAGATTGGCTTTGATGTAGTCTGAAATAATGGTGTTTTCAAATGGCAGGGAGGAGGAATGCTGGCTGTGGTGATGCCTGGTGCTGAGACGCCCAATTTTATTGCATTGCCCTCGCCGCATGGAATTATATCCCCAACTTCTTTGTCTCACTGATTCAGTTGTGGAGGAAATGCAAGATGTGCACTACATGCAAGTAATGAAGGGAGAATTTCAAATTACTTCTCTGCAGGAGTCGATCCGGTGATCTCTATTGTATAACTTGCTAAGATTTTGGGCGTTCCCTTGATCTCTAATGTATAACTTGCTAAGATTTTGGGCGTTCCTTTTATCTCCATTGTACCTTGCTAAGATTTTGGACGTTCCTTTGATCTCTATTGTTTAACAGTAACTAAGATTTGGGCATTACTTAAAGGAGATCAAATTTGGAGACATGTAAGGAATGGATTACAATCCAGATAATTTGAAGTTCACCCGTTCTGTACAAGAGCTCACCTATGGATGCTGATCAAAGCAAAAAGTTTTGAAGTTTCTTTTGCTAACTTCTGTTGTTGGAAGGAAGTTTGATTTAGCCGTTTTCACCCTTATTTCCCAGGTTTGTGGTTAGACCTGGTTGGCATTTTGACTATCTTTCCAAAACCACCGCTGTAGATCGTGGTTCCATATCTTCTTCTATGGTAACGTCCTCATTATATATATTCTTTTCTGAATTCATACTCCATTACTATTCTTTTCCCCCGTAAAATTCTATTTACAGACTGGCCGAATTCTTGTTCATGTTTAGGCTGTGACGTCTGTGCAATTATCTGGTATTTCTCCTCAATAAGAATGAATTCCTGGATTCCCCATATCTCTCCTCCGTTAAATGCTCGCTCTCCTCTTATACCTTTCCCGGAAGTCCAGCCTTACCAGAATGGCGTAACCTAGCGGCTGATCCTCAAAGTTTGGTGACTTTTCATTATGTTTTTGTTTAATAATCAATTAACATATGAATCGATTGCTAGGGGAGCCGTCTTAGGTATATGTCTTATATTTTATTTAATTAATAATATATTATATTATTATTAATATTTTATATGATTTTAAGAAAATTTTATTATATATAATTTATTTATTTATATTCAATATTATTATTTAATTGTCATTTAGAACTATATTCTATTGTTTTATATTAATTTCTATAATAATGATAATTTTTAATTATCATTTATTATATCTTTATTTATTATTACTATTTTTAAATATTATAATTGCATTATTTACTTGTTATATTTCAATATCATTATTTATCTATTATATTTTGATTTTGTTATTTATTTATTATTGAGTCTTATAAAGATATAATTAAGATTTTCAAACACCAAACGAGAGGAATATGACATATTCATTATTTAATTAAAATGAAGAAGGACACAGAAGACATGTTAAAAAAGGGGAGCAATAGGCATCTACAATTCAAATATATTACACTTATATAGAAGTTTAATCTCCCAGCTTATAGGAACTACTCCCTAATTATACGAGTTGTTCTAACAACCCACCTACCTATAATCTCTCGTACAACTAATACCACACTAACAATATTATATTCTAACAATAATATAAAGTAGTTTGTCAACAATTTTATAGCTAACCTAAATACCTATGTGAACACTAATTCCCAACACCCCCACTTAGCGCGAACATTGGAATAAAGTACATCGCGTGAACTGGAAACAGAAACATATGTCTACACATACTTTTAGGTTTGCATACTTCTATCTTGATCTTGTTGCACATGGTCAGCTACAGATGAGAACTTATCTCACCTTCTTTTCTAGTGAACTCATCACCAATCAACCACACTTTCAAGAAGTCTGACAGTCAGAGGATCTTTATAGTCAGTTGCTCTCCTATACACTGTTTACAACATCAATGATTTTCTTCATTCTCCAAATGGGGATAGTGGACGAACAATACTTGAAGACTATATATAGTAGCTCACCAAACAATATAAGGTAAGAGTAGGGACATACACATCTGCCCATGGATCCAAGGATAGGGACTAATGCATCTATACAAGGTCTTACATTAAGTTTGGATAGCCCGACAAACACATCTATCCAACATTAGTCATGATCAGGAACACACATCTGCTCACAACAATTATGATTAGGGACAAACATATCCAATCATAATCACCAACTTATTTGATTGGGGATAAACCCTTCCAATCACTTACACTGTCTTGTGAATGGGAACACACACATCCATTCACATACAACCAAGAAATGTGATTGGGGAAATTATACATCCAACCACAACTTACATAGCTTGAGAACCAAGTTCTTGTTGTTGCGTATGCAGCCACCATTGTAGATCATTCCCACTTTGATCACAAATGATATAAGACGGTTGTCGTTGCAACATGGAAACCGATCTTGCGTTTAGTCATTTTGGCACAAATGGTTTTGTCACTAAAACTATTTCGCAACCTCGTCGCTAGTGATTGACGAGAGGTCGCCAAATTTCCTCCAGCCTCCTATGCCTCTATCCTCCTGTTAGTTTGCTACTTAGCAAATATGGCTTTCAAGGCTCATTACATCAATTATAAGTAAAGAATATATCCCCTCTGTAATGTGAAATTTTTACAAGGAGTGTCGAATACCACTGATCATGCACTCCAATTACAACTCATTTTTTAAATACTTTTTGAATTTTGAAAAAAAACATATATTTGAAGAAACTAGACTAAAAAATTAATCTTCAAGCTAAAAACTATATCCTCATGTTACAATTACTACCCACTACTACCAGACTTCTCTAATGCCAAAATACATCACACAAAGAATCGTAAACTTAGTGAGACTTAAATACACAGAAATGGCAAACA
>MU223224.1:908324-922857 GCA_018584345.1 Thuja plicata | reverse complement strand
TGATGGCTCACAAATGCTTATCAAAAAGTTAAGAAAAGATTTGAAAGATTGCTCTACAAATGATTTGGGTAAAATGGTCAAGAAACTAAATGAAGAAAACTTATCTTTAAAGGATAAGATAGAAGAACTGAATGATCAATTAACTAATAGCCTAATAACTATTGAAGAGAAGAACAAAGAAAATAAACAGTTAGATGAAGAACTCATGCAAGCCAATATGAAAATCTTGGATTTGGAAAACATCAAGAATAAAATTGAATCTGAATTATCAGGAGCAAAAGACAAGATTGATAAACTACACACAAGTTCTGATCTGATTCAATCACATCTTTATGCACAAAAGCTAAAAGGTGATACCACTGGTATGGGATACAGTATAGCTCAAATTGAGATCAATTCATTACAAGAAAGAAAGCTCAAACATAATCTGCAGAAGAAAAGAAAACTGAGAGTCATGAAAAGACTAAAGCATAACCACCAAAAGATAAGCACAAGGTAGTCAACCGTACTTGCTATGCCTGTAACACGCATGGACACTTGGCAAGAGATTGTAAGGATGTAAGACACTTCAATGGTTACTGTTACTCCTGTAATAAGTTTGGTCATAGGGATATTCATTGCAGGACAAATCAAAGAAATCAGTCACAACTGAACCAAAGAAACAAACTCAATACAATCAGAGAAATCAACCTCAAAGAAACTTGCAGAATATTACATGTCAGATATGTAATTGCAATGGACACACAGCCAAGCAGTGCAACATGATGAATAACAATATCAGACCTCCTATCATTTTTCACTCATGTGGAAAATCTGGACACATCTCAAGGTTTTGCAGGTCAAGAACACAAGGACAAGAGAATCCTAAAAAGTCTTTGTTTGAAGAATCAAGAGAAGTTAAGTTTGTGGAAGCTAAAGCTAACTCAAATAAAATATGGGTTGAAGTAAAGAAAGATAATGAAGAGAACAAGGTAGTAGATGCATCCTCAGTGGACACACCTTCTACTTCTGGATAATTGACCCTCATGGTCTTAGGGCGAGCTATTCTAGCTCTGAACCCCTGTGTGGCTGGTATACTCATCTCTGAGTATGTGCCTTTGAATTCATGTCAGTGATAAAAATAGAATGCAGTAAGCATTCACACATTGTCTATACTTCATTCTGAATAAAGTTTGAAAGTCTCAGTAAAAGCACTTATGACATTAAATGCAGAAAAACTTTATATAAATCGATGGATTGATTGATTATTCTCATTGTTTACATCTGAGATCGTAAAATTTATAGAGCATAGGAGCACTAAGCATCAAAACATCCAAAGGTATCGATTTGATCAGTTTGTGAACAGATTGCAAGTTGAAACAGAACCCTAGCAGTCGTGTCGTTTCAAATTGCCGTGAAACCCTACTTAATCAAGTTGCAAGTATGGCAACCCCAGTTGTATTTGACATTGCTAAAAGGAAGAGATTTGTCTTTAAGAAGCATCCATTCAAGTCTATATTAGATGATGTTGAAGGAGCATTCTCTAAGACACCGCTAGGAGTCGTGCACGTGGAAGACATTCACGCGTACATCTACTGCAAGAGGGAAACAGTTGGAGACAACAACATAGAAACTCTTATGGGTTCAATGATGAAACCAAACTACTCATTCAAGGATGAATACACACATCTCACTGATAACCCTATCTTTGAGTATTCTAATGCGCACGAGTTCTATGAGCTAGAATGGGTTAAGATATTACTAAGCAAGATACATGATGACCTATATTGGATTGGTGAGGTTCTTGTCCGCATCACTGCAGACCTAATTCATGAAATGACTGGACTTCCTAAGACTGGACCAGTTCTTCCTACTGGTAAGGATGTTAAGAAGCAGGTTGAACAAGTTTGCTTATCTAGAAGTGATAGGGGCGGCATGACTATCGATCCTATTAAGGAGAATGACATCAAACTACTCACTATGATACTTGGATACAAGTTTCAGTAGCCAAGCAGACTAAATAGTGTGTCCGCAACAACAATTCTAGCAGCAATAAGGATAGTGAGAGATAACACTCAGTACAATCTTTGTGAACTATTGAGCGCATAGCTGATTGAGAACATTAAGGCTATTAAGCATGACAAGAGAAAGATATTCCGATTTGGCTCTTTGATCATTTACCTGTACTTCCACATTGTTTGTAAGGTTGCAAATCTTTACCTAGATAGGAGTAAACCTACTATGTCTCAGATATCACTAAAAGCTACATCAGAGAGTAGTGCAAAAGATACTATGGACATGGATATCAAAACATTCAGGATCAAGATGCAGAAGAGGTTCAGGATACCTGAGAAGATAGTTGAGAAATACAAAGACACCATATGCTTCATGGTGGAAACTGACTGTACTTGCATGGAGGCAATTGAGCCTAGAACAAAATGGATTCGCCCTCTTGGTTATGAAGAACATGTTTTGGAAGGTTATCCACAAATCCTCCTATCTACGCCCAAGGATCCCAATGAACCTAGATGGGGTACTTACAGAGAAAAGACAAATCGAGTTGATTATGTCTTATACAGTGCTAACAACAAAAGGAAGGCACCAAGGATTACCTCAAATATCCTAAAAGTTCATGGTGTTACACAAGAAGACCTTGATAGAGCTAGGGAAGCTAAGATAGCCAAAGAACTTGAGAAAACTCCCATAGAAGTAAAAATGGAAAAGTATGATGATATGCCTAAGAAGAAGAAGAAGAAGAAGAAGAAATCAAATGAAGATATATCTGTGTCATCAACCACCATTGATCTAGAATCTTCTACACCTTCACTACCCAACAAGTTGACTAGAAGGAAGAAGCAAGTTCCTACAAGTCATCCATCCTCAAGGACCACAAGGAGCAAGGTAAAGAACACACAAGCCCCTCCTGAGGTAGGATTCAGGCCTAGTCTAACAGTCCTAAAGAACAAAATTGTTAATGAAGGAAGACTAGAATCTATCAATAATGTCTATGACAAATACCAAGAGATAGACAAAACAGAAATTCATTCTATGATCATCTCTCACATGATTAAGTTTAAAAGGACATTATTGGAACTCAAAACAGTCATACCAAACAAGGTATGGAACATACTTGATGTATTAAAGAGGCAAGCAATTGAAGAGGATATGAGGATAAGAGAAGAAACATTGGATAGTCTTCTCCCGGTATGCTCGCATGATGAGAAATCCATTCTGTTGGATTTAGTAAAGCCTCACCTAAGAACCAAAATAAGAGTTCTCCATATCATGAATAAGGAATATGATCTGGTTGGTGAAGAGACTCAGAAAGCATTTGAGCGAGTATTTCTAGATAGACATATGAATCCTTCAATGGCGCCTACAACAAAGGTAACTCTAGTTCCTCCCAAACAGGTTACAGAACCAGTGATTTAGAATGCACCTAAGACAAGTCCACATGTTTCAGCGCCCTCAGTTTCAATAGCTTCTGATACATTAAAATATTCAGGAGATACTATAGTGATTGATCATATCAAGATATCCATGACCGCTTCTGACAATGATATGGACAAAGTTGAAAAAGCATTTGTAAGCACTGAAGAGACAAAGGAGGTATACACTGATGACACATATTTACAACAAGATGAAGTTCCCTCTAAAGATTCAACAGATTTGAATAAAGAGGAAGATAATCAAACTAATGAGACACCAGTCATGGAGATCCCAGTAAAAAGTGAATGCATGGATACTAGTCAGAATACTATATTCACACCATCCATTCAACCATCAACTTCATTATTGTCAAGTTTAACTCCTGACTCAGCAAGTCTAGATGCATGGGGAGAAGAAGACTTGATCAAGACCAGTGTCCTAGCCATGGAAAAATCCAAAGAGAAACAGATTATAAGAAACCCTCTCTTCTTGGAATCAGTAAACATTTTGAATGACCTAGTGCCTGCAGACAAGAAAGTGGCTAAAATTCAGTCAATCGATGATGTAGATAGCATCCTAACAAGCTTCAAAGCACACTTTACAAGTTTAGTATACCCGGCTACTAGAATTGCAGAAGATGAGTATAAAAAGGAAAGATTGAAGGAACTGATAAAGAATTTTTCATTAGATTTAAAGTCATTAAAGATTGGTCAGACAATGTTGAAAGAGTTGGCATCAAAAGGCAGAAAGGTTATAGCAAATTGCATGGACAGAGGCAAACTCACCTCTGAACATATCAAAAAGATAGAAGAGGCAAATATATTGGTTGATAACATAAGACAATCAGTTGAAACATCATCCCAAGACATAAACATCTGCAACAATATCTATCAAGGTCAGATAGACAAGATAGAAAAAGCTAAAATGAAGATCAGTAAGATAAGGATCAGGCAGACTCAACTGAGAAATGCACTTGCACCTTCCTTAGCAATTCTGGATGAGAACATTAAACAGATTGATGCAACCATTGTTGCCTATGATCAAGGGCCCGACATGGATTTGACAAAGATGGAAAAACGTACATATGACCTATGCGCCCATCTACAAGCAATTGATGCACTAAAGACATTCTGGCAGCAAGAGATCAAGAATCTGCAGATAGCCTATCTAGATGTGTACATGGAGTAAGTATCTAGAGACTTACAATTTTGATACCTTTGTCATTAATGTCAAAGGGGGAGTAAAGTATGTATGGGGAGTAGTGTATATATATATGATATAGTAATATACAGTTTTTTGGTGTTAGTCAATTTTGAGTAACTTGGCCACATTCCTTTGTTGCCATTAATGACAAAGGGGGAGATTGTTGGAAAGTTGACTCCCAAGGAGTACATGACTTATTTTTTGTTTTCATTATGGAAACAAAGTCATATGAAGTTTTGACAGCAAACTTAGTAGTGGAAATTGACTAAGTATAGAAGACAATACAGAATAGATGTATACAGATGATCAGAGCACCAGCGCACGTGCGTACGACCGATTTAGACTAAGCGCCTTTATACATAAGCCCTATGATATGTTTTTATGCTTACCCTATACACACATGATACAAAATCAGTACGGATAAGTTACAGAAAGAACAAGTACACTAGCAGTTCAGAATATAGAGTATGGAGCCGACTTCAGGTTTTTGATTAGTGTGTAATCTTTTGTTGTGTAAAGGCTAAGCGCCTATTGTAATAAGTTTGTAATCATGTATTAAACATTATTGTAAACATGCTTAAGCCAATTTTTTTGGAAGCATTGTGAATGTTGTTTTTGGGCCGACTAAGGTCTTTTTTATAGTCGCGTCTATTCAGGCATAAACATATATATATGTAATGAAAAGATATATTTGAAGTGTCAAAGAAATATGCAGAGAAGAGATATAGAAGAACAGTATAAATATGTCAATATGAGATAGAGCCCTTAAAGAAGATAAGAGCATAAGCACATAACCGGAACTAATCAGACATCTATGTCATATACAGTAGTTCACCTTTTGGATATAGTGTATATCTATTCTCAGGAGGTTGTAGCCTTCTTTCTCATTGAGCAGTGAGCTATTGGATAGTGACTCCTCACCCCTAAATGGATTGTTTGTAAAACACTCCTAACAGGGTCAGGCCTTTAACCAGGTCATTGTACTTGCATTGTAAAGACTGCTCCTAACAGGGCAAAGGAACTTTAACAGGTTCATTATACTAGTGCAATATTTGTGGGTACTAATTCCCACCAGGGTTTTCCTGTAATCAAGGTTTCCCCGTAATCATATCATGTGTTATGTGTTCTTGTGTTAAGCTTCAAGTGATATATAATCGATTTATGTTTAAAGTTGTTGAAATAGAATAAATAGTTAAACACTGATTCACCCCCCCCCTCTCAGTGTTTCCAACACTTCACCAATGTATACAAAAATAAATTATCAAAAAATTTCTTGACCTTCCGTACCTCTTTGGTGTACTCATTGCACACCAAGGTGCAATTTCTAGTGCTATACATTTTTTCTACTCCCAGAGTATAACCTATGTTGACATAATTTTGCTCCATCTACTATAACATATTGATATTACTATAGTAACATCTAATAACTCCAAAAAAATGTCGCACATGAAAAATCATGCTTTATCAATATGTCCCAACATATATAAATTTTAACAATTATATAATAAATTATACAAAGTTAAAAAGTATTTGACTTTTTTAACATCCTATCGGCTATCCCTTGAACCTCCTATTATGTGCAAGTGCTAGTTTTATAATGGCCAGATTTTGTACAAGGACAAGTGTTTATACACACATTTGGGGAATCTATCAAATTGAAAATAAACTTACATTTGGGGAATCTATCAAATTGAAAATAAAAGTTTAGGAAAACAACTTTTCAATTATAAATGAAATAATGAATGTACTTAAATATATGGACGAATAAATGAATGGATTTTCATATTTGAAAGTATTTCAAAATGAATGAATAAATGTATTTAAATACAACCATCAAATATATATAATTACATAATTTGTGATGGTTCACAATAGCTAGTGTAGTAGTTTGCAAGACAAAAATTTGAATTTTGGATTTTAAATGTTCAAAGATCAGATTTATAACTATGGAAGTCACTTAGGTCAACTTTGCATGCATGGATCTAATCTAAGGTGATGAGTATTGGTCTAAGGATTAAAAAAAATGATTTTGGGGGGTATTGATGAGAGGATCATGGTATGGAATGCCATGAATCAATTTTGCAACTAATTATTACATTTATGACACTCTAATCAAAGCAGACCAGAACACAAAAGGGAAAAGGACATGGATATGCATTTTTCATGATTACGTATTTCCCTTACTTTGATGTGCATGCAAACTACTATCTAGATGCAAGCACATGTAACATATGAATTAAATATTTTTCAAACCTTCAAAAAGATATTGATCCCTATAAAGAAACAAATCATTCTTCAAATCCTCTTGTCATGAGTGATCCAATTAAACTTGTAAAGCAAAGCATTTTATGTAATGAGTAGCATGTTAGACACATTTTGAGATTACCACAAACTATAACTTGATAAATTGTTTGTAAAATAGTAAAGGGGAGAAAGTTAAGTGATCTCGATTATTTTCAAAAAGCTATAAAAACTCTAATTACGCATTGAATAATTTACCAAAGCAAATGAGATGCTACAAGACTTCAATAATTAGGAAGAAATATTCAACTTTGTAGATTGCTGGATAAATGCTTCCCTCAAGGTGAGATTGAATATGAACCTATTACTACGCAACACAAAACATAAAGGAACATTAATGACATTTATGCCCCCAGCTCAATTGGTTGTATAGAAAGGATGGAAGAAATTAGAGGACATAAAATAAAAAAAAAAGATAAATCATGTAATAATCTAAAAGATATCATTATATGATAAAGAAAAAAGCATGTAAGTTGGAGATAATCATGAAGCACGTGTAAGAAGGTTGACCCTATATAGGCAAATGATAAAATAATAATTGGGCATAAAACATGGCAAAAGGTCTCATCATATGATACACAACAAGACATGTGTAAAAGGTTACCCCTAATATACACAAATGATACGATGATGATGACCCTAAAGGCTAGATAAGGATCGTAGTAACATCAACAAGGTGTGAAAGATATGGGCGCAACAAGGTGCATAACAATTAAACACAATATCTAAGCACAATAAGGATTGTAACTATGGACACTAAATAATGGCTCACACCTCTGGCCCCCCTTTTTTAACATGTCTTCTATATTGTGTGTTTGATCTTTATCATTCAACAATATTGTGTCATTCTTCTATTAATTAAATGATGGCAATTGTTTAATTAATTACTAATTTTTGTCCCCTGATTTCATCATGTCCTATCAATTTGTCTTTGATTAAATAGTTCATCAATTATTTAATCTTGGTCCTAGGGGCAAATATTTATTTATTTCGCTCTCTTATCCTAATGTCATTCCTTTGGTTTATCCCCTTTTCCCTTTTCCCACAATTAAATAAATTTATTTTTTTAATTGTCTAATTTTGCAATTATGAGGGAATTAATAATTTTAATTAGTAAATTCCACTCTAATTTCTAACTCCACTTATCTCTTTTAAATGTTAATTTGTCTCCACTTCTAACTCCCACTTACTAATTTCTTTTTCCAGTTAACTCTTTCCTCCTTCCATTTTCTCCTTCACTTAATTTATTCATCACTCATCCTTTCCTTCACTTGCAAATGACATTTGTTGTTGAAAATAAATATTTCCAATTTATTTCACTTAACTCTATCATATTTCTATTTTGTCCTCCACTTGCAAATGACATTTTGTGTTGAAAATAAATATTTTCACTTAACTCTCTCACATATCTCTTTCCATATTCACTTGGAAATGCAATTTCCAATTTGTCATCACTTAATTTGTCCTCTCATTTAATCCTAGCCGTTGATTGAGTTTCAATCTCATCCGTCAATTTGAGTTCCAAAAATCTATAAATTGGACTCTCATTTATCTCAAATTTTAACCACATTTTTCAAGTATTCTTGCTATTATTCTTCTTTCATGAATAGGTGCATAGTTTCACATGGGAGCAATATATCAAATTGAAAGAAGAAAGGAAGACATTGGAGCTACATTGAGGGAGTGCTTGTTTGATTGATTTCAATATTTTTATGCACTTTTCCTTCATAGCTTTAATTTTAGGTTAGGATATTGTTTGTATGCATTTAGAGTTAGTGGTTTCTCTAGCATGCTTTTATTTCTAATGTTCATCTCCTACAGTAACATCTAGGCACAAAAGGGATCGTAGACATATGATCATAGAATATAAGAATGCAATCATAAGATGTAGGCATGATAAGGATCATAAATAAGGATAAGCCCTAAGGTAAAAATCCTAGGTTGTGTTGGAAGGTCAAGTTCATAAAAATGTAAGGGAAATGATATCTCTCACATAAATATTCTTAGATAAATAATAAAACAATCATAATAGCCTACAATAAAGAGTTGAGATTCGAATAATAAATACATATAAAATTAAATGAAATACTTATTTGAATACTAGGTGGAGGAATAAATTCTCATGATGTCAACAATCGATTGATCAATGTGTTAAAAAAGGGCCTTGTCAACATGAATGACTTGGGACTATAATTGACTATATTTCTCTTTGTTCTTATAAGTGTACTTATCCAGATGAATGATTTAGGACTATGAATTGATTGTTTTTCCTTCGGATTATATATGTGCCTATGGAATTGCTATGAAGTATCATATTTTGAACTTGATAGGAAAATTTGATGGAATGAATATCCCTTATATAATCTCACTCCATCACCACCAAACGTGAATTGGGTTGAATGAATGTCTCTTACTCCTTTCTTGCAAGTTAAAGAATGCATATCCCTCACTCCATCACTAGTAAGTGCCATCTCATGAACTTGACATGAATTTGGTGGAATAAGTAGCCCTCTTGAATATCCCTCGCTTTTTCATTATAAGTTATAAAATGAATATCCCTCATTACTTTACAACCAAATAATATCTTATTAACTTGTTATATGAATTTGATAATGAATTTGATAGAATGAATATCCTTACCATTTATGAAAGATAAATTATTTGTACACTTAATATGCCAATATTATGAATTGACTACCGTTCAATCCACTAACTACAATTAAAAGATTCGATTAATTATTTACACATTCAAATATATAACGTTGATGAAATGAATAACACTCAACTATTGCCCTGATTCCAAAGATGGGATTCGAGATGCTAAATACCATTTTTCTCGTCTCCCAAATTCATGCTGCTCGCAGCACTGCAACCAAACGCAGTAGACAATGAGAGTATATACAAATCACTCTTTTCCTCTTTCTACCACTGTCCACAAATATAAAAATGGCCTTAAAACCTCTTTGGTGGACGGCTTTTCATTGTCATTGTGGCAGAGGCAGATGGAATAACAATGTGCATTTCGAGCGTTTCAATTATAATCATACAATTCCAATTCCATCCATTGCCAATTTTAATCTCAATATCACAGCATTATGCAGAGATGGTCGGTTGAAAGAAGCCCTGCACTTGCTGCTTACAACACACAATCCGTCTCCAAACTCTTGTACGTATCTTCAACTATTACGGACCTGCATTTCCGAGAAATCCCTTTCAGAGGGCAAACGAATCCATTGCCTCATCAGTGAGAAGAAATTTAAGTTTCCCACGCACAAAATATTGCAAGATACTCTTATACGTATGTATGGCAAGTGTGGAAGTCTGGTTGATGCGCGCCAAGTGTTTGACGAAATGACTGAGCGAGACACATTCTCATGGAATGTGATCATTGCAGCTTACACAAGAAATGGGAATCCCCGAGAGGCACTCGCACTGTTTCAGAAAATGCAACAAACGAGTGTCCGACCCGATCGGCTAACTTTTGGCAGCATACTTCCAGCATGTGGAAAAACTAGAGCTTTAGAACTGGGGATCAACATTCATCAAAGCATAATTGAAAGTGGGTTTTTGCCAGATGTTGTAGTTACAAGTGCCTTGGTAGACATGTATATAAAATGTGGTTTCATACACAGGGCATGTGAATTGTTTGATAAAATTTCTGAAAGAGATGTGGTATCATGGACTACGATGATTGCAGGATATGAACAAAATGGGTTTGTTGGAAAGGCCTTGGAAACTTTTAAGAAAATGCAATTAGCAGGTGTAAAGTCAGACTCCGCAACTTTTGCCAGCGTCCTCTCGGCTTGTGCCAAATTGGGAGCTTTAGAAGAGGGTGTGGATATCCATCAGAGCATAATCAAAAGTGGATTTTCGTCAGATGTCGTAGTTGCAAGTGCACTGGTAAGCATGTATGCAAAATGTGGAAGCATACAAAAGGCACACAAATTGTTTGGAAAAATTACTCGAAGAGATTTGGTTTCATGGAATGCGATGATTGCAGGGTATGCACAAAATGGTGTTCTTGATGACGCTTTGAGACATTTTGAACAAATGCCTCAAAGAAATGTGATCTCATGGACTGCCGTAATTGTGGCATATGTACAAAATGAATTTGTTGAAGAGGCCTTAGAAACATATAAACAAATGCAATCATCAGGTGTGAAGCCAGACTCCACAACAGTGGCCAGCATCCTCCCTGCATGTGCCATATTGGGAGCTTTAGAACAGGGTATGAATATTCATCAAAACATAATCAAAAGTGGATTTTTGTCAGATGATGTAGTTGGAAGTTCCCTGGTAGACATGTATGTAAAATGTGGAAGCATGCACAAGGCACACAGATTGTTTGAGAGGATTCGTCGAAGAGAAGTAGTTTCATGGACTGCAATGATTGCAGGATATGTACAAAATGGATTTGTTGAAAAGGCCTTAGAATTTTTTAAGAAAATGCAATTGGCAGGTGTAAAGCCAAACTCCACAACCTTTTCCAGCATACTCCCAGCCTGTGCGAAAATGGGAGCTTTGGAGCAGGGCATGGACATCCACCAAAGGATAATCGAAAGTGGATTCTGGTCAGATGTTGTAGCGGCAAGTGCCCTGTTAGACATGTATGCAAAATGTGGATGCATACGCAAGGCACGCAGACTGTTTGATAAAATGCCTCAAAAAAATTTGATCTCATGGAATGCTATGATTGCAGGTTATGCACAAAATGGTTTCTGCAAGGATGCTCTCGAACTATTTGAACTAATGAAGCAGTCTGGAGCATACCCCGACCATGTGAGCTTCACTTGCATTTTATCAGCATGCAGCCATTCAGGTTTGGTGGATGAGGGCTGTAAATACTTCAATGGCATCGAGGCCTCTCACTGCATTATGCCTACCGTTGATCATTATGTGTGCATGGTTGACCTTTTTGGACGTGCTGGCTATCTTGAGGAAGCTCTAAACTTCATCATCAAAATCCCAATCAAGCCTGTGACGGTTGTATGGTCGTGTTTGCTTTCTGCCTCTAGAGCACATAAGAATACAGATTTAGGATTATTTGTAGTAACTCTTCTTTTTGAGCTGGATCATACAAATGCTTCGACTTATGTTCTTCTGTCAAACATCTATGCGGAAGTTGGCAGGTGGGATGAGGTTCAGATGGTAAGGAGATTGATGAAAGATAGAGGAATTAAAAAGATACCTGGATGTAGTTGGATTGAAGACCATAAAATGCTACATGCTTTTTGTGCGGAAGATAGATCACACCCACAAACATAGGAGAACTATGCGAGGCTGGAGAAATAGTTTGGGAGATGAAGCAGCTGGGTATATTTCAGATTCAAGACATGCATTGAATGGTGTGGAGGATGAGGAAAAAGAATTGTTCCTCTGCCACCACAGTGAGAAGTTGGCATTTGCATTTGGATTGTTAATCATCCCTCCTGAAACAACTATTAGAGTAGTCATGAACCTACAGGTACGTGATTACTGTCATACTGCAATCAAGTGAAAAAATATGTAAACATAAGTTATTGCTATAACAAGATGGATGATGCCTAACCAGCAGCGACAATATGGTGATCAGATTTGACTTCCCATTTCTAAAAATTGATTTTTGGATATCTGCACCATGCTGTTTATTCCGTAAAATCAAGCATAGAGAATGCAATGTGCATCATTGGGGCTGACTATATTTACTGATGGGGTGTTTTTCAAAGTCCTGCTTTATGAAACCATGAAGGTGTCATAGCATTCAACTGCTTTCAATAAACTTGAACATAGCAAATGAAAAAAAATGGAGGAGTTGGTGACGATTGGGAAAAACGAAAGCCCTGATTTATGATGCCATGGAGGTGTCTGAGACAACTATTTTTAAGAAACCTCCACGTGTCAAATGAAAAGTTAGAGGGGGTGATGGAGAGTGGCATCATGAAGGAGTCATGACATTGAACTGCTCTCAAGAAACCTGCACATGTTGAATGAAAAAATGGAATAGGTGGCGATGAATGGAAAAAAGAAAGCCCTGATCCTTAATACCATCAAGGTGTTATGACACTGAACTATTTTCAGGAGATTTGGACAAGTATAATGAAAAATTGGAGGTGTTTTCAGATATTTAGTGTCTTGGTTTGGTAGAAACATTTTGTTGGTGAGGTGATCATCAAGGTTCAAATTTTCAAAGAGTCACTCAGTTTGTAAGCTTTGTGCTATCATTGGATTGTTGAACTTATAGAGTTGAACAAATGAAATGCAGAAATAATAGCTTTCAAAAATGGCCTTATGAAAAAAGATCTTTGCAAGTGATCTCTTTGAATTTAAACCAGACTAAAAAATAAAAAATAAAAAATTGAAAGTGGTGGTTAAAAATGGTATAAAGGAAGCCCTGTTTTGTAATATCATGGAGGTGACGCCATTGCCATGTTTTCCATACACTTGGGCATAATCGAATGAAAAGTTGGAGAAGGTGGAAACAAAAAAAAATGGAGAGGGACACTTTGAGAGAAATATATATGAGTAATAGGACACATGAGAGAAGGGCTTACAATCAATTGGCAAGCTTCGAGACAATGGAGAGCATTTCTTATAGTTTTCTAGGACAATCTTTTCATTTTCTATGGTTCTTTTGTTTGGATTAACCGAATTATGTATTTTCATGTGCATTTTTTCTTATTTTAGAGTTGGGACTTCTAATGTTGCTTCACATTATTATATTTTTTAATTTTTTTTAGGAAAGCTAACATATTTGATATTTCAATTATACTTTATTTTCAAGTTTGTATTTATTTAATATAAAAATAAATTATTAAATACATGTTTTATAAGTAAAAAGTGTCAAAATGATGTCTATGTGATAGTCTTAGTATATAATTTTGTGGGATTTGGTACATGAATTGATTTCAAATTTAATTTCTTTTGAAAGTAGTATTTTACTGTAACATATAAAAATGTTATTATATGTGTAAGATGAGAAAAGATGTCACATTTGAAATAAGTGGATGTTTGTGTGATGTGTGTGGGGAAGATAAGATGTTCCTTTCAACCTCAAATGCACAAATGAAAGATTCAAATTGATCAACCCAAAAAGGATCAATGCACAAATGAATCAATCATTTGGAAATGAGAGCAAAGAGGAAAGATCTTAAATTTCCATTTTAGAAAATAATATATATGATAGTTCTAGGAATTGAAATGGATGAGATGAAGTACCAACCTTAAAATAGTGCAGATCAAAGAACATTGTTTTCTGAGGTCTGTAGGCTGTTTCTAGAAATGCTGACAGTTGATATCGAACCGGAACGCAGAGACGAACAAAACCCAGAAATCTTTTTTTGTTCCGATGTTGTCTTATGAAAAAGGTCGACCTTGTACCACTTTTGCCAACTCGATTTGCTCAACTCCGAAAGTGTCCCTGTTCGCACAGTCCAAAAGAAATCTGAAAAGGGTATCCAGATCTAGCCTCGGATTTACAGTCCCGAACCTGTACCTTGCTTGTAATGTCCTTGTGGTGGATTCGAATCCGTGGATCCACAAGTATGCTTCAAAACATGAAATGTAGAATGGAAGGATGTCTTCAATCTCTTGCTTGTAGATCTCCAACACCAAGTCTTGAATGGATTCTTGAACTTGACAAGGG